>JAHHUM010000401.1:0-35653 GCA_036173005.1 Crenichthys baileyi | reverse complement strand
TATTTCCAATGTTGTCTCACTTGTTGAGGGTGAAGTAATCATCTCTGGGAGATTGTCAAAGATTTTCTTCTTAATAGAATCAATTTTACTTTGGAAGAATCCCATAAAATCATGACTGCTGAGAGCTAAGGGAATGGATGGCTCAACAGAGCTATGACTCTGTGTAAGTTTAGCAACTGTACTAAAGAGAAACCTAGGATTATTCTTGTTCTCTTCTATTAAGGATGAGAAATAAGCTGTTCTAGCTTGGTGAAGTGTCTTTTTATACAACATGGCACAGATTTAACAAAGGTGTTGGTAACATTCATCAGAGAATTTAGTTGATATTGACATAGTTGCATCAAACAGATTCTCCAGATTTGTTGTCTGACATGGATCTACCGTTGCACCACCGCCAAAGGTTGCTCTATTGCATTGAGAGCTAGTGACTGTAGAGGCCAGTGGAGTACAGTAAACCCGTTGTCATGTTCAAAAAATACATTTTGACATCATCTCAAAGCATCTTCCTGCAGGATGTAGCCATCAGAAGATGGGTACATTGTGGCCATACAGGAATGGACATGATCAGTGACTAAGATCCTGCTTCTTCTTCATTCTAATGCTTTGGTTTGAGCTTCAGAAATTAGTTTTTACCGCAATTAGATGCATAAATGCTTTAAATTGCTGTAATTGGCTGATTTGCCATTGGTGTTCACAAGAAATTGAAAAGGTGTGCCTAATAATGTTGCTGTTGGATGTACATCTATACGAGCGACCTTAGTATATAAATACTTGACTTTAAATTTCAGAGTTTTGACTGCCTTAGTTAATACTGAAGTCCTAATAAAAAAATGTATTTATATATTTTTTATTTTAAATTTCAAACTTGTCCAGCAAGATGCACATCTGCTAATCCATAAATCCCAAAGATATCACATAACAAAACAACAACAAACAAAAAAAGCTATAAAGTGTAATAACCTGCATATTCTGTATTAGAAAAATAGTTATCTTCTAGAACAATGGTTTCAAAATCACAAAATAAAGCAGGAGACTCATAACCCCTACTATCACTTGAGTAAACAAGCACAAACAACAGCACAGCCTGAACAGTTTTTTGCTTTTATAGATTTATAAACAGTTTTTTAGTCTTGTCAAACATTTATATTATACATATGTTTCACCCATTATTTTTGTTTTGCTTATTTAAAAAAAAATATGTCAAGGTGCAATTCACGACACTGGCCAAGGCATTTTGTCACCAATTTCACATAATATATCATAAATATCCATAAATTACGTCTTTATAACAACAATAAATGGTTAAAAATAGTTGCTGCCATAAATCTACATTTTAAGATTCTTGTTGTCTGATTATTTTCCCTCTACATGAGTGTTTGCTTACAAAAATACCTCACATGCTATTTCTTAAAAGTTTTTTCCATACATCCCTACAGTATTTCAGAAAAGAAAAGAAAAAAAAAAACTACAAAACTTCCCTCCATTGATTTCCTGTTACTTTGTGACCAAAAGTAGTGCACTGTGTCGGGTCCCTTGTGTAAGCTTTTCTGTTCCAGACAAGCAGGCAGCTGGGGAGGGGAGGTGCGGGCAGGCTGGGAATGGAAGAAGCGAGCCAACAGCAAACGAGTCTGTGAGAGCCTCCTATGACAGTCGCTCCCAGACGAGGAGGCCAAATAAACAACGAGCCAGTGAGCAGAGCACAGAGGCTTGGCTAAATCCTGGAGAGAGAAAATAGAAAGCGAGACGGGAGAGAGAGAGAAAGCTCAGGAATAAGATGACACAGCATGCAGGGGGGTTTGGATGGGCTAATGAGTTTAGGTGAAATTTCTGTGAAATGCCCCCACCAGACAGGGAAAGTGAAACTCTTGTTTGTCGTAAAGAAAATCTTTTTTCTTTAGAAGAATAAGGTAGTTGCTTTTTTCTGCATCAGAGAAGCTAAAAGGTAGTCACACGTGATGGTAATAGAGAAAACAATTACACTCTTGCTGTCTACAGCCTGAACTGACTAAATCTCATGGTTCTTCCACTTAAACCTGTGGGTAAATGAAGGCAGCATGTAGTTTAGAGCTGGAATGAAGAAAAATGAAGATGCATTAGTAATATTGACTATATTCACTGATCGATATCCATTTATGCTTCTGTTTTTAGTGTGTCATGGTGAAGTTGCTTCTGGAGTGACCCTGTTTTTTTCCCTTTCTCTCTCTTTATTTCTTCCTTCCTTCTCACCACTTCCTGGTTCCTTTCTTTACTCATCTAATCTAGAGGGTCTGTATCAGCTGGGAGGTCGACGCTGTGCCCCTCAGAGCAGTATTGAAGGGCTGGATGATGCAGAGGTGGGAGGATGGTTATTTGTCATCCTATGCCGCCTGGAGTTTTTTTTCTTTTTGATTCTTTGCTTTAAAATATCTCTCTTCTTTTCACTCATTCGTCTGCAGAGGAAATGTAAAACCCATGTGCTGCTGCTCGTGGTGCACGGAGGAAACATCTTGGACACAGCAGGCGGAGACCCGAGCACAAAGGCTGGTGATGTGGCCACGCTGGCCTCAGTGTTGGAGAAGGTGACGCAGGCGCATTTCCAAGCCACCGAGGAGCATGTGATGATCAAACTGGTGCCGTGTCCGGCCGTGTGTGCTGAAGCCTTCTCTCTAGTGTCTAAGTAAGTAGTATTACCAACACTCTGAGTCACCCTGACCTCATTTACTGCTGGTCCTTCAAGTTTCTCTTCCATGACAAGAAAAACAGCTGGTTTTATTATTTTCTTGATTTCCTTGATTTTTTCAAGGTGTATGAGTATACTTTTTTTTAGCTAAATCCATTATTTCATTAGCTCTGACTCTCTCCTTTCCCTTCTTCAGATTACTTGAATATTTAATTTATCAGTATAAAATGTGTACACCAAAGTACGAGCAGGTGGCTTTTATGTACTTGTTAGGTGAATTTTGAAGGAAATTGATTTTATTTAGGTGTATCAGAGTAGAGGTAGCTCAATACAAAGATATGCTGAACTTTTCTGTTTTATTTGTCGAAAGGTTAAAAGCCATGTATCATCTTCCTTCCACTTCATAATTATGCACTACTTTGTGTTGGTCTGTCACATAGAAACCTGATAAAATACATTAAAGTTTGTGTTCGCCCAAGGCAAAAGCAAACTAAGCCGCTGCTTAGGGCCCCCCAACCATCATAAACGCCTCAATTATAACAGACCATAGATCAAAAATGTTCATATTTGTTTATTTTGAATGAGAATACTATATAATTTCAGCATAGATAAATTAAAAGATTTTAAATAGTTTCTATTTTATATTTAAAGAAACTGGAAAGTTTAAAAATAAAGTGCAAAGAATTAACTTTATTGTTTCATTGCTGTCTTACAATCTGTCGGTACAAGTTTTTCTGTGTGTTTGAGCTCGGTTTGTTCACAAAAATGTCTCAGGAACCAATTAAGCCATTTAAAACGTGACAACCCCCCCCCCCCCCCCCCCCCAAGATACAATACAAATCTGTATTGGAAGTTAATGGTGTTGATGTTCTTAACAGGAAGAGGAATCCCACAACAAATTCTGCTTAAGGCTCCATACAACCTGGGGCAGCACTGTGTTGTAACATGACAAAATGTAAGAGAGTTCAAGGTATGTAAATACCTTTCTAGGTTGCTGTAGGTTGCAGATGCATGAAGTAACATATTGGGGTGGGAATGAGGCATCGTTCATTTAAAAATTAAGTATATGCAGTAGCCTTCATCAATAGAAGAGTGAAGAAACTAACAAATGGCTACAGGCATTTTTGAGAGAAAATCAATATAGAAATCCAAACTTCCAAACGTTAAATAGGACATTGTGATCCGCCCTCTGCCTTATTCTGTGGGAATGAGAAAACAACCTGACATGTAGCTGCAGGCAGTCGTAATGAAACACTCAGCCTTTTTTTTTTTACAAAGAACACAATGAAACATTGTAGCTTCTAGTATGTCTCCAATGTTTTACATGATACACTAGTTGTTGGTGCCACTCAGTCCCTAAACATTTAAGAGCAAATAATAGACACAGGATGCACACATTTCTCAAAATCAAACACACCATAATGACACCATAAAGTCTAGATTTCAACAATTAAGCCATAAGGATCTTGGTTGCTGTTTTAGCAACTGACAGTTTGACCTTAGGAAGAACTAGTTCTAAATTCAGTTCAGCCAGAAAAATGTGGTCTGTTTTCTGCATAAAATATCCAAAGTTGGCCCCTCAAAAACACAATGTAGATCTTTCATTTAACGACGAATATAGTTCTGCTAACAGACCTAAGGGTGAGCTGCACTTGACATGCAAAAAAAAGCATTGTTCACGTCAAAGTTCTAAAGAAAAAAAGTTCCAAAAATGTTGTTTTGAAATTGTTCATGCAAAATATCACTGACTGAGAGCTTATTGTTTGAGAGATGGAGAACCTGTGTATGCTCATATGGCCTAACTGCCCCAGGATCATGTGCAACAATTACGTTATTACTAAATGGTAAATGTACTGTAAGTATTTAGTGCATTTCCAGTCATACTGACCACTCCAAGTGCTTTACACTATAGCCATTTTCACCCAGTTGCATTCACAAATATGTGCACATTCATGCGCCGATACACAGATCTGTAGGCAACCTGAGGTTAAGGGGCACATCGAACCCACAACTTTCAGATTGCAAGACAACTACTCTTCCCACTGAGCCACAGTCACCTCTACTAATAAAGATTTAGTCCACGGTCCTCGGTTTGTTAAAGTATGTTTGGACTACACAGCCAAAGCCCCACTCATTTACAAAAAACTATAACTGTCAGAAGTCTCAGGCCTAAAAACGATCTACAGTAGATGAACAGTATCTATAAGCTGTGTCTTTAAGAGACTAAAAGGAAAAATCCTGCAAATACCTGACAGGACCTGAGAGAAGCTTCATCCATATGTTTTAGTTCAGTTAGGATTACCAGAATTATTTTTACGTAGAAGGCACTCACGGTGCACCCAAGCTACAGATCCCACCGCTAAGCACCATGGGAAATACCCCGGAAGATCACTCCAGCAACCGCTACAATATTTTTAACTGCAAACAAGTCCTTCAGATAGATTCTGTAAAAATGCTTTGCTTTTTCTTCTGAAAGAAAAAGCTTTGAAATATTCCAGGCTGTCACCAACACTCTGATAGGGCTAAAGTTGGTATGGTGTCCTTGTTGTATGGCTCTATGAATAAAATCTTTACTCATACGACAGCCCAGGTTCCAAGAACAACTTAATTTTTTGCATATTTAAATTGCAATCTGTCAAGCACACAGTTTAAATGTATTCCCCACTAACCCCTTTGAGTCAGTCCTTAAACATGTATAAAGTATCCAAGTCTTTAAAAGGAAAGAATTCTTTAAAACCATTCCAAACAGAACTTACTTAAGTGATTACCACACTACCTGAATTTTCAGGACCTGCAAGCATTAGGCATTAAGTTGCAAAACTGTCGGGATAACTGGGGAAGTAAAGGTTAATTGGGAAACTTTAATGACCAAGGTCTCCCAAAAAGACAGTGCAAAGTTAATTAAAAGGCAGAGAAGAGTCCTTATACCTAAATAGTATGTTGGACATTAAACTCATAACCTTCTTAATTGCTGTTTTTCTTTGTCAAATGGTGAGTCCTCTGTAGTGATCTGTCTGGTTAATTACATAGTGTTACTTTGCATTCAGGTGCCATTTGTAGAATTAGTTTAAAAAAAGAAGTTAATTGGTGGCAGCTCACTAGTGAATAACAGTCACCCCAGTTATGAGTTATACACCATTATAACTCAAAGGTTGTATTCAATGCAATCATCCTTACCCTAATCTAATTCTGTGTGTGCCTGGATTATTTAGATATACATAAGGTAAAGATATGTCTTTGTTTATCTGTTTGCTTTTCTTTGTCCTGCCTTTGAGACAGCTGCTCGAGCGTAACTAATAATTTAATTTCACATTCAATGTCACATGTCCCAGTGGTCACTGGTTTTATCTCTGACAGCGTCAATTAGTTTTCACTGCTCTCCAATTATATGCTGAGGATGTTTTTGTCTGAAATGTCACTGATCATCGCGGCTGACAGAATGTATTTGGATTGTGACTGATGTTAGCGCTGAAGGCCAGAAATGTGTAAAGACAGAAGAGTGGGGGGAGCGCACAGCAGCTTGACGTCTGCTTGGCTTCTTGCACATCTAGATGAAATATTCAAAACAACAAGCTCCCATTGGACCTGAGCAGCTGCTGGGCTGTTGCCATGTGTGTCAGTTTTCTGATTTTTATATGCGTGGACACACAAACACGTCTTAAACTGAAAGATGAAGTGAATTTATGAGAAATTTTGTTAAAAGTATCTATGCAAAGAAAGTCAGTCACAAGCTGCTAAAGTTGTATTATGATAAACGAAATATATGAAAGGTTTATTCATTTTAGATGCAGAAATTAAGTAATTCAGCAGATATTTTCCACTCTAGGTTATAGCAGGATTTTATCAACATCATAAAAGTTATTTCATTAAAAAGCTAATTTGGTGTAATTATAATCAGTGTTTCCTTCAGTTTCCAGATCAAGAATTTGTATAGTTTAGTTTTCGTGTAGATTTTCTTTCTGAATGCATTTGCAGAATTAGGGCACCAACTCTGTTGCTTTAACTCTCTAACTCCCAGATGACTATCAGCTTAAAAGCTGCCCTTGCATGAAATACATAGCACATCTAGAAAGCTAGTCACAATTATTGGCACCTTGGGTAAAGACATGTAAGAAGCTTTAAAATAAAGTCTTCTTCTATTGTAGTTGCATTATCTCTCCGTTTTTGTTTTTTACAAAATCTTAGATGGCTCAGTTATTGATGCATCTGCTGTTAATATGAGGTTCAGAACCTGCGTCAATCCAAGCACCTATCAATCCGGGTCAGAATTCTGTCACACAAAATGTAGCTGGCAGCTGTTTTGGCCTCAAAACAAGTATTTACCACACTGCAGGCATTCATCCCCCTTAAAAGACATTTTTTTCATCTTAACACTGAACAGTAAACTGTTGTTCCAAAATAATCAGATTTGACGCAGGTATATTCCAGTTGTTATCAAACTTAGTGGCTGATCCTCCTCCTTCCCCCTCCTATGTCCTTCTGTTACTATAGCTACCCCTCCTCTTCTTTATAAAGTTGAAGAGTTTCATGGCAAGGGGAGTTTTTTTATCTATTAGTCCTAATATGGGGGAAAACCACCTCCTGCTAAACAGACTATTCTGGTTGCTGATGGCGCTATATAAAGAATGTGTGATAATATGTGGATTTCGAGCTGGACCCAGGTGCAGACTGAAACTCGAGCAGCATGATGATGTGAAGGATATTTAATGGAAACAAAAAGAAAACAAAAACATACCATAGCATGAGGAGAGCAGGACATGGAGCATGAAAAACAAATGGAACGGAGTAATTCAGCAGAGAATCAATGACCAACAGGAGCGTAAATAGCAAGGGAAGCGGGTGAGTTACATGAGTGTGATAGGCAGGCACAGGTGGGCTGAATAAGCTAGATTGTCAAGGAGTATGAAAAGAAGCAAGGGAAGCAGACTGGCAGTATAAAAGCATGGAAGCTGAACAGAGATACAAGAAAACTCAGGGAAAATGTCTAACAGAGATCTAACAGAAAAATTATCTGAAAGTACAAACAACACAAGAGTGAACTAAGAAATAATAGGGCAACAACTACTAACAAATAATGAGCACAGGGAAATTAACTGAATAAGACAAAGCCTTAAGAATGTAATAAACAACAGGGAAAAGGTCAAAATACCCATCCAAAAGAAAATCAAAACCCAAATATCTCAAGATTGCGACAGAATGACAGGAATAGTCCATAGTGGCAACAGTTTAACAAATGTTGTCCTCTCAGTAACAGCCACCTGAGAGTCCAGTTTCATGCCAACCACAAACCCTGGCTTCCTCATGAGCTTATCCAGTCTAGTTGAGACCTTGTTTGATGTGCTACCATCCCAGTATACCACAGCACAAAATAGGATACAGATGGCCACAGACTGGTAAAACATCCGCAGGAGTTTCTTATTTGAAATGATCACAGTCTCCCTAGGGAGTGTAGTCTACTTTGTTCCTTTCTGTGAAATACCTTTGTTTGTTAGTCTACTCCAGTTTGGTGTCCAGCTACAACCCAAGGAACTTGAAGGTTTCTACAACCTCCACCTCCTCTCCCTTAATATGAACTGATTGTTGGCTTGCTTTCAACTGAAAATTGTTTGTGTAGCACCAGACAACACAATTTCTTACCAGATTCCTATATTCATCCTCTTGGACATCTCTGATACAACCCATGATGGCTGTGTCATCTGCAAACCTCTGAATGTGGCGTAATTGAATTGAAGTCTGAGGTGCACCACTTGTCGAGTTGTGAGTAAGCTACTTTTGAAGAGATAGCTGCAATAAAGGTGGAGGGATTGTCTTTTGGATAAATTGGTTGAAGAAGTAATTTAATTCGTTTGCATTCGCCACATTCCTTTATTGCATTCTGATTTTTTGTTATGGCCGTGATGGTTTGCCAGCAGGAAGGGGCTCACTTGTTTTTGCAGTAACAACAGCATACAGAGTCAGTATGCGTATTTGACTATGATCTCAGAGGTTTAGACATTTTGTCTAAAATTAGATTAAGATTCTGAGACAAAAAAAATCCCATGCATACTTGTTCTTGAACCACACTGAAAAGCAGCATGTATTCTTAAGAACAGGTGCTTTCCTCAAAGCAATCAGTGATTCCTCTTAATGAAAATAATTTTCTTTACATGTATTATTTTTTATAGAAGAATCAGAAGAATGAAATCATTCTGAAACATATTTATTTCCTTCCATGTTTTTCAGTTTGTTTATAGTCTCTACTGGCAAAATAGTGGTAACTTTTTTTGTAAATGCAATCTTTGATATATCTACAGTACATATGCAGTATATGTTTTATATTAGAATGAATCCCAGTTTAGTCCTCACGTCTAGACAGTGAGAGCTCTAAACAGGCAATTAGAATTCTGCTGACAACAGTCAGAGGTGGTTTCAATCTCCGGTTAAGTTAAACAAAGGCTACTTTCCTCCCCAGATGGCTCCTGATCCTGTGCATATCCTCACAATATGTGCTGTCAGGAGGCATTCGTGCATGCCCATACACCCAACACACAACACTGTGTGAGCTCTAATGACAGTGTTGGGCTTGTGGGTGTTCGGAGACTCATTTATTTGAATGCCAACATAAACATCCAAGGAAAAGGAACTGTGACTATGTGGATAATTTGCTCTCAGTCTGGGTAACAGTTTAGCTGAAAAATCACACCTCGAAGTGGATGTGGCAAAACCTCTTAGCGCCTGAGAGGCAAACTTCCACATAAAGAAACTGCAGACTAATTTCTTGATGATTGCTTATATGCACTGGAGATCCTTATGGATAATGAAATTGCTTTTCTGCTTGTGTCGTGCCTGATGGTGTGCTTGGAGAAGACTTACTTTGCCCCGAGGGACGCAGTGGAGCTCATTAACAAAGCATCTCTGTCTGCTTACAGGATCATACCTCATGTTGGGTTTAGGTTGCAGCTCATGAGCGTTATAAGAATTTCTAAGAATATAGAGAAATATGTAAAAAAGTGTAAAAAAAAACAAAAACAGTGCATGCCAGCATCGAGCAGAGTAAAAAGCTTGTTGTGATAACATTATTTATGGAACACCAAACTTGGAAATCAACATATAACACAATTGCCATACAAAACCAAAACAGTAATAGCCACGACTCCCAGCTCAAATGTGCGCTGATTGGATGAATAGCCACATGCTCAGGAGAAATGAGAATGATGAGAAATGAGAGGCAGTAGCTACAGTATAATCATACAGTAGCTGAAATATTGTTCTTCATTTGGCTCAGACACTATAACAGTGAGACTGCCGCAGCTTATTTCAGGGTTAATATACAGGGTGAGAAATGTTTTAAGACAGTGGTTATTAGTTTCATTTAATAAAGTGATCGATGTACAGTACAGACCAAAAGTTCGGACACACCTTCTCATTCAAAGAGTTGTCCTTATTTTCCTGACTATGAATATTGTAGCTTCTCACTGAAGCCATCAAAACTATGAATTAACACGTGGAATTATATACTGAAAGAACTGAAAATATGTCTTATATTCTAGGTTCTTCAAAGTAGCCACCTTTTGCTTTGATTACTGCTACGCACACTCTTGGCATTCTGTTGATGAGCTTCAAGAGGTAGTCACCTGAAATGGTTTTCACTTCACAGGTGTGCCCTGTCAGGTTTAATAAGTGGGATTTCAAGCCTTATAAATCGGGTTGGGACCATCAGTTGTGTTGTGCAGGAGGTGGATACAGTACACAGCTGATAGTCCTACTGAATAGACTGTTTGAATTTGTATTATGGCAAGAGAAAAGCAGCTAAGTAAAGAAAAACGAGTGGCCATCATTACTTTAAGAAATGAAGGTCTGTCAGTCCGAACAATTGGGAAAACTTTGAAAGTGTCCCCAAGTGCAGTCGCAAAAACCATGAAGCGCTACAAAGAAACTGGCTCACACGAGGACCGCCCCAGGAAAGGAAGACCAAGAGTCACCTCTGCTGCGGACGTGAGTTCATCCGAGTCACCAGCCTCAGAAATCGCAGGTTAACAGCAGCTCAGATTAGAGAACAGGTCAATGCTACACAGAGTTCTAGCAGCAGACACATCTCTAGAACAACTGTTAAGAGGAGACTGTGTGAATCAGGCCTTCATGGTAAAATAGCTGCTAGGAAACCACTGCTGAGGACAGGCAACAAGCAGAAGAGACTTGTTTGGGCTAAAGAACCCCAGGAATGGACATTAGACCAGTGGAGATCTGTGCTTTGGTCTAATGAGTCCAAGTTTGAGATCTTTGGTTCCAACCACCGTGTCTTTGTGCGGCGCAGAAGAGGTGAAACGGATGGACTCTACATGCCTGGTTCCCACCGTGAAGCATGGAGGAGGAGGTGTGATGGTGTGGGGTGCTTTGCTGGTGACACTGTTGGGGATTTATTCAAAATTGAAGGCATACTGAAACCAGCATGGCTACCACAGCATCTTGCAGCGGCATGCTATTCCATCCGGTTTGCGTTTAGTTGGACCATCATTTATTTTTCAACAGGACAATTACCCCAAACACACCTCCAGGCTGTGTAAGGGCTATTTGACCAAGAAGGAGAGTGATGAGGTGCCGCACCAGGTGACCTGGCCTCCACAGTCACCGGACCTGAACCCCATGGAGATGGTTTGGGGTGAGCTGGACCGCAGAGTGAAGGCAAAAGGGCCAACAAGTGCTAAGCATCTCTGGCAACTCCTTCAAGACTGTTGGAAAACCATTTCAGGTGACTACCTCTTGAAGCTCATCAACAGAATGCCAAGAGTGTGCGGAGCAGTAATCAAAGCAAAAGGTGGCTACTTTGAAGAACCTAGAATATAAGACATATTTTCAGTTGTTTCACACTTTTTTGTTCAGTATATAATTCCACATGTGGTAATTCATAGTTTTGATGCCTTCAGTGTAAAGCTACAATATTTATAGTCATGAAAATACGGACAACTCTTTGAATGAGAAGGTGTGTCCAAACTTTTGGACTGTACTGTACATCAGTAGAGATGTACTAAGGGAAAAGCTATATTAAACATGCTTTAAATTCCTGAGAAAGCTTATGCTCAAAATAACATCCACGGCCAACTCGATGGTCTGGCCTCATCCCTATGTTTTGGGTTCTTCCTCCACATGAATCCAAGCTTCCAATTGTATCACAATCCTATGGCAATAAGGAAGACGTTTGATGCATAAAAATAAATCTTTCCTCTTGTTTACTTTTACCAAATGAACTCACTTTTTTTGAGTATGTGGTCTTTGGGGAAAGTAAGAGTGCTCACTTCATCATTTTGTGTGTTGCCAAAATGTTGCTACGCACCCATTTGACATATTTTTGTTAGAAAGGTCTTTTATCTCAATAAAACAACCCATTATCTGTTTACAACAGTCATTTTCTGCAGTGAGATGCTATCATCCATATAGAGCATTTCAATTTTAGAGAAGCATGGCTCCATATGTGCTTTTTATGACGGAAGAGTTTTTGGATAGGCTGATTTTAATTTGTTCATGTTTCAGACTCTCAAGATTTTTAGGTTTGCTGGATCTAAAATTTGGTTTGCCCTATAAAAAGCTTTAAGGTGACAATTATCAGTGACAGCCATGTTGTTTTTTTTGGAGTTTCAGAGTACTGCCAAAGTCTTAAGAGAAGTCATATATTGTTTTCCTATCCCCAGAGTTGCTGCCTTTTTTTCATCGTTTAGTTTATTCATAGTCCACATATCTGTCTCCACAGTGACTGACCTCAGTTCAGCTCTTGGAGGCAGTGGCTCATTATTTCGGACACTGGTGGCTGGGGACATGCTGTGGCTCCTTATTCTGGTTCCTCTTTTAAATTACGTAGACTATGCAAAGTGCCATTGCTGTTCATGTTAATTGCTTATTCAATTCAATTCAATTCAGTTTTATTTATATAGCGCCAATTCACAATATATGTTGTCTCAAGGCACTTCACAAAAGTCAGGTACATACATTCCAATTAATCCAAATCATTGAACAGTGCAGTCAGAGTTAGTTATTTATTCAAATTGGATAAAACGTTTTTCTGTCTAAGGAAACCCAGCAGATTGCATCCAGTCAGTGACTTGCAGCATTCCCTCCTCCCGGATGAGCATGTAGAGACAGTGGACAGTCACTGGCGTTGACTTTGCAGCAATCCCTCATACTGAGCATGCATGTAGCGTCAGTGGAGAGGAAAAACTCCCTTTTAACAGGAAGAAACCTCCAGCAGAACCAGGCTCAGTGTGAGCGGCCATCTACCACGACCAACTGGGGGTTAGAGAGAACAGAGCAGAGACACAAGGAGAACAAAGAAGCACTGATCCAGGAGTACTTTCTATGGGAAGGAAAAGTAAGTTTCACCTAGAAAGAAAGAACATATAAACTCTGAGCCAGTTTTCAAGGTTATAAATCGTGGAGTGCTAAGCCAGCCATTACAAACCAGGATGGGGGGGCAATTAAGCAGGAATCGAGCAGACTTCAAAGTTTTTCAGTTTGACAATATAAGGCAAGAGGCAGGAGGGTGGCAGGGCAGCAAAATTGATTAAATCTCAAGGTTATGCAGCATGAGATGAGGCTGATTCTGGTTTTAATCGGCTCACTCAGCTTTGTCATTTATGAAGTTCTTCATCATCACATTACCATAAAACTCTAAGGAGGACTTTAGGGTATCTCTGTGTATGGCACAGGGTTATAATCACAGGTATTATTTACTGAGTGTGGAGGAGCTCAAACCTTACAGTTGATCTGAGGTCAACTCATGAGACTGCAAATCAGTTTCCTTGTTTATATACATCATCTCTCACATATGGTACTTTTTGTTTTTAAACAAAGAAATGCAGACAGTGCCTTATTTATGTTTCATATTGAAAATGTTTTTAGGTTTTATGTCTCTAAAACATTTTTACCTTTACCAATGCATCTGATTAGTTTTTGTAATTTGTTGGGCAGCATCTCCAGCATATTGTCATAAATTTAAGGAGAAAACACTAGGTTAATACTTCATGCACACTCTGCAGCTGGGGTTTGCCAATAAGTGCTCTTTGAGAAGCAAACACTCTCTAGCGCTTAATTAGAATTTTCTGTAGTATTTGGAATATGGCAGGTTTGTCCTTCTACAGCCCTTTAGATAACATTTTGATAGACTTGTGTTCTTACTTGAATAATAAGACACACTGCACAGTAAAATCCAGGGCATGAAGCACCATCTGTGTCAGAATTGTTGGGTTGACTTTATACCCACCACTTAACTGATTACCAGCCAAAGAGGAAATTATATTTAACAGTTTTACAATTAAGTATATCCATTAAATGCTGATGGAGTTCGGGTGATCCCTGCTGAAGCAGCCAGTTTAATAACATTTTTATAAATTGCTAATGATTTTGAAGTTAATGAGGACCATTAATGCTGTACGGCCCACAGTTCTTGGAATTATTTTAAATCCAAACTGCAGCAACAAACAAACTTGACCACAGTATGACTCTTTACAAACTCTTTTGAATATAAAACAGTGGCTGCTTTGTGGTAATGATGCTAACAATTGCTTGCATAATCAAGCTATTAGGCAATGCAAAAGCTTTCTCACCTGACATTCATGGAACCAGGCAGCAGTCACTCTGGCAACCTGTGAGCTGCAGTTGTGTTTGGAATATGAATTTATGTCTTCTTTGCATTTTTTTAAAAACCTTTGTTAAATAGTTGTGTGTTTTGGGGGAATTTATGGAGCAAGAAGCTGTTAACGAGACTCCTGATCGACACATATTGTGATTTTCTCAGCTCAGATGTTCTCAGCTCCAAAACCAAATAAGAAACCGTCTATTGCAAAGAGTATGAGTTTTAATTACAAGGTGAGCTTGTGATGTGTTGTTACACTTCACCCCAGAATAAAACAATGATATCTCTTGGCTTCACTTGGCTGAATTCATAGATGGCATCCATCCCAATAGATAGGCTTATTTTGGAAAGTAGAATCTGCAAAGAATCTAGCCTCTAGATCAAGCAGTTCTTGCAAGAATGGCATTCTGGACAAGCCACCCCGCACACAACCAAACTCACACTCGCTCACCTTACAAAGCCTATTTTGCTACTAACATTAAGATTTCATTAAATCACTGAATTTATTAATTAAATTTACTTACTAAATTTGTTATGGTATTGGATCATTTATATTAACAAACTGCATTTTAATTACTTTTGTTTATGTTTATGTTTTACCAGTCTTAAGTATTTTAGACTTTAAACTCTAATGCCGCCCAGATTCATTAAAAAAATCTAAAAACCCCATTTAATTTGATTAATGACGTTAGGTTGTAAATCAGTTACGACTTTCAGCTCCTTTTGCCAGTTACAGTATACCAAAATATTTTTATACAATGTTTACGTCACATCATTTTTCTACAATTTTTAACCACTTTGTGTTGGAAAATTACAATCCTAGTTAAAGATATTGAAGATTGTGGTTATAATGTGACGAATTGTGAAACGCTAGGAGGGAAAGATCTTCTCACATCAGTTGCTGCAGCAGATAGGGTGGAGAAGAAGACCGCTACATTCTTACAGTTTTACAGTATGTTGACTAATATGCATGGTAGTTTTAGAAGCCTAGAAATGGTTTCTTTTCCATCCTTGACTAAATGCATTTGGTTGTATCTTCCTAAAGGGAATTTGAGCTGTAACAACAGTAAAAATAGTCATAAAATAAAAACACACCTTTAAGATGCTCACTTTGTCCATCTGAAAGCCCCAATCCTCCAGGTTAACACAAAAGTCAGCAAATTTAAACACTTCTCAAGCCCAAACCGGTTTTCTAAAATGTTTCAGGTCTACTCTCAGCAGGAAATCTAGCTGAATGGAAATATCAGCGCTAAGTGCTTGTAAAGCTCTTGATTATGGAACTGGGTAAAGCTGTGGGACTCCACTCCACAGGTCTCCTGAAAGTTAGCACTCACTAACACACAATGAAAGAGGAGGCAGGAGATTGTGGGGGTTGGAATCAAAAAGGTTGATGTGACTCTTTTTTTTTTTTTGGGACCTCTCAGTTTTGCAGAAAGAAATGTTTTTACCCTAACTCTCATCTTTTTGGAAAAAAAAAGTTAAAGCAGATAAACATACATGAATAAACTTTCAGATAGGGGAGAACATGTGGAATATTAGAATCAGCACCTGTTAAATAAGTATCAGTTTTCCAGTAAACGTGATTATTAAGCTTTAATGTTATGCATTCTTGCTGTTCTTTAAGAGTAGAAGCTTAGGTAGCTGATAAATTAGTTGGTTATGAGTTATCTTCTTGTTAGCTAGCCTACAATTGACTGCCTAACAGACATGCCGCTGTTAGCTTGCCCACTGTAGTTTTAATATGGCCTTATTTGATTGACTTGCAAAACAAAGGAAAATGTGTAGCTGCCTTCTTTCAGCCGGCTGAACAGCTGAGCATGACAACAGGTGGGGGCAGGGATCACTGTCTATATATATATATATACATATATATATATGTATATATATTATATATATATATATATATATATATATATTTATATAAATAAAACACTAACGGTGAAAAGTTTTAGAACTTTTCACCGCCTATTCTAAAAAGGGGTTTCTTTATTTTCATGACTATTTACATTGTATGTAGATTCTCACTGAAGGCATCAAAACTGTGAATGAACACATATGCAATTATGTAGCAAACAAAAAATTGTGAAAGAATTTTAAGTATGTTTTAGATTCCTTAAAGCAGCCGCCCTATGATGTGAAGATTGAAATATTAACCTTTGGCCGTCTCTTGATGAACCTCATGAACCTAAGACATGAGGCAAAGGTCGAGTTTTAATTCATAAGATACAATCTCGACGCCCTTTGCTCTAAATAAGCTATAAAGATCAAATAAATCAGTCCCGCAGACAGAGCCATTGTAAAAATGTAATTTCTGTCATCCAGTTACATTAAATGTGTTATAATTGGACTGGATTTTTAAAAATTATTTTAAAAACTTATAAGATCAATGTGGATGTGAATGTCAAAATTAAGACAAAAAATGTTTTTCATACTTGGATTAATTTTTACTTGGATTAATTTTTTGTATTTATGTAAATATATATGTGTATTAGGTAATAAAGATTCACACAAGATCCCATTTTCAAAAAATGTATTCAGTTACTGTTGAACAACCAACTGTCCACAAAACTAACAATCCACAAGACAGCAGCCTTAAGTCAAAATACAACCGTTGCATAAATAGACCATAGACTAAGGACACACGTTAACATTATAATATTAACCAATGTAATACTAAGCAATATATTATGAACTTAATCTCAATCAGATAGCTGTGTGGACATCCACACAGCTCAGTGTGACAGACAGTCTCAATAAACATATTTACCAACGCACCCTCCCACTTGCGGTGTTCCTGTGTATTAACTGGCCAGCAGCTTGGTTGATAGTGAAAGCATTTTTCCCTTTTAATTACAGTTTTTATTTATTTCAGTTAACGTTGTTGTTCTCAATTTCAGTTTTTGTTTTTTCATTTCGTTTAGTTAACTATAATAACCCTGAACAAGATAGTTTCCAGCCTATGTCACCATAATGATAGACTCAGGTAAAACGTGATCCAGCTTTGTGGTTCTGTAGATCTTTAGCAGAACCTCAAGTTCTTGCTTTATACAGACTTCGTGTTTTGTTGCTGTGGTCTTCTTCCAAGTGTTTCCTCAGGTGTGCTAAGTGTTTTTATTTTTGATTTTTTTTGCCTTCATAAATCACTCTCTCAAGAACTGCTCTTTCTGCAACAATGGTTAACCCTTGGTGATCTTTCTGGAGTGTAGTACACAATAAAAAGTTTAGATTATTTAATTTTTCTTTGACCACAGTAACATATACATTAGCAATTTGTTGTTGAATCTTGATCAATAACGAAAAGGAAGTCAATGAAAACCTAGTCCCGGCCTTATTAAGTCTCATTAAGGCTCAACCGACAGCCATGTGGTAGTGACCTGAACTACATTCTGCTATAACATTATCATTACTTTCAAAGCAAAGTCATTCTTTTATGAAGCAGGAGAACATTTCCTTCTGTAAGCCTTGTCCACACATTAATTGGAACCACACAGGGAACATGTTATGAGCCAAATTAGCAATGAATTACATAAAAACAGAGGGGACGACAGCTTATATTAGCCTAACCTCAGAGGATACTTTAGCAGTTAATAATAAATCACTGTGTATTTTTCTTGAAGTGTTTTAAAAACATTGTTGTAGTTAAAAAAAAAAAAGAAAACCCAGCAGATACGACTATACAGAAACCCCAGGGGGGACAAAATATTAGTTGCTGTCTAGGAAAAGCAAAACAAAAACAGAAAGCATCCAGACCATGACACTATCACAATACTATTATAAGACCATGCGACACTGAGGAAATGCAGAGCAAATTTTATGTTCATATTTGCAGGTTTCCTAACTCTATATAACAGATGCTAATGTTTTAATAAAAAAATTATTTACTTAACTGGAAGATGAAGTCCAAAGAAATGTGGGTTTATTTTCAGATTCAATTTATTGGTCACTATTCAAAGACAACAAATTGCCCATTGCATTCCTTACTATAACTACTGCAGCAGTACATTCAACATACAATATAAAAGGTTTATAAGTAGGTGGTATTGCTAGAGGTATGTAGTGGTTATAGGGAAGCTATGACTAAGAATAGATAATACAATAATTGTTCTGTAAACAAGGCTATCTGATAAATATTCACAGCACAAGCTATGATTAGGAATATGTAAAACATGTAGCTTTACACTTTGTGAAACAGTGCATGATAATGACCTTCAAATATATACAAATATAACAGTATTCACAGTGTTGGAAGTGTTTCAAACCAAAAGGTTTAGTGAGTGTGTGCTATTTCTGTGGGTTGCAAATGTTTGCTAATCCTAATCCTAAACACTGACTACATGTGTGCAGACAGGCCTATGTTTTGCATCTCTATTTTTGGCAATTTAAAGTGTGGAGTTACTAAGTTATGTTAACAATGTCTTACAAGTATATATTTCTAAGGTACATGTCAAAACATTGTTCATTGTTTTGTTTAGTTTAAATGCAAAACTAGACTTACTTTTACTTTTTTGGTTTATAACATGGCTGTGTGGGAATTGGCTTAGTATGCAAATCTGATTTATATCAACTGTGTGCAGTTTAGATATAGACTGGTACAATATCAAGTAGACACACAGGTGCTATGTTAGGTTTGCTTTTTATGATTGTTTCAGATGCTGTGGTGAATATGTGCTCACCAGCCTAATTATTATTCCCTACCATCCCTCCAGGAGATGCTTCTACACTCTGTCTGACTCTTCAACGCTCTGCTCTTACCACAGCAACTCTTTGTGCATTTTTATGCGGTTTTTACGAACAAACTGGGACATTTCTGTATGTTAAAATTCGATAGGTTTGCCAAGCAGAATAAGTTGAACAAGTTTTACTTCATCTGCATATGTGTATGATGGAAAGAGCTGCCCTCCAACACAGATCAGTCAGTGTGATGTGGCAGTGGGGATTGTGGAGGTGGATTTGTCTTCTTTGCTTGTCAGAGACTGACAGCTTAATGTCATAAAGCTGGAAGTGTAACAATCACACAGATTTTTCAAAACCTGCAGCATTATATTTTGTCTTTGCTACAGAGTTGGTTTTGACATCGGCAGACGTCAGTGTCTTTATAACAGATGATAATAATGGAGGTACATTTTTTTTCTTCTTCGCCAGAAATGGGCCTTTTAATGGCATTTATAATTAGTACTTAGGATCTAAAAATGAAAAGATTTTTACAGTTATGCAGTTAGTTTGGTTTTAA
The DNA here is from genome assembly GCA_036173005.1 of Crenichthys baileyi. Classification (NCBI taxonomy): domain Eukaryota; kingdom Metazoa; phylum Chordata; class Actinopteri; order Cyprinodontiformes; family Goodeidae; genus Crenichthys; species Crenichthys baileyi. Next base: position 16,162 of record JAHHUM010000401.1, on the reverse strand, counting down.
TTTGACTTATAGTAAAGTGAAGAATTAGATGGTTAAAGAAAGTTAAATTATTGTAATAATTTTTCCCTTAATAAGTATTATTCTTCATTGTTAATTTTCTGGCCTGTTGTATCCAAAGCAATTCAGTGACATTTTCCCAGCGACAAACATGAAGCTTGTGTGTTCCCTTGAGTTTATCAAGCTTGTTTTATTAGAGCCAGACATCATTAGCCATGTGATGCCACTGGACCTACAAATAAATACAGACAGTCTAATTAGCAGAACAAGAACATATCTCTTGTTTTGGGAAATAAACACATTTGCTGACTTAGTTAAGTTGTATCGGAGGATTTATGTAAATGCTCCAGAACATGTTTTGTCAGCTATACTTGTATACAACCATCCTGTTTTTGCATTGGCTGAGTTGAAGAGTGGGAAGTGTATTAAATGAAAACAAATATATATTAAGTAGGTTTTTGTTGTGAAAAGGATTAAAGATCCATAAAAATCCAGAAGGTGAAATTAAGCACAAAACCAAATAATTGAAAGAATATTAAACCAAAGAAAAAATGAACAAGTGTTGATGGGTTCACCCAGCCTTCCATCTAATGTTTTTCAGGATTGATTCTGCTGCTGCTCCAGCAGTAATTAATTACCATTTCTGTCTATTATGGCCACTCAAAATGAAAATCTTACCACCTCCTGCCCTGCCTGCTGTTTTGTTATTGCCTCCATCTTTAAACCACCCATCACAGCAAGTCTCACCACCATCTTCTAAACCTTCTCTTTCACTCTTGCAGCAGCCCTTCAGTCACAATCATCCCTGACAAAATTTCCACACTCTCATTTTTACCTCTTGTAATCGGTTCACAGTTTTAGATGGTTGACTGAAGGTAACTTATCCATCGGCATGGGCTGGTAGTAGATTCTCACTGTACAATGACCTTCAGTATGGGTTATTATCATCATGGGTTCTCTGGATCCTGCTATTTACACAAGGATTTGAAACAAAAAAGAAAACCATTTTATTTAAAACAGAAAAGCACACTTGTTCCTTTTGCTGCTAAAATATATAACATTAATTACTGTATTCATAATAGCTTATATGTATGGACTACATTTACACAAGCCCACAGGTTTTACCTTTAACTTACAAAAATTGTTGTTTTCGAGATCACTTTGAAGTCACTGACGACCTCATTAGTCGCAACAACATTTTATCTCACGTAGAATCTTCAAAATAGGGTTATGCTGAAAAGGATTCTGTCGGTACATGTCAAAGTCCTGCAAATACAAATTATCTTATAAAGCTAATTTTGTATTTCAGAAAGTGCCTATAAATCCTCCATAAATAGTTTGCATTAAAAACTACTTAAGTTGTTACACTCAAAATTTGAAACTGTTTTTTTTTCAGTGAAATGATGACTTTTTTAAACCTTGAACACGAAAACAGCTCCAGCCAGGAGACGTCAATCTGTCCATCTGTCTGTCTGTCTGAGAGTCCGTCTGTCTATCCATTGTCTTCTGCCTATCAGAGATTGGATCATGGGGATCAGATGTCTTTCCAAAGTCATTCCTCTCCCAGACAATGCTCTCCAGAGACAACCCAATTACATGCCTAAACCACCTCAACTGCTTCCTTTCTATGCCAATTATCAGCAGCTATGCTCCGAACTTTCCTTATATGATGGGGCTCCACACCCTATATCTAAGGGTGAGCCCAGCTACCTGACAAAGGAACCTTATTTTAGCTGTTTGTGTCCAGGATCGCGTTGTTTCAGTCATGATTAAAACTTCAGAAACATATGAAAGGGTGGGAAAATTGATGGACCAGTAAATCGAGAGTTTGCTTTTTGGCTCAGCTCTTTCTTCAAAATACACGAATTGAAACATAAAAGAAAACCTGAGTAAACACAAAAAGCAGTCTTGAAATAATGATTTAATTCATCAAGGAAAAAAAAACCTATCCGTACCGATCAGGCTCTCTGGGAAAAACTAAAGCAGAGCTGTAAGACACCGTTGGAGGGCTCTAGAATTTTTTTTTGACACTGTCAAAATCTACCCAGCTGTTTGGGAATGATGCCAGAAAAAGCCTTTTTTTTTAACTATCACAACAATAATGCATGTATGTAAGGTTTGCTTTACTCAACTGGAAGCTTAACTGGAAATATCTGCATGCTCAGATGGGAGTAAATTTTATTTAATTGGTAACAAACACTAGGAGTGAGGTGTTGAGCATTTACTTTCAGTAAACATTGGGTCTTTCAGAGAGATAACAATTCCAAACAAATGGCCAAATCAACACAAACATCGTTCACAAGACACCAAGTCCACCTTTTCCTTGGCCATCTTAGTACACAGACAAAAGTCCTATAAAAATTGCTACAGGGTTGAGCTGAAGAAAGCGGACCCAGGAGGCTGAATGTTCTAGAGAGATTGAAAAAAAGAGATGGTCAAAGATCCCGTTTTCTGTATGCTACAACCTTATGAAAAGGTATAGAGGACTCACTGATGTTCTCTTGGCAAAAGGGGATTGTAGAAAGAATTAAAAGCAGGGGCAGGAAAAGATGGTGGTAGGGATTTTGTAAAAAACAAACATAAAACCCCAATATTTCTTGACATTGATATATTTTCCTGAGTGAATTGATGTGCTCAAATTAAAAGTAAAACCTGGTCTCAGGGCATTAGATGGTGACAAGGTTGCTGCTCAAAGAAAGTGGGCAAAGTCATCTTTTTACTTTTATTCTCACAAGGTGTCTTTTTCGTGGTCTATGTGTGTACTTTGACACACTAGTAAAGACAGACTGATGCTACTGAATGCGAAGTTGTTTGTGTTTTAGTCCTTGATATAACTTTCTTACACTATTCATGTACATGAATATAAAATTGTAACCAAAGCTTTCCTTTCAATCAGATGTAGATCGTTTTTAATAAAAGATGTTGTACGTTCTCTCTTTCATACTCTAGAGTAGAGACCTGCACGGGACTGAGTTTTCAATCCCGGTCCCGCCCGAATCCCGAGGCTTTTCTGACCGCTCCCGCCCAATCCCGAGAACCCCCAACCCCCTACCTTTTCTTCAGCGCTCCGAGGCCGAACGAGACTAGATTGACAGGCGCTGAAAGGCGCAGTATGTCACGTGGTGCGCGCGAGAGGAAAAGTAGCTGAATAAGTAGATCAGGTTATGGTGTTTATTGGGCTGTTTATAAAACGTTTTTTTACAATGGTGATAGTTAATCATTACAGTGTTAATTATTACTTATTTTTGAATTTTGATGCGGGACCAAATGTCCGACTTCCCAGCTTTATTCAGTAGGTTGTATTGCCCTTCTCTAATATTCTTTTGCACAGAAGCCACTGTCTCCTTACCACGCTCCATGCTTTGTTGTTATGTTGCCTCTCACTCGGGAGTCGGGACCGATGTGTTTTGGTCTGACCACCGAATCCTGCCCGAGACTACATAAATCCCGCCCGATCCCGCGACATTTGTGTCGGGTCCCGCGGGACCCGCGGGACTTCCCGCCCGATGCAGGTCTCTACTCTAGAGTTTAAAACTGGCTAAGAGTTCATCTGCTTAGCTCTCATAACCATTAATGTTTCACTTTGCTTTCCTATAGAAAGTAGAACTGGATCAGCGCTTCTGTGTTCTTTTTTGTCTCTGCTCTGTTCTCTCAAGCCCCCATTGGGTCATGACAGATGGCCGCTCACACTGAGCCTGGTTCTGCTGGAGGTTTCTTCCTTTTAAAAGGGAGTTTTCCTCTCCACTGTCACTACATGCATGATTCGTATGAGGGATTGCCGCAAAGTCAGTGCAAGCAACTGTCCACTGTCGCTACATGTAAATGGTGCAAGTCACTGACTTTAGTCACTGGAGAAGTGTGAGGTCCCCTCCTGCTTCAAACGATCCACCATCATCCCAGTGCCCAAGAAACCCACCATCCTAGGATTAAATGACTACAGGCCTGTAGCCCTGACGTCTGTGGTCATAAAATCCTTTGAGCGGCTGGTGTTGAAGCACCTGAAAGACATCACAGGCCCTCTACTGGACGCCCTGCAGTTTGCTTACCGAGCAAACAGGTCGGCAGATGATGCTGTTAACTTAGGTCTACACTTCATCCTGCAACACCTCGACCGCCCAGGGACCTACGCCAGGATCCTGTTTGTAGACTTCAGCTCGGCCTTCAACACTATCATACCAGACATCCTCCACCAGAAGCTCACCCAGCTCAATGTCCCAGCCTCCACCTGTCAGTGGATCAACAGCTTCCTGACGGACCGACAGCAGCAGGTGAGACTGGGGAGCATCTTCTCCCGAACCAGATCAATAAGTACTGGTGCCCCCCAGGGGTGTGTTCTATCCTCTTCTCCCTGTACACAAATGACTGCACCTCAGCGGACTCATCCGTGAAACTCCTTAAGTTTGCAGACGACACCACTGTCATTGGACTGATCCAGGACGGTGATGAGTCTGCAAACAGACAGGAGGTGGATCGCCTGATACACTGGTGTAGTCAGAACTGCCTGGAACTAAACCCACTCAAGACTGTGGAGATGGTGGTTGACTTTCGAAAAACACCACCTCCATACACCCCCCTCACCATCCTCAACAACACTGTGTCGGCTGTGGATCACTTCAGGTTCTTAGGAACCACCATCTCTGAGGACCTGAGATGGTCTTCACACATAGACACTGTTCGAAAGAAGGCCCATCAGAAACTGTACTTCCTGAGGCAACTCAAGAAGTGCAACCTTCCACAGGAGCTGCTGGTCATCTTCTACACTGCCATCATTCAGTCTGTCCTGTCTTCATCCATCTCAGTGTGGTTTGGTTCATCCACAAAACAGGACAGGTCCAGACTGCAACGAATAATCAGGACTGCAGAGAGAATCATCAGGGCTGACCTTCCCTCCATCCAGGACTTGTACAGGTCAAGGGTCAGGAAAAGAGCTGCTGTCAGGAAAAGAGCTGCTAAAATCTCTGCAGACCCCACACACCCTGCACATAAACTGTTTAGACTTCTGCCTTCAGGCCGCCGCTACAGAGCACTGTTCACTAAAACCAGCCGCCACAGAGACAGTTTCTTCCCCCAGGCTGTTTCTCTGTTGAACATTCAATAGAGTACAAAACAACAGCATACAGATGTTGTAAATGCACCTTTTTATTTATTTATATATGTGTATATTTGTATATTGTAAATATGTATATTCTGTAGTGCAAAAACAAAAACCAAAGAGCAAAGTGTACCGGAGTCAAATTCCTTGTTTGTATGTACAAAACTTGGCAATAAAGCTGATTCTGATTCTGATTCTGATTCTGATTCTGATGCAATCTGCTGGTTTCCTTAGATAGGAACCTTTTAACCAATTTAAATAATAAACTGAATCTGACTGCACTTTTTGATAATTAGGATTAATTGGAATGTATGTACCTGGCTTGAAATCTGTATAAATCGATTGAATTGACTTTGTAAAGTGCCTTGAGACGACATTTGTTGGTAATTGGTGATATATAAATAAAAATTAACTGAATTGAATTATAATGGTTTACACTAACTTTAAACATCGCAAAGAATTCCCGTTTATGTTTTGAGTTTATGGCCGATTAAAAACTAGAACTCTGAAAAGTCGGAACTCTAAAAAGAAAGCTGCTATAAGATCTGGTGTTTCTCTAAAGCTTACCTCATTCTTCGCTGATTTCCTGTTAACTTGCTTCAATCCTTTCCTTTCCAGTCTGAACCCGTACAGCTACGATGAGAGCTGTGTGTCCAGCAGCGTCGACCACCTGCCTCTGGCTGCGCTCCCGCTCCTCGCTATTGTGTCCCCACGCTACCAGGATGCCGTGGCGACCGTCATCGACAGAGCCAACCAGGTTTATCGCAGCTTCCTGCAGTCTGAAGACGGCCAGGGATTTACAGGGCAGGTCTGTTGTTTCTTCATTTTTAAGGAGACGGGAAAATTATAATGTCACATCAGTGAATCATAGGTTCTGGGCGGAGAAGACAAAATTGTTTATTAGAGGGCTGCATAATCTATGGCTACTGTTGGAGCCCAGCTTGGTCAAGGGTCCCACATTTTGACTCCTGCAACATGCCCCTCATAACAAATAAATTTTTCTAATGAGGTAACAATTTATGGGAAGATTACTTATAAAGGAAGTGAATACAGGCATTAAGTTTGACCCATGGAAAGCAACTAATTTTTGTCCAGCATATATCATGAAAAGCAAAGTACTTATATTGAAAAAAGCAAAAGCAGTATTGAATATGTGTTTTTCCCCACAGTCTTTCATTATTAATGTCTGGAGCTTATTTAACATGACATAATACTCATACCTTGTTGGCACATGAATAAGAACTGAAGACCCTCAGGAAGAGCAATTTAGTCACACAAAGCCAACAAGCCTCTTTAAATGATGATAATTGCACTCATTTTTCTGTTATTTATTTAGTAAAATGCAAAAAATGCATTCTAGAGCTGTTTATTCTTAACATTTGACTTCCTCCTACCAATTTTATGTGTATGAGTATAAAATCCCTCCCTGTTCTTTCCCCCTCTTTTTAATGTATTTAATTTCTGCCATGTAGTTAAGCAGTAATTATCTTTCCTGTAATTAGCCGTGGCGACAAGCAATTCAGCTCTGTGTTTACTCATCTACTTAATCAACAAAACAAACCATGTTTTCAAAAAGGAGCACTAATCTTGCATTCATGCTGTGTCAGAAGAAGAAAAAGAAAAGAGAAAATCTGGACTGGAGCCTCAGACGGTGATGGTTTTAACAAAGTTATATTTTTGTTCTTTGCTGATCAATAACTTAAATATTAGCTACACCCACTACAAATCTGTCTTTTTAGACATTTTACTGATGATGTTAGAGAGACATGGCCTATCTAACATCTAACACATTTTTTTATGTGCAATCCATACACATAAAAATTGGCCATGTTTAAAAAAGAAAAACGCTGCCACACAGCTTGTTGGGTGTGTGACCAGCCAGATATTGTAGCAAGACATAACTGCCAAACATCAGCACTCTTTTTACCTGAATTAATGTAATAATTCCAGCTTATTAATATAAAATGTAGTTGGCAAAAATCCTGCTGAAATGGTGGTGTTCTGAAGACCTCCTTCTGATTATAAAAAAAGATGTTTTATCTAGTTATACAACACCACTTTTTACATGAAACAGCTGCACAATGAACACTTCTTTATGATCACCCAAAAAACACTTTCTGTTTTGTCATAGAATTACACTTTTTTCCCACTTCTCACAAACTGGCATTTATTGCTTAGTATATGTACATGGTTAATGGGCTGAATCTTAGTCATACTGATCAACCAAATAGCTTTACACTAGAGCTACATTCACCCAGCCACACTCACAAACCCACACATATTCATACACTAATGCGGTTAGGTGCCTTGCCCAGGGGCACATCAATATGTAAGAAGAATAAGCTAGATTTGAACCCACAGCTTCAACTACTCATGCCATCGTGCCACAGTTGGCCACAATATATATACATCTTTGTGGCCCTCCACGTACTCATCCTCCACTTTCGCTGTCCTCCTGTTGAGACCGTCACTGACTGAAGTTGCCACCTAAAGAGAAACTTGAACTTGAACTTGTGTGTGTTCTTTGAGCAGGTTTGTTTGATGGGCGACTGCGTGGGTGGAGTGCTCTGCTTTGATGCTTTGTGCTTCAGCAACCACCCAAGGCCTGGCAGCCCCAACAGCAGCAGCAGGGACAACAGCACAGAGAGCCTGAAGGTAGGACCTCAGTGTAAAAATAATTATCGTAGACTGTTATGTGTGTTTCTATGGGGCACTGTGTTCCCTGGCACTGCATAATTACAACATCATGATCAAGATTGCAAGCTTTTATTATTTCTTGTATTCATTAGTGGACCACAATTGCTGCAAGAGAGAACATGCACACTCGTGGCAATATCCTTGGCAGAACTTGGTTGCTTCCCATAGAACGAAAGGCAAATCTCATACATATAATCAACCTCCTGCTATGTCTTCTTTCTGCCAGTTTTTCTCCACGAAGAGCTTTTTAGCTACATCACTATTATCCCGTGGCTTTCCCTCTAACAAGAAGGAGTATAAAAGATTCAATTAATTCTGAATATGTTGTTCCCAATTTTTCAGTTGCTGTTCGTTTGGTGAGGATTTTCCATCATGCTAAACTCTATATTTGGCCGTTTCTATCCTGTGTGTTTAAAATATTCATCAAAACATTAGTGTTAAAATGCAACACTAAAGCAGCTTGTTTTTCATATTTTCCTAGTGTAATGTGTTGGATGGTCCCCAGTTTCTGCACCTCGTCCTTGCTCACCACTAAAATATTCACTCTTGCTTAGACTTGTTGTCTCGATCCCACACTTGGCTGCTCACCTGGGAAAACGCATCAGTTCCCATCACAGTATGCAATTTCCAGTCTTGCATGGAGGTTTTATATTGAGTTTTCCTCCTTTGCTTCAGGATAACACAGGTCGACTGCAAGAGTCAAGTCCTGGTCTGAGCTCAAGCAAGAGGCTGAGTAAGAGCAACATCGACATTTCTGCTCCCAATGAAGGCCAGGGCAGCCCGTCGCTTAGCCGCAAGCAGAGTGACTCGTATGATGGAGACACATCCTCCACAGGCCAGCACAACTTTTTTCCCAGGTGGAACATAAACACAACCCACATTTAAGATTTCACAGGACTGTAAAAAAGTATTTTGTTATAATTGCCAATAAAATTTAAAGTTTCTTACAGTGCTTTTACAAAACTGGTGGAGAGTATGGCAAGACGCTTAAAAATTATATATTCTAGCAATTGTTAATTTCTCTTCTTAAATTAAAATATTGTTGTTTTAAATTTTTTATTTATTTATTTATTTTAATGCACTATGAAAGATCTGTAAATAATGCACTTTTGTTATTTTGACAGCTTGTTAATTTCTACTCATAAATGCTTGAAATGGCAAGATTTTTTTAGAATTTGGGAGAAATGTTATACATAGTTTATAGAATAGAATAAAAATTATGATTTCAGTGAAACACATAAAATTAAACTGATGCTGACTTGACCTAAGCCAGTATGCGAGAAGCTAAGGTGTTGTCCAAGAACGCCTCCTCTGTCTCTGTCCTGCCCCTTCTTTTTTTACATTTCCAGTTGCATGTTGAGATGGAAAAGACATTACAGCAACCAAGGAATTTAAAAGAGAAAGATCGGAATAAATGTGAAACAATAAAAGGATATATGAATAGAAAAGAATTAATCTATGTTTAATAATTAAAAGGACAAAAATATATAAAAAAAACTACTTCAAGTAAGTTTTTTGTAAATATATTTGTAAGTGAATAATTATGAAAAAATGGGGCTGGGGTAAAGATTATATTAATAAATTCACATATGTCAAAATTAAAAAAATGTAAAAGACAAGGGGCTCAGAGATAAATTTTAACAGTCAAATGTTGGAATTGAAATATCAGTTTTTTATTTTGTTGCATTTAATGCTACATTAATTTATTTGTTAAGCTATTTATTGGGTGAATAATATTTTAAGCTATTTATTAATTTCTGAATTTATTTTTAATCATGGCAAGATTGGTCCTCTATAGTTGCTGCTATGAAGTGTTAGCTTGCATTGCATCTACTATTTATTAATATTTGTAGCTGAACTGCTTTGGCTTTGACTGGATGCTTGTCTCAGCTGGAGGATCAAGAGCCTGTTTGTGCCTGAAACTGAGAACTACAAGTTAATCTGGCTAAGCTTGGACGGGCCTGGAAGAGTTACAACTGCCATGTTTACTCTGTCCAGAAAAAATGGTTTCAATTCCAGCTCACATGCTCCTCTAGTCCTTACACCTCCACAGCCACCTGAGATAAAGTTCTGTTCAGTCCCATAAATTCCCAGTGATGTCACACAGGCTATGATGGTGGCACTCTAACCTCTCACTCCCTTTTAAACCTCCTCTTAAACTGAAGCAAGCCTACATGGAGAATCTTCTCCACTTGTGTTGTATTTGCTCACAGATCCCAGTGGATATTCCCAGTCTCCTTGATGGCTGATTAAATGTCATTTCCTGAAATTAATCCTCCCATTCTAGATTGATGTTTAGGTTTCAGTATTTTCTTGTGCATCTGGCTTAGCGTTGCTTCTGGCCTTGATTGGTAATTGCACATGAGATGATGTGCAAATGATCATTTCTTTTAATGACGGTTCGTGGCATTAAATAGGAGAAGCTCAAGCTCAGTTGAATCTTGAGAATTGCTATTTACTTTTTAAAAGGTAGAGATGGTTTTTGATTAATTAATTACACTACCAGTCAAATGTTTAGACACATCTTCTGATTCAGTGGTCTTTTAATTTGAAATATAAAAGATGTTTTGAGTGTTTTCACAAATGTTTGTTTGCTACATAATTCTATATACTTTTGCTTCATAGTGTTTATGTCTTTACAATATATCTACAATGTATAAAGTAAATAAAAGAATAAGGAAAAGCCATGGAATGACAAGGGTGAGTCCAAAGACTGGCAGTGTACACCTGAAGGTAAACTCAAAAACTGTTAAATAAAATCATCGAAAGAGTCCTGTTCTTATCTTATTTTGTCGAAACTGATGTCCAAAATGTATATTCCCTATTGTAATTTCGATTGACCAGTTTTTTAAGAAGCTGGATTCACAAGTAATGTAGGAGAAGTACACTTTTTTTTTTTTTGGGACACCGAAATAAGCGCGAAATGAGTAGGTTTCAATGCGAATTCATTTTTTTTAACAAACAAAAAGAAGCTCCAAAAGCTTGGAAAAAAAAAAAAAACCCGGGGAAAAAAAAACAAGAAGGGGAAAAAAATTTTCGGGTTGAAAAAAACCCAACCCGGGGGGAAAAAAAAAAAAGGTTTTGGGAAAAGGTTTTAAATTTGGGAAAGGGCCCCACCCAGTGCCCGTGAAAAAAAAAAAATATTAAAACCCCCCTCACCGATTGTTCCCGTTTTTGGGTTTTTTGCCCAAAAAAAACCCACCCGGAAAAAAGGGTTTTTAGGGAAATTTGGGAAAATTTTTTTATTAATTTTTTTTTATAAAAATTTTTTTAAAAAAAAAAATATGGGAAAAAATTGGGGAGTAAAGGGGAAAAATATTTAAAAGGTGGGTGGGGGGTATTTCTAATTTTATTGTCAAGGTATTTTTGTTTTGGGAAAACCTTTTTTTGCCAGAAATTTTTTTTAAAAAATCCGGGAATTAATTTTTGGGTTTTATAGTGTCTTGTTAGGGATTATACCCCCCAGATTTTTGAAAACCCCCAAGGGTTTTTTCAGTGAATATGAGGGAAAAAAAAATTTTAAAAAAATTGGAAAAGCTTTTTTTTGCTGTTTTAACCGAAAAAAATTAAAAAAGGAATTTTAAAAAAAGCCATTTTTAAAGGGGGGAGTTTTTAGGGGGGGGTACTTTTTTTTATGTTTTTTTTGTAAAAATTTAAAAAAAATTTTTTGTTTGCTTCTTCAAAAAAAAAAAAAAAAATTTTTTTTTTGGGGGTTTTTCCCCAAAAATTGCCAAAAAAAGATTCCAAAAATTTAAAAAGGAGGGGAAAAAAAAAAAGTGGCTATTTTGTTGAAAAATTTGGCCCCATTTTAGTGTAAGGGAAAAAAAAGGTACTTTTTTATCAGGAAAAAAAAAATCTTCAAAAAAAAAAAAAAAAACTAAAACCAAAAAAAAAAACCAAAAAAAAATTTAAGGTTAAACTAAAAAAAAAAATGTGAAAAAAAAAATGAAGGGGGTATTATTTAGTTTAAATTAAGGGCAGGAAGGGTGTTGGAAAATGTCTCTTAATTTTTACATCCTTGGGGCCTTTGCTTTTCCCGTTTTCCCGTTATTTTTATTTTAAAAAAAAATATTTTTGTTAATTAATTTGATTTGGGGGGGTCCCTTTTAAAAAATTTAAAAAAAAAGGGTTTTTTAAAAAAAAAAAATGGGGAAAAAAAAAGTTTTTTTCTGTAGTAAAAAAAAAAAAAAAAATCCCTGTTGGAAAAAAAAGTTTAAAAAAAGTAAAAGGGCCCCCAGAAAAAAAACAAAAAAACCAAAAAAAAATCCCAAAAGGAAAGCAATTTAAAAGGGGGGGGTTTTTATTGGCTTTTTTTTTTTTGGCTAATTTTTTCCTTTACATGTAAAAAAAATTAAAAAGGGAAAAAAAAAAAATTTTGGCTGGTTGTTTTAAAGGGGGGAGATGGATGGGGTTCCCGTCGGGAGCAGGGGGGATTTTTGCTTTTTTTGGCCTTTGGTTTTCCGGGGTGTTTTTTTAAAGCTTTGGTTTAAGGGATTTTATGCAAACCTCTGAAGCCCGGAAATTTAAGGGGGTTGGGTGGGGGGTGGGGTTTTATAAAAAAGGGGGGGGTGTGGGCTGTACTTGTTTGCATGATAAAAAAATATCCCGGGAAAAATCTAAAAATCAGGGGTGAAATAAAAAAAGGGAATTTTTCTGGGGCCCCCCCCGCCCTTCCCAAGGGGAAAAAAAAAAATTTTTAAAATTTCCAAAAAAATTTTTTGGGAAAGGCTTTATGATTTTGGGAACCCTTTTCCAAAACTAAAATTTTCCCGGGGTATTTTTAAAAATTGTTTTTTTGGACAAAAAAATTTTGGGATAAGGGGCTTATAAAATTTTTTTTTTTCATAGGAGATGGGTTTTGTTGTAACCCTGACTAAAAAAAAAAAAAACCCAAAAAAAATAAAAGAGGGTTTTTCCCCCCTCTGTTTAAATTTTTTTAGGGAAACCTGTTTTTTTTTTTCCGGGGTTTCCCCCGTTTTGGGTGGAAAAAAGAAATTTTTGGGGGGTGCGTTGGGGGGGGCAAGGGAAACCCCCCAGGGGTTTGGTTTCTTGGGAAACCCCGGGGCCCCCTTTTTGGAAAATTTGAGGTAATTTTAGGAAATGGTTTTCCCGTTTGGGCTTTTGGTTTCCCCTTTGGGGGAAAAGGTGTTGGGATTTTAGGGGCGGCCCCTTTTTGCTGCCTTTCCAATTTTAAGGGGGAAAGGAAATTTAGTTTTAGAAAAAAAATAAAAAAATTTTAAAAAATTTCCCCTTAAATTTTTTTAAAAATTTTAATTTTTAAAAGGTATGTTTTTTAGGAAACCCCCCCCAAAAAAAATTCAAACTTTAAAAAAAAAAAAAAAAAAAAAAGGGTTTTCCAAATTTTCCCCTTTGGGGGTTTTCAGAGAAAAATTAAAAAAAAAGTATTTTCTTATTTGTGCTGTTTTTTCTTTCCCAAAAAAAATTTTTTGGGTCAGTGAAAATTTTTGGTTTTGCTTTAAAAAAAAATGCAAACCAAAAAAAAATTTTTTTGAAGTAAAAAATTTAAAAAAGGAAAAAAAAACTTTAAAAAAAATGGAATTTTGTTATTTGTTGGGTGGTTTGGGGTTTCCCGGTTTTATTACCCGGAAAAAAGTCCCGGAAAAGTTTGGGGGGAAAAAAGGGGGGAAATTTGGGTTTTCCAAAAAAATTTTTTCCCCCTTCCCAAAATTTAAAAGAAAAAAAAAGAAAAAAACAAGTATGGAAAAAAAAATTTCCTTCCTCCATTTTAATTCCCCAAAACCATCCCCTCCCAAACCATTCCATCCCCTTTCCAAACCCCTCCATTTTTATTTCCCGGGTTTTTTTTTATGTATAAAAAAAAATTTTTTTTGTGGGCCGGGGGGGAAAAATTTTTTTAAGGAAAATTTAAATTTATTATAGCAAAAAAAAAACTTCCCCCCTTTTTTCTCCCTCTACAAAAGGGAAAAAATGATGCTTTAAAAAATTTCCCTTTTTTTTTCCCAACCGTTTAAAAAATAATTCCCCTTGGGGATCTATAAAAAGGAAAAAAAGAAGGAAATTTAAAAGGGGCGGGGGGAAAACCCCCGCAAAAAAAAAAACCAAAGCCTTCAAAAAATAATGAGCATTTGCATTTTGGGGATTTTAATAAATTTTTTTTCACCCCTCACCATTTTTAAAAAAACCCTTTTTAAAATAATTAAGGGGGTTTACTTTTAAAACTTTTAAAAAAAGTTTTTGTTTTTGGGGGGAAAAGGGGTTTTAAAATGGAAAAAATGGGGGATTAATACAAACCCCAAAAAAAACCCTCCAAATTTTGGAAATTATTTCCCCTTGAGCTTCAGCATACTTGAGCTTGGGCTTCAAAAAAACGCCAAACGAGGAATAAAAAAAGGGCGTATGTGTTTTAAAAAAAGGTTAAAAACCCGGGAAATCCTTGGGGCCTTTGTTTAGTGGTTCTATAGCCCAATTTTTTTTGGGGCGTAATAGTTCAAAAAAAAAAGTTTAAAAAAAAATAAAAAATTTTGAAAAAAAAAAATGGGAATTTCCCTTAAAAAAAAAAAAAGGCCTAAAAAAAAAATATGGGGAAAATAAACTTTTTGAAAAAACCTGGGGGAGGGGAAAAAAAATTTTTAAAAAAAGGTTTTTCCTTTCCCCCTCCCGCCCGGGGGTCCAAAAAAATAACAAAAAAAAAAAAATGTTTTTTAAATGGGATTTTTCATGGAAAATTTTTTTCCCTTTTAAGGGAAAAAAATTTTTATGTTGGGGAAAAAAAAAAAAACCCGGGCCCCCTTTTTTTGGTGCAAAGGGTTTTAAAAAAAAAAAAAAAACCCACCAAAATTTTTCATAAACCCCCTGCTGGTTTTTTTTTTCTGCAGTGGGCCAGGTTTTTTTTCCCGGGGGTTTTTTCCCCAAGGGTCTTCAAAAACCCGTTTTATCCCCCAGGGGGGCCCTTTTTCCCGGTTTCCAAGGGGGGCCCGGGGGGGCCCCCCCAAATTAAAAGCCTTTTTTTTTCCCTTTTTAAATTTCCCAAAAAGTTTTGCTGTGCCACCGCTTTCCAAACGGGCTTAAAACCCCTTTGGGGGATGGGGGCTTCCCCCTCCTTCATTGGTAAAAATTTTTGGGGGTTTGATGCTTTTGGAAAAAAATTCCAAAGGGGTTTTTTAGGGGAAATTTTCCCAAGGTCGCCCTTTAAAAAAAAAATTTTTTGGGGGAATATTTTCTTTTTTTGGGGTTTTTCCCTTTCCAAAAAAGGGGAATTTTGGGGAAAAATTTGAGGAAAAAAATTTTTGGTGGAAAAAATTTAAAATTTGGGGTTCTGGAAAAGGGTTTAATGTTTATCTAAAAAGGGAATTTTGAGGAGGGAAAAAAAATATTCGCACATATGGGTGGGGGGCACCCCCCCCAAAAGCCTTTAAAATTTTATTTCAGTTGGGGGTTTGTAATGCAGAAAGGCCCGGGGGGTTAAAAATTTTTTCCCAAAACCCCCAAAAAACCAAAAAGGTTTTAAAAATAAAAAATATTGGGCATTTTTTGGGCCCGGGGTTTGGTTAACCCCTTTTTTTAAAAATTTCCCCCTTTGGGGGAAACCGGGGTTTTGGGGAAAATGCCCCGATAGTATTTTCCCTGAGATAAAAAAGGGGGTGGTAAATTTCTGTAATTTCCCCGGGAAAAGGGTTTGCCCCCTAAAAGAAGGGGGGCTTTAAAAGAAAATTTCCCAAAAAAAAATTTTTTTGGGAAAAAAAGTTTTTAAAACCCAAAGGGGGGAGTCTTTTGTGTTTTTGGGGGCAAAAAGGGGGGGGAAAAATCTTTTAAAAAAAAAAGGGTTAAACTTTTATGGGATCGGGGTGGTTTTGGGCCCCCATTTCCCCCAAAAAAAAATTGGGAGGGGGGAAGTAGGAAATTTATCGATAAAACTACCAAAAAAATGGACCCAAATTTTAAAAAAATTTAAAAAACTTGGTTAAAAATTTTGTTTAAAAAATCCTTTCCCCATGTTTTTGCCCTCTGCAAAAAAATTTCAAAAGGGGGATGCCCAAAAAAATTTTGAAAAAAAAGGGGTTTTAAAAAAAGCCCCGGGTTTTGGGGTTAACCCCTATCAGATCAAAATTTTTTTATAAAAAAAATAAAAAAATTTTTTTTTTTTTCTTTTTTAAGCCATTTAAATTTTCTTTTATTTTTTGGGGAAAAAAAATTTATTTTAAAAGTTTGGAAGGGTTGGGTTTTAAAAAAAATTGAAAAAAATTGAGGAAATCTATGATTGTTTTTATGGCAGAAAAAAAAAAACAATTTTCCCCCTTTTTTTTTGGAAAGGGCCCCAAAAGGGGGTTTTCCCGGTGGGGGGGTTTTAGAGGGGGGGGGGGGAAATTTTTCATTTTTTTAAAAGAAAAAACCAAA
>JAHHUM010000400.1:0-284205 GCA_036173005.1 Crenichthys baileyi | reverse complement strand
ACCGAAGCCAAACAGTGCTCGTTTTTTTTTGGGGGCGGAGCAAAATCCTCACTCTTTCAGTCTGTAAAACAACTTTTTCGTACCGAAGCAAACAGTGCTCGTTTTTGTGTTTGCGGGAGCAAATCCTCACTCTTCAGTCTTAACAACTTTTTCTAAAACGAAAACAGTGCTCGTTTTTTGTTGGGGGCAAATCCTCACTCTTTCAGTCTGACAAAAAATTTTTCAGTAACGACCAACAGTGCTCGTTTTTGTTGGGGGAGCAAATTCTCACTCTTCAGTTCTGAATCAATTTTTTCAGTAGACGAAAACGTGCTCTTTTTGTTTTTCGGGAGAAAATCCTCACTCTTTCAGTCTGTAGATGAAACTTTTTCGTACAAAAAGTGCTCGTTTTGTTTTTTGGGGAGAAAATCCTCACTCTTTCAGTCTGAGACAACTTTTTCGTAACGACGCAAACAGTGCTCTTTTTTTTGGGGGGGGAGAAAATCCTCACTCTTTCAGTCTGCGAACATTTTTTCAGTAACGCAAAACAGTGCTCGTTTTTGTTTTGGGAGCAAATCCTCACTCTTTCAGTCTTGGCAAACTTTTTCAGTAACAAGCAACAGTGCTCGTTTTGTGTTGGGGAGAAAATCCTCACTTTTTCAGTCTGAACAATTTTTTCGTAAAGACGCAAACAGTGCTCGTTTTTTTGGTTTGCGGAGCAAATCCTCACTCTTTCAGTCTGACTAAACACTTTTTCAGTAACGACGCAAACAGTGCTCGGTTTTGTGTTTGCGAGCAAATCCTCACTCTTTCAGTCTGTAGATGCAAACTTTTTTTCATTAAATACGCAAACAGTGCTCGTTTTTTTGTTTGCGGGGCAAATCCTCACTCTTTTAGTCTGACTAAACGACTTTTCAGTAACGACGCAAACAGTGCTCGTTTTGTGTTTGCGGGAGCAATCCTCACTTCTTTCAGTCTGTAAGAATGGCAACTTTTTTCAGTACGTAAGCAACAGTGCTCGTTTTTTGTGTTTGCGGACCCAACTTCCTCACTCTTCAGTCTGTAGATGCAACTTTTTCAGTAACGACGCAAACAGTGCTCTTTTGTTTGGCGGGAGCAAATCCTCACTCTTTCAGTCTGACGAAACAACTTTTTTCAGTAACGACGCAAACAGTGCTCGTTTTGTGTTGCGGAGCAAATCCTCACTCTTCAGTCTGTAGATGCAACTTTTTCAGTACGACGCAACAGTGCTCGTTTTGTGTTTGCGGGAGGCAAATCCTCACTCTTTCAGTCTGACGAAACACTTTTTCAGTAACGACGCAAACAGTGCTCGTTTTGTGTTTGCGGGAGTCAATCCTCACTCTTTCAGTCTGACTAAACAACTTTTTTCAGTAACGAATCAACAGTGCTCGTTTTGTGTTTGCGGGAGCAAATCTCACTCTTTCAGTCTGTAGATTGCAACTTTTTCAGTAACGACGCAAACAGTGCTCGTTGTGTTTGCGGGGAGCAAATCCTCACTCTTCAGTCTGTAGATGCAACTTTTCAGTAACGACGCAAACAGTGCTCGTTTTGTGTTTGTGGGAGCAAATCCTCACTCTTTCAGTCTGACGAAACAACTTTTTCAGTAACGAGGCAAACAGTGCTCGTTTTGTGTTTGCGGGAGCAAATCCTCACTCTTTCAGTCTGTACATGCAACTTTTTCAGTAACGACGCAAACAGTGCTCGTTTTTGTGTTTGCGGGAGCAAATCCTCACTCTTTCAGTCTGTAGAATGCAACTTTTTCAGTAAAAAAACGAAGCAACAGTGCTCGTTTTGTGTTTGCGGGAGCAAATCCTCACTCTTCAGTCTGTAGGATGCAATTTTTCAGTAAAGACGCAAACAGTGCTCGTTTTTTGTTTGCGGGAGCAAATCCTCACTCTTTCAGTCTGACGGAAACAAAACAACTTTTTCAGTAACGACGCAAACAGTGGCTCGTTTTTTGTGGTTGCGGAGCAATTCTCACTCTTCAGTCTGTAAGATGCCAACTTTTCAGTAACGCGCAAACAGTGCTCGTTTTGTGGTTTGCGGGAGCAATCCTCACTCTTTACGTCTGTAGATGAACTTTTTTCAGTAACGAAGCAAACAGTGCTCGTTTTGGTGTTTGCGGAAAATCCTCCATCTTTCAGTCTGTAGATGCAAACTTTTTTCAGTAAAGACGCAACAGTGCTCGTTTTGTGTTTGCGGGAGCAAATCCTCACTCTTTCAGTCTGACGAAACAACTTTTTCAGTACGACGGCAAACAGTGCTCGTTTTGTGTTTGCGGGAGCAAATCCTCACTCCTTTCAGTCTGTCGATGCAACTTTTTTCAAGTAAGCGCGCAAACATGGCTCGCGTTTTTTTGGTCTTTGCGGGAGCAAATCCTCACTCTTTTCAGTCTGACGAACAACTTTTTCAGTAACGACGCAAACAGTGCTCGTTTTCTTGTTTTGCGGAGCAAATCTCACTCTTTCAGTCTGACGACACTTTTTCAGTACGAAGCAAACAGTGCTCGTTTTGTGTTTGCGGGAGCAAATCCTCACTCTTTCAGTCTGTAGATGCAACTTTTTTCAGTTGGGGAACGACGCAAACAGTGCTCGTTTTGTGGTTTGCGGGAGCAAATCCTCACTCTTTCAGTCTGTAGATCAACTTTTTCAGTAACGCGCAAACAGTGCTCGTTTGTGTTTGGCGGGGAGCAATCCTCACTCTTTTAAGTCTGACGAAACAACTTTTTCAGTAGACGAAGTGCAACAGTGCTCTTTTTTGCTTTGCGGGAGCAAATCCTCACTCTTTCAGTCTGATTTAAACAACTTTTTCAAAAAAGAAAAGAAAAAAAAGTAACGACGCAAACAGTGCTCGTTTTGTGTTTGCGGGAGGGCAATCCTCACTCTTTTCTCTGTAGATGCAACTTTTTTCAGTAACGACCCAAAACAGTGCTCGGTTTTTGTTTGCGGAGGGGCAAATCCTCACTCTTTCAGTCTGATGAAACACGTTTTTCAGTAACGAAGCAACAGTGCGCTTTTTTTGTTTGCGGGAGCAAAATCCTCACTCTTCAGTCTGTAGATGCAACTTTTTCAGTAAAAGAGACGCAAACAGTGCTCGTTTTTGTTTTGCGGGGCAAATCCTCACTCTTTTCAGTCTGACGAAACAACTTTTTCAGTAACGACCGCAAACAGTGCTCGTTTTGTGTTTTTGCGGGAGCAAATTCCACTCTTCAGTCTGTAGATGCAACTTTTTTCAGTAAACGACCGCAAACAGTGCTCGTTTTGTGTTTGCGGGAGCAAATCCTCACTCTTTCAGTCTGTAGATGCAACTTTTTTCAGTAACGAAGCAAACAGTGCTCGTTTTGTGTTTGGCTGGAGCAAATCCTCACTCTTTCAGTCTGTAGATGCAAGTTTTTTCAGTAAAGACGCAAACAGTGCTCGTTTTTTGTTTGCGAGCAAATCCTCACTCTTTCAGTCTGACGAAAACAACTTTTTCAGTAACGACGCATAACAGTGGCTCGTTTTTGTGTTTGCGGGAGCAAATCCTCACTCTTTCAGTCTTTAGATGTCAACTTTTTGCAGTAACGACGCAAACAGTGCCTCGTTTGTGTTTGCGGGAGCAAATCCTCACTCTTTCAGTCTGTAGGATGCAACTTTTTTCAGTAACAAGGCAAAACAGTGCTCTGTTTTGTGTTTGGCGGGAGCAAATTCCTCACTCTTCAGTCTGTAGATGCAACTTTTTCAGTAACGACGCAAACAGTGGCTCGTTTTGTGTTTGCGGGAGCAAATCCCCACTCTTTCAGTCTGACGAAACAAACTTTTTCAGTAACGACCAAAACAGTGTTTTTCCCCCCCCGTTTTGTTGTTTGCCGGGAGCAAATCCTCACTCTTTCAGTCTGTAGATTGCAACTTTTTCAGTACGACGCAAACAGTGCTCGTTTTGTGTTTGCGGGAGCAAATCCTCACTCTTTCAGTCTGACGAACCAACTTTTCAGTAACGACGCAAACAGTGCTCGTTCTTGTGTTTGCGGAGCAAATCCCTCACTCTTTCAGTCTGGGACGAACACTTTTTCAGTAACGAAGCAAACAGTGCTCGTTTTTGTGTTTCGCGGGAGGCAAATCCTCACTCCTTTCAGTCTGTAGTATGCAACTTTTTCAGTAACGACGCAAACAGTGCTCCGTTTTGTGTTTTGCGGGAGCAATCCTCACTCTTTCAGTCTGTAGATGCAACTTTTTCAGTAACGACGCAAATCAGTGCTCGTTTTTTTGTGTTTGCGGGAGGCAAATCCTCACTCTTTCAGTCCTGACGAAACCAACTTTTTGCATAAACGAAGCAAACAGTGCTCGTTTTGTGTTTGCGGAGCAAATTCCTCACTCTTTCAGTCTGTAGGGGGGGGTGCAACTTTTTCAGAACTAAGCAAACAGTGCTCGTTTTTGTGTTTGCGGGAGCAAATCCTCACTCTTTCAGTCTGGAGAGCAACTTTTTTCAGTAACGACCGCAAACAGTGGCTCGGTTTTGGGTTTGCGGGAGCAAATCCTCACTCTTTCAGTCTGACGAAACCACTTTTTTTTTTTCAGTAACACATACGCAAACAGTGCTCGTTTTGTGTTTTGCGGGAGCAAATCCTCACTCTTTCAGTTCTGTGATGCAACTTTTTCCAGTAACGGACAGCAAACAGTGCTCGTTTTGTGTTTGCGGGGAGCAAATCCAACTCTTTCAGTCTGACCGAACCAACTTTTTTTTCAGTAACGAGCTGCAAACAGTGCTCGTTTTGTGTTTTGCGGGATAGCAAATCCTCACTCTTTCAGTCTGACGAAACAACTTTCGAGTAACGAAGCAAACAGTGGGGCTCCGTTTTGTGTTTTGCGGGGAGCAAAATCCTCACTCTTTCAGTCTGGTAGGATGCAACTTTTTCGAGTGCACCGCAAAACAAGTGCCTTTTTGTGTTTGCGGGTAGCAAATCCTCACTCTTTCAGTCTGTAGATGCAACTTTTCTTCAGTTAACGGACGCATAACAGTGCTCGTTTTTGTGTTTGTGGCGGTGAGCAAATTCTCATTCCCTTCTTTCAGTCTGACGGGACACAACTTTTTTCAGTAATCGAAGCAAACAGTGCTCGTTTGTGTTTTTGCGAGGAGCAAATCCTCACTCTTTCAGTCTGGTAGGATGCATACAAAGAAAAAAAAGAGAATGTTTTCAGTAACGAAGCAAACAGTGCCTCGTTTTGTGTTTTGCGGGAGGCAATCCCCCCACTCTTTCAGTCTGTAGCTGCAAACTTTTTTCAGAAAGACGCAAACAGTGCTCGTTTTTTTTTGTTTGCGGGAGCAAATCCTTCACTTCTTCAGTCTGACGAAACAATCTTTTTCAGTAACGACAGCAAACAGTGCTCAGTTTGGTGTTTGCGGGAAGAAATTCTCACTCTTCATGCTGTAGATGCACTTTTCAGTAACGACTCAAACAGTGCTCGTTTTGTGTTTGGCGGGAAGCAAATCCTCACTCTTATTCAGTCTGTAGATGCAACTTTTTCAGTTAACGAAGCAAACAGTGCTCGGGTTTGTGTTTGCGGGGAGCAAATCCTCACTTCTTTCAGTCTGTATGATGCAAATTTTTCAGTAACGACGCAAAGCAGTGTCTCGTTTTGTGTTTGCGGGAGCAATCCTCACTCTTTCAGTCTGACGAACAACTTTTTCAGTAAACGACGCAAACAGTGCTCGTTTTGTTTTGCAGGGACAAATCCTCACTCTTTCAGTCTGTAGGGATGCAACTTTTTTCAGTAACGACGAAGAACAGTGCTCGTTTTGGTGTTTGCGGGAGCAAATCCTCACTCTTTCAGTCTGACGATACGAACTTTTTTCAGTAACGACGCAAACAGTGCTCGTTTTGGGTGTTTGGCGGGAGCAAATCCTCACTCTTTCAGTCTGATTACACAACTTTTTTCAGTAACGGACGCAAACAGTGGGCCTTGTTTGTGGTTATTGCTTGTGGAGCAATCCTCCACTCTTTCCAGTCTGTAGATGCAACTTTTTCAGTAACGACGCAAACAGTGCTTCTTTTTTGTTTGCGGGAGGCAAATCCCTCACTCTTTCAGTCTGATGAAACAACTTTTTCAGTAAACGAAGTCAAAACAGTGCTCGTTTTGTGTTTGCGGAGCAAACCTCACTCTTTCAGTCTGGTAGATGCACTTTTTCAGTAAAGACTCAAACAGTGCTCGTTTTTTTGTTTGCGAGGAGCAAATCCCTCACTCTTTCAGTCTGACGAAACAAAACTTTTTCAGTTAACGACGACAACAGTGGCTCGTTTTGTGTTTGCGGGGAGCAAATTCTCACTCTTTTTCAGTCTGTAGATGCAAACTTTTTTCAGTACGACGCAAACAGTGCTCGTTTTTTGTGTTTGGCTGGAGCAAATCCTCACTCTTTCAGTCTTGTAGATGCAACTTTTTTCAGTAACGAAGGCAAACCAGTGCTCGTTTTGTGTTTGCGGGGAGCAAATCCTCACTCTTTCAGTCTGTATATTGCAACTTTTTCGAAAGGACGCAAACAGTGCTCGTTTTTTGTTTGCGGGAGCAAATCCTCACTCTTTCAGTCCTGACGAAACAACTTTTTTCAGTAACGACGCAAACAGTGCTCGTTTTTGTGGTTTGCGGTGACAAATCCTCACTCCTTTCAGTCTGTATAACTTTCCACCTTTTTCAGTAACGAAGCAAACAGTGCTCGGTTTTGTGTTTGCGGGAGCAAATCCTCACTCTTCAGTCTGTAGATGCCAACTTTTTCAGTAAGAAGGACGCAAACAGTGCTCGTTTTTTTGTTTGCGGGAGTCCAAATCCCTCACTCTTTCATCCTGACGAAACAACGTTTTTTCAGTAACGACGCAAACAGTGGTCGCTCGTTTTTGTGTTTGCGGGAGCAATCCTCACTCTTTCAGTCGTAGATGCAAGCTGTTTTCAGTAAAGGACGCAAAAACAGTGCTGGTCGGTGTTTTTTTTGTTTGGCGGGAGCAAATCCTCACTCTTTTCAGTCTGACGAAACAACTTTTATTCAGTAACGATCAAACAGTGCTCGTTTTTGGTTTTGCGGGAGCAAATCCTCACTCTTTCAGTCTGTAAGATACGCGAACTTTTTCAGTAACGACGCAAACAGTGCTCGTTTTGTGGTTTGGCGGGACGCAAATCCTCACTCTTTCAGTCTGTAGATGCAACTTTTTCAGTAACGACGCAAACAGTGCTCCGTTTTGTCTTGCGGGCAAAATCCTCACTCTTTTCAGTCTGGAAACAACTTTTTTCAGTAAGACGGTGCAAAACAGTGCTCGTAGTTTTGTGTTTGCGGGGAGCAAATCCTCACTCTTTCAGTCTGTAGGATGCAACTTTTTCAGTAACGGACGAAACAGTGCTCGTTTTGGAGTCTTTGGGCGGGAGCAAAATCCTCACTCTTCCAGTCTGACGAAACAACTTTTTCAGTAAACGACGCGGCAACCGTGCTCATGGTTTTGTGTTTATCGGGAGGCAAATCCTCACTCTTTCAGTCTGACGATAACAACTTTTTTCAGTAACGAAGGCAAACAGTGCTCGTTTTTGTGTTTGCGGGAGCAAATCCTCGGGGACTCTTTCAGTCTGAGATGCAACTTGTTTTCAGTAACGACGCAACAGTGCTCGTTTTTGTTGTTTGCGGGGCAAATCCTCACTCTTATTCAGTCTGTAGATGCAACTTTTTCAGTAACGCGCAGAACAGTGCTCGTTTTGTGTTTTGCGGGAGCAAATCCTCACTCTTTCAGTCTGCGAAACAACTTTTGTCAGTAACGAAGCAAACAGTGCTCGTTTTGTGTTTGGCGGGAGCAAAATCCTCACTCTTTCAGTCTGGAGATTGCAACTTTTTCAGTACGACGGCAAACAGTGCTCGTTTTGTGTTTTGCGGGAGCAAATCCTCACTCTTCAGTCTGTAGATGCAACTTTTTCAGTAACGAAGCAAACAGTGCTCGTTTTTGGGTGTTTGCGGGAGCAAATCCTCACTCTTTCAGTCTGTAGATGCAACTGTTTTCAAGTAAAGACCGCAAACAGTGCTCGTTTTTTTGTTTCGGGAGCAAATCCTCACTCTTTCAGTCGTGACGAAAGCACTTTGTTTCAGTAACGAAGCAAACCGTGCTCCTCACTCTTTCAGTCTGACGAAACAACTTTTTCAGTAACGAAGCAAACAGTGCTCGTTTTGTGTTTGCGGGAGCAAATCCTCACTCTTTCAGTCTGACGAAACAACTTTTCAGTAACGACGCAAACAGTGCTCGTTTTGTGTTTGCGGGAGCAAATCCTCACTCTTTCAGTCTGTAGGATGCAACTTTTTTTCAGTAACGACGCAAAAAACAGTGCTCGTTTTTTGTTGCGGAAGCAAATCCTCACTCTTTCAGTCTTATGAAACAACCTTTTTCAGTAACGACGCAAACAGTGCTCGTTTTGTGTTTTGCGGGAGCAAATCCTCACTCTTTCAGTCTGTAGATGCAAACTTTTCAGTAACGACCCGCAACAGTGCTCGTTTTGTGCTTTGCGGGAGCAAATCCTCAACTCTTTCAGTCTGACGAAAACAAACTTTTTCAGTTAACGACGCAAAACAGTGCTCGTTTTGTGTTTGCGGAGCAAATCCTCACTCTTTCAGTCTGACGAAACAACTTTTTCAGTAACGAAGCAAACACAGTGCTCGTTTTGTGTTGCGGGAGCAAATCCTCACTCTTGGTTCTGTAGATGCAACTTTTCAGTAAAGACGCAAAAACATGGCTCGTTTGTGTCTTGCGGCAGAGCAAATCCTCACTCTTTCAGTCTGTAGATGCACTTTTAAGTAACGACGCAACAGTGCTCGTTTGTGTTTGCGGAGCAAATCCTCACTCTTTCAGTCCTGACGAAACAACTTTTCAGTAACGAAGCAAAACAGTGCTCGTTTTGTGTTGCGGGAAGCAAATCTCACTCTTTCAGTCTCTGACGAAACAAATTTTCAGTAACGACGCAACAGTGCTCGTTTTGTGTTTCGGGAGCAAATCCTCACTCTTTCAGTCTGTGATGCAATTTTTTTCAGTAAGGGACGCAAACAGTGCTCGTTTTGTTTTTGGGGGAGAAAATCCTCACTTTTTTCAGTCTGACGAAAAAAAACTTTTTCAGTAAAGAAGAAAACCCGGGGCCTTTTTGTGTTTGGGGGAAAAAATCCTCACTCTTTCAGTCTAACGAAACAACTTTTTCAAGAACGAAGAAAAACAGTGCTCGTTTTGTTTTGCGGGAGCCAAATCCCCCACTTTTTCGTCTGTAGATGCAACTTTTTCAGTAACGAGAAAAACAGTGCCTCGTTTTTGTGTTTGCGGGAGCAAATCCTCACTCTTTTCAGTCTGCCGAAAAAAACTTTTTCATTAACAAAGAAACAGTGCTGGGTTTTGTGTTTGCGGGAGAAAAACCCTCACTCTTTCATTAAAGGAACAACTTTTTCAGGTACCGACGAAAAAGTGCCTCGTTTTGTGTTTGCGGGAGCAAATCCTAACTCTTTCAGTCTGACGAAACAACTTTTTCAGTAACGACGCAAACAGTGCTCGTTTTGTGTTTGCGGAGCAAATCCTCACTCTTTCAGTCTGTAGATGCAACTTTTTCAGTAACGACGCAAACAGTGCTCTTTTTGGGTTTTTGCGGGAGCAAATCCTCACTCTTTCAGTCTGACGAACAACTTTTTCAGTAACGACGCAAACAGTGCTCGTTTTGTGTTTTGCGGGAGAAAATCCTCACTCTTTCAGTCTAACGAAACAACTTTTTCAGTAACGACGCAAACAGTGCTCGTTTGTGTTTGGGGGAGAAAATCCTCACTCTTTCAGTCTACAAACAACTTTTTCAGTAACGACGCAACAGTGCTCGTTGTGTTTTGCGGGAGCAAATCCTCACTCTTTCAGTCTGTAGATGCAATTTTTTCAGTAAGGGACGCAACAGTGCTCGTTTTTTGTTTGCGGGAGCAAATCCTCACTCTTTCAGTCTGAGACAACTTTTTCGTAACGACCGCAAACAGTGCTCGTTTGTGTTTGCGGAGCAAACCCTCACTCTTCAGTCTGTAGATGCACTTTTTAAAGTAACGACGCAAACAGTGCTCGTTTTGTTTTGGGCGGGAGCAAATCCTCACTCTTTCAGTCTGACGAAAAAACTTTTTCAGTAACGACGCAAACAGTGCTCGTTTTGTGTTTGCGGGAGCAAATCCTCACTCTTTCATTCTGACGAAACAACTTTTTCAGTAACGACGCAAACAGTGCTCGTTTTGTGTTTGCGGAGCAAATCCTCACTCTTTCAGTCTGTAGATGCAAACTTTTTCAGTAACGACGCAAACAGTGCTCGTTTTGTGTTTGCGGGAGCAAATCCTCACTCTTTCAGTCTGACGAAACAACTTTTTCAGTCACGACGCAAACAGTGCTCGTTTTGTGTTTGGGGGAGCAAATCCTCACTCTTTCAGTCTGACGAAACAACTTTTTCAGTAACGACGCAAACAGTGCTCGTTTTGTGTTTGCGGGAGCAAATCCTCACTCTTTCAGTCTGTAGATGCAACTTTTTCAGTAACGACGCAAACAGTGCTCGTTTTGTGTTTGCGGGAGCAAATCCTCACTCTTTCAGTCTGACGAAACAACTTTTTCAGTAACGAAGCAAACAGTGCTCGTTTTGTGTTTGCGGGAGCAAATCCTCA
The DNA here is from genome assembly GCA_036173005.1 of Crenichthys baileyi. Lineage (NCBI taxonomy): Eukaryota > Metazoa > Chordata > Actinopteri > Cyprinodontiformes > Goodeidae > Crenichthys > Crenichthys baileyi. Next base: position 273,549 of record JAHHUM010000400.1, on the reverse strand, counting down.
CTCTTTCAGTCTGACGAAACAACTTTTTCAGTAACGACGCAAACAGTGCTCGTTTTGTGTTTGCGGGAGCAAATCCTCACTCTTTCAGTCTGACGAAACAACTTTTTCAGTAACGACACAAACAGTGCTCGTTTGTGTTTGCGGGAGCAAATCCTCACTCTTTCAGTCTGACGAAACACTTTTTCAGTAACGACGCAAACAGTGCTCGTTTTGTGTTTGCGGAACAAATCCTCACTCTTTCAGTCTGAACGAAAACTTTTTCAGTAACGACGCAAACAGTGCTCGTTTTGTGTTTGCGGAGCAAATCCTCACTCTTTCAGTCTGTAGATGCAACTTTTTCAGTAACGACGCAAACAGTGCTCGTTTTGTGTTTGCGGGAGCAAATCCTCACTCTTTCAGTCTGACGAAACAACTTTTTCAGTCACGACGCAAACAGTGCTCGTTTTGTGTTTGCGGGAGCAAATCCTCACTCTTTCATTCTGACGAAACAACTTTTCAGTAACGACGCAAACAGTGCTCGTTTTGTGTTTGCGGGAGCAAATCCTCACTCTTTCAGTCTGTAGATGCAACTTTTTCAGTAACGACGCAAACAGTGCTCGTTTTGTGTTTGCGGGAGCAAATCCTCACTCTTTCAGTCTGTAGATGCAACTTTTTCAGTAACGACGCAAACAGTGCTCGTTTTGTCTTTGCGGGAGCAAATCCTAACTCTTTCAGTCTGACGAAACAACTTTTTCAGTAACGACGCAACCCCCCCTCCCCTCCCCCCTCCCCCAGTGCTCGTTTTGTTTTGAGGACGACAAATCCTCACTCTTTCAGGTCTCACGATACAGTTTTTTCAGTAACGACGCAAACGTCTGCCGTTTGTTTCGCGGAAGCAAATCCTCACTCTTTCGGTCTTACGATACAGCTTTTTCAGTAACGACGCAAACAGTGCTCGTTTTGTTTTCGCGGAAGCAAATCCTCACTCTTTCGGTCTTACGATACAGCTTTTTCAGTAACGACGCAAACAGTGCTCGTTTTGTTTTCGAGGACGCAAATCCTCACTCTTTCGGTCTCACGATACAGCTTTTTCAGTAACGACGCAAACACTGCTCGTTTTGTTTTCGCGGAAGCAAATCCTCACTCTTTCGGTCTTACAATACAGCTTTTTCATTAACTACGCAAACAGTGCTCGTTTTGTGTTTGCGAGCGCAAATCCTCACTCTTTCGGTCTTACGATACAGCTTTTTCATTAACTACGCAAACAGTAATCGTTTTGTGTTTACAGTGGCAAATCCTCACTCTTTCAGTCTTACGATACAGCTTTTTCAGTAACAACTTAAACGGTGCTCGTTTTGTTTTTGCGGAAGCAAATCCTCACGCTTTCGGTCTTACGATACAGCTTTTTCATTAACGACGCAAACAGTGCTCGTTTTGTGTTCACGGTGTTAAATCCTCACTCTTTCAGTCTTATGATACAGCTTTTTCAGTAACGACGCAAACAGTGCTCGTTTTGTTTTCGAGGACGCAAATCCTCACTCTTTCGGTCTTACGATACAGCTTTTTCAGTAACGACGCAAGCAGTGCTCATTTTGTGTTCACGGTGTCAAATCCTCACTCTTTCAGTCTTACGATACAGCTTTTTCAGTAACGACGCAAACAGTGCTCGTTTTTTTTCGCGGGAGCAAATCCTCACTCTTTCGATCTTACGATACAGCTTTTTCAGTAACGACGCAAACACTGCTCGTTTTGTTTTCGCGGAAGCAAATCCTCACTCTTTCGGTCTTACGATACAGCTTTTTCAGTAACGACGCAATAAAACTGCCATGTTTTGTGTCGCGGAAGCAAATCCTCATTCTTTGGTCTGACGAACAGCTTTTTCAGTAACTACGCAAACAGTGCTCGTTTTGTTTTTGGGGGCGCAAAATCCTCACTCTTTCTGGTCTTCGATAACAGCTTTTTCCAGTAACGACGCAAAACAGTGCTCGTTTTTGTGTTTACAGTGGGCAAATCCTCACTCTTCAGTCTTACGATACAGCTTTTTCAGTAAAGACGGCAAACAGTGCTCGTTTTGTTTGAGGACGCAAATCCTCACTCTTTCGGTCTTGTTTAGATCAGCTTTTTCAGTAACGACGCAAAACAGTGCTCGTTTTTTTTTCGGGGGCAAATCCTCACTTTTTCGGTGTTCGATACAGCTTTTTCAGGAAAACGACGCAAACAGTGCTCTTTTTGTGTGCTGGGCAAATCCTCACTTTTTCGGTCTACGATACGTTTTTCATAACAACGCAACAGTGCTCGTTTGTGTCGCGGGAGGAAATACTCACTCTTCAGTCTTACGACAGCTTTTTAGTAACGACGCAACGGCTCGTTTTTTTCGTGGGAGCAAATCCTCACTCTTTGGTCTTAGATACAGTTTTTTTCAGTAACGCGCAAACACTGCTCGTTTTGTTTTCGCTGAAGCAAATCCTCACTCTTCGGTCTTACATACAGTTTTTCATTAAACTACGCAAACAGTGCTTTTTTTTTTTTGGGGGGGGAAAATCCTCACTCTTTCGGTTTACGATACAGTTTTTTAGTAATGACGCAAACATTGCTCGTTTTGTGTTTACATGGCAAATCCTTACTCTTTCAGTTTACGATACAGTTTTTTCAGTAACGACGCAAACACTGCTTTTTTGTTTTCGCGAAGCAAATCCTCACTCTTTCGGTCTACGATACAGCTTTTTTCATAACTACGCAAACAGTGCTCGTTTTGTGTTTGCGGGCGCAAATCCTCACTCTTTCGGTCTTACGATACAGCTTTTTCAGTAATGACGCAAACAGTGCTCGTTTTGTGTTTACAGTGGCAAATCCTCACTCTTTCAGTCTTACGATACAGCTTTTTCAGTAACGACTTAAACGGTGCTCGTTTTGTTTTTGCGGAAGCAAATCCTCACTCTTTCGGTCTTACGACACAGCTTTTTCATTAACGACGCAAACAGTGCTCGTTTTGTGTTCACTGTGTTAAATCCTCACTCTTTCAGTCTTACGATACAGTTTTTAGAAAAACGACGCAAAACTGCTATTTTTGGTTTTCGCGTAGCAAATCCTCACTCTTTCGGTCTTATGATACGCTTTTTGTAACGACGCAAACAGTGCTCGTTTGTTTTCGAAGAGGAAAATCCTCACCTTTTTCTGTGTTACGATAAGCTTTTTCAGTAACGACGCAAAACAGTGCTCGTTTTGTGTTTACTTTTTGGAAAAAATCCTCACCTTTTTCAGTCTTACGATACAGCTTTTCAGTAACGACGCAAAACACTCCCTTTTTTGTTTTGCTGAAAGAAATCCTCACTCTTTCGGTTTAAATACAGCTTTTTCATTAACTAGAAAAACAGTGCTCGTTTTGGTTTGCGGGCGAAAATCCTCACTCTTGGGTCACGATACAGCTTTTTCAGTAATGACGCAAACAGTGCTCGATTTGGTTTACAGTGGCAAATCCACTCTTTCAGTCTTTACGTACATTTTTTCAGTAACGACTTAAACGGTGCTCGTTTGTTTTTGGGGAAGCAAATCCTCACTCTTTCGGTCTTACGCCCAAGCTTTTTCTTAACGACGCAAACAGTGCTCGTTTTTTGTTCATTTTGTTAAATCCTCACTCTTTCAGTTTACGATACGCTTTTTCAGTAACGACGCAAACAGTGCATTTTTGTTTTCGCAGTAGCAAATCCTCACTCTTTCGGTCTTATGATACAGCTTTTTCAGTAACGAGGCAAACAGTGCTCGTTTTGTTTCGAAGAGGCAAAAATCCTCACTTTTTTGTGTTACATACAGTTTTTAGGAACGACGCAAACAGTGCTCGTTTTGTGTTTAAGGGGCCCAAATCCTTACTCTTTCAGTTTACGATACAGCTTTTTTCAGTAACGACGCAAACACTGCTCGTTTTGTTTTCGGAACAAATCCTCACTTTTCGGTCTTACGATACGTTTTTTCATTAACTACGCAAACAGTGTCTTTTTTGTGTTTGCGGGCGCAAACCTCACTCTTTCGGTTTACGTACTTTTTTTCAGTAATGACGCAAACAGTGCTCGTTTTGTGTTTACAGTGGAAAATCCTCACTCTTTCAGTCTTACGATACAGCTTTTTCAGTAACGACTTAAACGGTGCTCGTTTTGTTTTTGCGGAAGCAAATCCTCACTCTTTCGGTCTTACGACACAGCTTTTTCATTAACGACGCAAACAGTGCTCGTTTTGTGTTCACTGTGTTAAATCCTCACTCTTTCAGTCTTACGATACAGCTTTTTCAGTAACGACGCAAACAGTGCTAGTTTTGTGTTCGCAGTAGCAAATCCTCACTCTTTCGGTCTTATGATACAGCTTTTTCAGTAACGACGCAAACAGTGCTCGTTTTGTTTTCGAAGAGGCAAATCCTCACTCTTTCAGTGTTACGATACAGCTTTTTCAGTAACGACGCAAACAGTGCTCGTTTTGTGTTTGTGGGAGAAAATCCTAACTCTTTCGGACTGACGATATAGCTTTTTCAATTTTGACGCTAAACAGTGCTAGTTTTGTGTTTGCGGGAGCAGATCCTCACTCTTTCGGTGTTACGATACAGCTTTTTCAGTAACGACGCAAACAGTGCTCGTTTTGTGTTTGCAGGTGCAAATCCTCACTCTTTCAGTCTTGCAATACAGAGTTTCCGTTCGGTGCTAACAGGACTTGTCCTGTTTTCACAGGAGTATGTCCTCGCTCTTTCAATCATGCTTTCAGCTTTTGCACATCGTTAAGAACAGTACTGGTCCTCTGTTCGTGCGAGCTTGTCCTTCATCATTCGGCTTTGCGTTACATCTTTTCTGTACGGCTGTGAACAAGGCTCCTACAGTTTTCGGGGGGACATGTCCACGTTCTTTCAGTCTTGCGATACAGTTTGTCCGTACTGATGCAAATAGGCCTCGTCTAGTGTTCGTGGGAGCATGTCCTCATTCTTTCAGTATTGCAATACAACTTTACCGTATGCTGTGAGCAGGGCTCGTCATGGGTTCACGGGAGATTCTCCCCGCTCTTTCAGTCTTGCGATAAAGTTTTTCTGTACTGCTGCGAACAGGGCTAGACCTGTATTCATGGGAGTATGTCCTCGCTCTTTCAGTCTTGTGATGCATCTTTTTCGAATGGATGCGAACAGGGCTCGTCCTGTGTTCACGTGAGTATGTTCTCGCTCTTTCAGTGTTGCGATACAAATTTTCAGTACCACTGCGAACAGGACCTGTGTACATGGGAGCATGTCCTCGCTCTCTCAATCATGCGGTACAGCTTTTGTGTTCCGCTGCGAACAGGGCTTGTCCTGTGTCCGCAGGAGCAAGTCCTTGCTCTCTCAGTCTTGTGATACAGATTTTCAGTACGGTTGTGAACAGGGCTCGTCCAGTGTTCGCGGGAACATGTCTTCGCTCTCTCAGTCTTGTGATACAGCTTTTCCACAGCGATGCAATCAGGGCTAGACCTGTGTTCATGGGAGCATGTCCTCGTTCTTTCAATCATGCGGTACAGCTTTTGTGTTCCGCTGCGATCAGGGCTCGTTCTGTGTTCACGGGAGTATGTCCTTGCTCTCTCAGTCTTGTGATACAGATTTTCAGTACGGTTGTGAACAGGGCTCGTCCAGTGTTCGCGGGAACATGTCTTCGCTCTCTCAGTCTTGTGATACAGCTTTTCCACAGCGATGCAATCAGGGCTAGACCTGTGTTCATGGGAGCATGTCCTCGTTCTTTCAATCATGCGGTACAGCTTTTGTGTTCTGCTGCGATCAGGGCTCGTTCTGTGTTCACGGGAGTATGTCCCCACTCTTTCAGTCTTGTGATACAGTGTTTCCTTTCCACTGCGAACAGGGCTCGTCAAGTGTTCGCGGGAGCAATGACGTCGATAACCCTTATGGTTTCTGAGTTATGGGCAGTCGTTCGGGAGCAAGCACCTCCATGTTAAAAAGCCGGTCCAGGGGGAGACAGACTGTTGTGCTGCGTGTGTGTGAAACGGCAGGTGTCAAGTTACAACGACACTCTTTGCTGACTGGCTGATTCATTCCTCACGGTTCTATTTATAGCTCTGTGTATCTCCTACTGTATATGTCTGTCTGTGATTCTGTCTTTCTTTCTGCCTCTATTCTCTCCGTGTCTCACACCCGGACACACACACACAACCATGGATCACTATCTTTTTGAGGACTTTGCATTGACTTCCATTCATTGTCATCTAAACCTGATCTGACCCCTAACCCTTTGACCATCTTCATAGGAGGCAACTACGTGGTGGCCATTTTGTGTTGGGTACTTAAACAGCATGTACTGCTGTTTCAACACCTAGACAACAGTGATTAAATTTAAAAGACTATTTCATAGACTTTTGCATATAGGCTGTTAGCACATCAGAACCTTGAACAAATCTCTATCAGAACAAGACCCAAACTCGATCAGAACCAAGAGGAAATCTCCATCAGAACCTGTTAGGAACCTTCCACCAAAACCAGGTCCAAACTCTGTCAGAACCAGGAAGAAACCTCTATCAGAACCAGGTCCAAAATCCATCAGAAACTGGAACAAATCTCCATCAGAACCGGACTCAAACTCAATCAGAACCAGTTAGGGACCCTCCACCAGGACCAGGTCCAAATCACCTTCAGAACAAGGAAAACACTTCTATCAGAACCGGGTCAGAACTCCATCAGAGCCAGGAACAACCCTCTATCAGAGCCAGGTCCAACATCCACCAAAACCTGGAACAAATCTCTTTCAGAACCAGACCCAAACTCCATCAGAACCAAGAGGAAATCTCAATCAGAACCAGTTAGAAAACATCCATCAGAACCAACCAAACTCTACCAGAACCGTTCTTCGATATATCTGAACAGTTCAGTGATATATCTGAACAGTTCATCGATATATCTGAACAGTGCCTTGATGCATCTGAAAAGTTCATTGATACATCTGAAGCGTTCATCGACATATCAGAACAATTCATTGATATAGCTGAACATTCATCGATATATCAGTACAGTATATTAAGATATCTGAACAATTCAGTGATACATCTGAACAGTTAATCCACATGTCTGAACAGTTCATTCGTAATTCGGAAGTGCTTTGATACATCTGAACAGTTCAGCGGCGTATCTGAACAGTTCAGCGATCTATCTGAACAGTGCATTGATACATCTGAAAAGTTCATTGATACATCTGAAACATTCATCGATATATCTGAACAGTTCATTGAAATATCTAAACAGTTCATTGATATATCTGAACATTTCATCGATACATCTGAAAAGTTCAGTGTTATATCCAAACCATTCATCAATATATCAGAACAGTTCATTGATATATCTGAACATTCATTGATATATTAAAACAGTATATTGATATAGCTGAACATTTCATCAATACGTCTGTAAAGTTCAATGTTATATCTGAACCATACATTGATATATCAGAACAGTTCATTGATATATCTAATCATTGTAGAAAGGTCTGTTAGAACCATAAATAAATCTCTATCAGAACCTAGTACAAATCTTCATCAGAACCATGTACAAACCTCCATCAGAATCAGGTCCAAAGTCTATCAGAACCAGGTCAAAACTATCAGAACCAGGAAGAAAACTCCACCAGAACCAGGTCCAAATCTCCTTCAGAACCAGGAGGAACCTTTTATCAGAACTAAGTCCAATATTAATCAGAAACAGACCCAAATTCCGTCAGAACCGAGAGGGATTCTCCATCAGAACTAGTCAGGAACCCTTATTAAAACCAGGTACAAACTATCAAAACCAGAAAGAAACCTCCATCACAACCAGGTCCAACATCCATCCGAACCTGGAGCAAATTTCTATCAGAACCAGACCCAAACTCCATCGAAACCAGAAGGAATTCTCCATCAGGACCAACTAGGAACCCACTATTAGAACCAGGTCTAAATCGCCTTCAGAACCAGGAGGAAGCTTAAATGAGAACCAGGTCCAAACTCCATCAGAACCTGGCAAAAAGCTCCAACAGCACCAGGAAAAAATCTTTATCAGAACCACACAAGAGCCCTGACACACACACACACACACACATCCATGGATTACTATCTTTTTGAGGACTTTGCATTGACTTCCATTCATTTTCATTCATTTCTATGACCTAAACCTGACCTGAACCCTAACCCTATGACCATCTTCATAGGAGGAAACTGGCGGCCATTTTGTGTTGAGTACTTAAACAGTATGTACTGCTGTTCCAACAGCTAGATAAGAGTGATTAGTCTTAAAGGGCAGTTTCCAGAAACCTCCAGCAGAACCAGGCTCAGTGTGAGCAGCCATCTGCCACGACTGACTGGGGGTTAGAGAAGGAAGAGAACAAAGAAGCACTGATCCAGGAGTACTTTCTATGGGAAGGAAAAGTAAATGTTTATGGATGTAGCTCCTTTAGTCGTTTCACCTAGAAAGACGTGGATGTTTTTCCATGGGTGAGATGTTGAGACTTTTGGGAAGAGCTACAGAGTAGCCGGATTTGGTCTAATTAGTGAATAGGTTTAGTTTATCATAGTCTAACACAGTTAAAATAATGTGCGCATAGGAACTCTAAAGAGGATCTTACTTAATTAGTTGAACCCAAATTTCAGACCTAAACAAAAACAATCATTTAGAGTTGCTTATTAATTTTGTACACAACATAATTTCACTACCTTTCATAATCGTTCACACGTTTTTTCCTTTTATTCACTCATAAACATCACTTATACTCACAGGATATTTACAATATGAATATAAGATCTCTCTCAGCTGTTAATTAGATTGAAAACCTAATTAAAGGGGGGATATGTTGAAGCTTAAAGCTTTGTTTGATTAGATTGAAAGTGTTGTTATTATTTTTACCATTACAAGATGAATTCTGTGAAGAATTGTTCACTCTGAGTAAACAGGCAAGCTGTCTGGAAAACAGATTATATTAGGGAAAAGTTCTTGGCGAGAGGGAAGACTAATGGGCTTGTTATTGCAGGAAATCTTGTGAGGCCCTCACTCTGCCAGGTCAACGCGACATTAGAAGTTTTGCATCCAGATAAGTAATGAGAATGTTGTTGTAAACTGTCACGTAGGCCAATCTGATTTTTTCCAGATGTTGGGCTGAAGTTGTATTCCCGGAAAAGTAGAGAAAGCAATGTTGTGGATGCCAGAAGTTTTACGTAAATGAGTATGATGATTTCAATTGGTCAAGCGGACCCCAGTACACACCAATGTTGAGTATCTGTATAAAAAAATGCCCTGTAGGAACTGAGGGCTGGGATTCTTGGGATTTTGTTGAAGATGTATGTGTTTTAAATAAAGGTCCCTCGTGTCGGCTCTTGAGAGGAAACCAGTTGTCTCTTCATCATTTTTAAATTAGCAAACTTTCGTCTCCCACAAATTGGCGCCCAACGTGGTCTGGCATTTTTTTTCTGCTGAGGGAGAAGGGAAAAGTGGCTGGTCCAGGCGGAGGGACATGAACTGCTGAAACGGGCCCGTTGAACCAGAAGGGGTAAGATTATCTGTCTCTTCTGTTACACTTTAGAAATACGGCTGTCCATAGGTCCTCCGCTCTGGTTATTAATTCAAGGACATCTGGTTTACCTTAGTGTGTCGACGTGCTTGCGCACGCAAAAAGTTGGAATTGGCTAACCTGGCATTCTTGAAGTAATGTTTATGCCCTGACTAAAGTCGTGGTTCCAAGACAGGTATAGTCCTATATGATAGAGTTCTTGGAGTTATACTGATTTCTCTCCAAGAATTAAGCCTCCTTGTGTAGAGACAGCTATTTCATATATTAAAAAAAACGTTATAAAAGGCACGTAGTGGCCTTGAAAATAAGTAGCCGGTGGACTGAGTAGAGGTAAGTTGAAACCTCTTTGAAATGCCTGAGAGGCAGAGATTTTAAGCTCTGAGTAATATTTGCCTGAAAGGCAAAGAGGAACTGCAGTTAAGTGCACGTACCCAAGTTTTTTCTTTCTTTCCTGGGGGCATTCAAAGATGACCCCTTGGAGAGTCAAAGCCTGAAACTGAGAAAGCTGTTTGTGATCTCTGTGGTGATTGGTGTTGTGCAGAGATGTTAAATGTTAAAGGGATTAGAGTCAATAATCTAATAATTAAAAATGTGTGCATACATAAAACTTTTGAAACTGACTCGGCTGACCATCAACAAACTATTAATCAGGTCAGTGGATCCCCGGGGGCATGAAAGGGTGTGAAAAAGAAGGATGAAAAGTTTGGATGAGATGTATGAATGAAAAGGCTTGGATCCGCAGCATATGGCAGATAGATGAATGGGTGAATCTCTGAATGATGTATGAACAATGGTGTTTTGCATTTATGTGAGTTATATGCAATGTCAGACTGAAATCTGCATGAGTGTGGCCATTGAAGCGAGTTGCATGCGATGTGAGACGAAAACTGCATGTTTTGATTTTGATTACCTCAAATGTTTCTAAGTTTCATTTGCTGTGTTAAAACAACAAATGAGCTTTTGTGGTGCGCACCAGAAGCTTTGCTTTGATTTGTTTTATGGTTCCTATGGGTTAAGTGTTGAGTTATGCCCAAGTCAAATGTAGCTATAGCTGTGTTACTGGTTAAAATTACTGCTTGAATTTTTTGTTCACTCTTGAGGGATAGACCTAAAGAAACTTGTGCACTTTGATTAGAATGAACGCATACTTTAAATAGGGAAGGAGTTTCTGGTAGAAACTGACTGAAAGCTAGAACAAAAGAAAAAAGGCTCTCTGCAGACTTGAGGAATGGAATTTCCAGTTGGAAGTTGTGTGTGTGTGTGTGTGTGCGCCTGCACATACGCCGTGTCTTGCTTTCCACCAGCGTATGATGAAAAGAGTGTGCTTGTGTGACACAGCACCCACGAATACGTACACATGCATAGCACACAAACATACAACACATATACACGAGCGCACACACAGAAACAAAGAAAGAACCAAAATGGGGGGAGCAAAAGTATATTAAAATGAAAAAAAATATGGTGTCTGTCTTAATGTTTTTCCCCAAATGTCTTCCATGTGTCGGGTTTTTCTAAGTGTTGAATCCGTTCTGTCATACAAGGGGTTTTTGTCACTACATTTTTTTATAATTTTTTCTTTTTCCTTTTTTCTTTTTTCGACAATTTATTCGCAGAAAAATGGACAGGTTTTTAGGAATCCATGGTACGTGCCTTCAAATGCTCCAAAGTCCGGACATGAAATTTAAAAAACTAAATAGTTTAAAATTTAAGTGAGGTGGGGTGGCTGCAGTTACCTTGGAGTCTAAAATTTTCTTTACAAATGCGCAAGTAATTTATAGAATGCCCAAATTAAAAATGAGAACTAGGTTTTTCCAATTTTTTTTTTTTTCTTTTTCTTTTCTTCTACTGTTACTTTTCATTTTTCTGTATTCATTAAAGTTTTTCTGATAAAAAGGGTTACTATCATTTTGGGGTTTGCCCTTTTAAAAGAATAAGAAAATGTAATCAAGAAATTTTTACAATTTTTGGAGAAATTTGATGGAAAGAAATTCTCTAAATGTATAGAATAAAATTAATCTTTTCAAGGATATTCCCTTTTTTTTTTATTTTTCTTAGATTTTTAAAAACATCACAGAAAAAAAAAAAAAAGAATTTTAAAAAAATTTCTAGTGGGGGGAACAATTTTTGGATCAGGTTCAAACTTCTCTTAACCTTTGTGGGGGGATAATACAATATTTTCCCTTTCTTAGTATGCAATGTGTTTTTTGTATTGAGTTTTTTTTTATTTTTTTTTTTAACATTTAAAAAAAGAAAGTGAAATGGGAACAAAACCAAAGGGGAAAAAATGAAAAAAAAGAATACAGTTTATTTTAAAGTTTTAAATTTAGCGGACGGTGAAGAGAAAATGACTTTTTGGATTTGGGGAAAATCAATTTATTGTGGGGGAAAAAGATTTAATAGAGATTTGGTTGGGCCATGGCAAATTTTTGTTTCTTTAATTAAACATTAGGGGACATAAAGATACAAGACCTTAATGAAAAAAAAAACAAATAAGGAACAGTTAAAAGGAAAATTGAATAGGGAAAATTAATGGCTTATTCACCCCGCCTTTTCATTAAAAAAATTTCAATGGGTAATGTTATGGGTTTTGCTATTTTTGGGAGAACTTTGCCGGGTCCACGGTGGCGCAGTTGGTAGCACTGTTGGCATGTTGGTAGCACTTACAGAAAGAAGGCCCCGGGGTTCGTTTGGGTTTTTTTGCATGGAGTTTGCAGTTCTCCCTGTTATGCTGGGTTCTCCCCGGGAAATCCAGCTTCCTCCCCACAGCCAAAGACATGCCTGTTAGGTAAATGGTCATTTAAAATTTGCCTTTAGGTGATGAATCATGTGTGAATGGTTTTTTGTGTGTTGCCCTGCCGTTTTGGACTGGGAATTAAAAGGGTTGTTTTCCCTGCCTCCTGCCCATAGACGCTGGAGAAAAAGGCACCAGCCCCCCCCCGCGACCCATATGGGAAAAGGGGTAGAAAATGACTGACGGGAAAAAACTTTCCCAAATTTTTTGGGCAATCCCTAACAAAATAACGTTAAAAAGATAAAAAAATTTAATGGAATTAGTTTTAACACAATGTTAAGGACTAACGGATGACAAAAAAAAAGGAAATTTAGGGATAGGAAGACAAATGACAAAAAAGTTCAAATAAAATAATTTATAACAATAGAAAGGCAAATTGGGACAGTTTTAAGTTTAAAGGGTGTTCCCCTAGATCCCAAGAAAACTCTGTGGGAAGTTCCCTTAACAATTAGCGAGAAGTAAGTCCGGGGGAAACTTTCTTCAAAAGGGTGTTTAGGGCAGGAAATGGTTTTGGTTAGAGATAAAGCCACATAAAGAACAAGGTTTTGCCCTTAGGAAATTTTGCTAAAAAAAAAAAGCACACCAGGAAAAACATAAAAAAATAATTAAAAGGTGAGGACTCCTCAAAAATCAAAGTGGACTTAAATTGCTTTTGAATGTATTTTAAAATGTCAAAAACCCTCGAATCGAAGAAAATTAGAACGGGGGAAGAGACGGAATGTTTAAAGAATTTAAAACGGGAACTTGAAAAATTTACAATCCTGCGGACTGAAAGTTTTTTTAAAAGTATAGGATACTGAATTCTAAGTCTCCAAATAAGTCTTTTCACAATAAATTGAAATTTTGGGATCACAATGGTCATCTATATGTCTAATAAAATAGGTTTTTTGTTTTTTTTAAAACAAAGGATTTTAATAAATGTTCCTACGAAGGGAAATATTGGGAATAAAGCAATTTTTCCCTTTAAGGCAAAATGTAGTCGACCCTCTCCTTCCAAACAGAGAAAGTACCATGGATCCGGATGTTTTTTCAATAATTAAAAAGGGGAACTTTTTTGCTGTGTGTACAGACAAGTATAAATTAGTAAAAGTATAAATTATCTTAATCTTGTTAGTGAAAAATTTCACCCCGAATCAGAGAAAAAAGGGGATAAACATTTTTAAATCCATGAAAAGGGCAGATCTGTTTTGGTTGTTATTTTGGCCTGGGTTGACCCTGAAGTTACAACAATCTCCTTTTTGCACAACTTAAGTTTTGAAACTAGACACATTAGTTGGTTTCATATTCTTTAATTGTTTAGAGTTTGTATGGGTCAGAAGGTGTTGAGGTAAAATAATTCCACCATATAAAGTAATACAGCCTCAACACCCCAGTCCGGATGTCGTGAGAAAGAACAGATGAAGAGCAGGGAAATTTAAAATTACAAATTTAATTTGGTAAAATGAAAATCCAATAATTCCCCCAAACTATTCCAAAACAAAAAAAGAATGAGCCAAAGAAAGAAAGATTTACAAAAGGCCTTTAGGAGAGACTCAGTCAGCAGCAAGCTATGGCTGGATTCACCAAGTGGTCTGACTTACCATAAATGTCAAAACATCTTATACCTTTTACTCAAAGCTTATTTACTGACCCTCCCCTCCAAGAATTATTATGAGTCTGTGTCGGGGCTGTAAAATTGCCATCCCCCTGTGAGTACTTTTTTTATCTAACCATCTGATCGCAAAAAGTCCCTGGATCCTGGCGTGGGGGTTTCGTCGCAGCACAGCAGCTCCCTGGAGTCCTGGCCTGGGCTGCCAGCAGGGGAGCAGCAGCTCCCTGGAGTCCTGGCGTGGGTGCCAGCAGCAGAGCACTCCCTGGGTCCTGGGCGTGGGCTGCTCAGCAAGGGAAGCCTTGGGGGGGCCGCAGCAGCAGGCTCCCTGGAGTCCGGCGTGGGCGCTCAGCAGGAGAGCAGCTCCCTGGAGTCCTCCGGGGGCTGCTCAGCAGCAGCAGCAGCCCCCTGGAGTCCCGCGTGGCTGCTCGTAGCAGTAGCTCCCCGGAGTCCTGGCGTGGGCTTTCTCAGCAGCAGCAGCAGCTCCCTGGAGTCCTGGGTGGGCTGCTCAGCAGCAGCAGCAGCTCCTGGAGTCCCCGCCGTGGGCTGCTCAGCAGCAGCAGCTCCCTGGAGTCCTGCCGTGGGCTGCTCAGTAGCAGTAGCTCCCTGGAGTCCTGGCGGTGGGGTGCCCCAGCACAGCGCAGCTCCCTGGGGGTCCTGGCATGGGCTGCCCCAGCAGCAGCAGGAGCTCCCTGGAGTCCTGGCGTGGGCTGCTTTAGTAGCAGCAGGTCCCTGGAGTCCTGGCGAGGAAGGAGGTGGGCGGCAGTAAAAACTGTCTTACTGCAGTTTCCATAATCCCTCTCCATCTGCATGATCTTCTCCATTTAGCTCAGGAGAGGAATGCACGATGCTGGTCGTCCCGAAGCTCTTTATTGTCGTGCAAAAAAAACCTTAATTGGGTCCTCCAGCTCTCTGGTGTTGCCTCAGAAACACCGGGCTGAAGACACATGGGCGGAGCTGCAGCGAGCCTGGGAAACTTTGCTGTGGCAGACGAAGATGTGGGCTTGCTTGCTGTAGCGAGCCTGGCAGACAGTGCTGTCGCAGACGAAGATGCAGGCTTGCTTGCTGCAGTCCTCACGTCAGCTGGCAGGGAAACCACCTCTTCACCAGCCGACCGGCTGTTAACCCCTGCACGTCGGCAATTCCTGCGGCGGGAGGAAGATGACGGCTTAGCTGCCGGTATGGAAGCAGGAGGGGAACATCGGAGCTGAGGCGGAGGGACAGAGCAGCCCTCCCGAAATCTCTGGCACTGGGCTGCCTCATGCTCCATCTGTTCCAGCAGCAGTGGAGAGGGCAGCACCTCCAGGTCGGTGGGCAGATTCCTCATCGCCTCCTCCTTCAGACGTTCCACCCAGCGATCCAAGGCGTCAGCCTTCAGCTTGTCCGTGGGGTCCGTAGTAGGCGGAAACATTCTGTCAGGCTCTGTGCAACGGAGGAACCCCAGAATGCAGACGAACAGGCAGCGTGATGGTAAGTTAAAAAACGATTTAATAAAAAACAAAAACTCACTCTCAGAAGAGGAAGGAACAAAACAATAAACGGACAGGCAGAACAGGCTTGGCATGATCCACAAAACAAGACTTGAACATGATTTGAAAACAAGACATGATTTGAGAAATGTTTCCGCGATGACTAACTGAACAGGTGTGTATATATGGAGTGAAAACCAGGTGGAGCAATGAGACAGATTAACTTGGAGCAGGTGAACATAATAAAGATAATTGAAGGCATCTCTGTCGCGATTCAGAAAATGTCACCCTCATTGATGTGTGACTAACGGATTTCATGCAACACGGCCGGGAGCAACGCAAAGTCAACACATCCTGAATGGGAAAACTATAGGAATTTCAGAAGAAATCAGAGCAAAAAATCCTTAAAATCACGTTTTCAAATCACTGCCACTCGTATACCGTTTGAGGTAGAGAAATTAGCTTTGCACCAACTAATCTTCAGACCTGGCAGGCACACAAAGTGAAGGGATTATTTTGATACCTTGTACCGTTTTGTCAAAAAATGGGTTTGTTTCAGAGTACCACCAAATCTCGTACTCGTACTCGTACTCGTACTCGTACTCGTCGTTTTCCGCTTATCCCGAACCGGGTCGCGGGGGCAGCAGACTCAGCAGAGACACCCAGACGTCCCTCTCCCCAGACACCTCCTCCAGCTCCTCCGCGTGGAGCCCAAGGCGTTCCCAGGCCAGCCGAGAGACATAGTCCCTCCAGCGTGTCCTGGGCCGTCCCCTGGGCCTCCTCCCGGTGGGACGTGCCTGGAACACCTCCCGGGCGGAAGGCGGTCCAGGAGGCATCCGGTTAAGGTGCCCGAGGGCCCCCTCAACCTGGCTCCTCTCGATGTGGAGGAGCAGCGGCCTCTACTCCCCAGCCCCTCCCGAATGGCCGAGCTCCTCAACCCTATCTGTAAGGGAGTGCCCGGCCACCCTAACGGAGGAAAGGGTCATTCAGCCGCTTGTATCCGGGATCGCGTTCTTTCGGTTCATGACCTCAAAAGTCGTGGCCATGAGTTGCAGAGGTAGAACGTTATGACGACCGATACATCGAGAGCTTCACTTTTCGGACCTCAGCTCTCTCTTACCACAACGGACCACCAACTCTGTCCTTCCTAAAAAGATAAATTTAAAAGTTTTTCTAACATCATCGAGTTTTTTTACATGTCACATCTACTACATGGATTATTGTAGACCTTGACATTATCCAGGATCGTTCACTGATGTATGCTGATACCTACAGTCAGAAATATTTTGGATACCTTTTACCATTTTCCTTGGGAGGTAGTTTGTTTGAGAGTGAAAAAATTCGCCTTATTCAGGTAAAAATGCCAATGAAAAGTAAGTGGCTAGTGACTACCAAAATGTGATGTTAGCATTTTCAGCTTCTCTTTTCCCTCTCTTCCTCTTAGCTGAAGAACAATTTGCCTTTTATAATAGAATTTTTCTTATCACAGTGGGGAGAGAAGTTGAACTCACAATAAGAGAAAATCCGCGACTTTGTCTTTTATAAGTTTTATTCAAAGCATTTCTGCGGTTTGAAAGACCCTGTCACTGACGTGTCAGTGAAAACAGAGGCCCGAATACAGTTCACCGACAGTATTTATAGCAGAATGAGGGGTTGCTCCCAACCGTTGATGCAACGAGTGGTAACGTTATGGCCTCTAAACTACCCAGGCATCAAGATAAGCACAAACATGAATGAGACCCCATTGCACTACCTTAGGGCTGAGTGTTAACCATAATTCTTCAGCAAATTGCTAGAGTAGGCATCACGCCTAAATACCAGAAACACTAATAAAAACACTGTGTGTCAGAGAAAGAGAGGTTAATGAGAGTTCAATGCACTTTGAACACTTGTTGGTAGCACTAAAGTAGAGAATTTAGCAAAACAATCCTTTCTTTGATTACAGATAATCACAACTAAAAGGAAAATTCTTCAAAAAACCATCACCCAAGATTATAAACCAAAGTAAAACAAAAAAAAAACAAAGACATCACTTTAAAATAAAAATCAAGAGCAAAATAAAATAAAAAATTTATGTCCAATCTTTATACCAATGAGTCCAACCAATCCATTATGAACCAGGACCAAATTCTAAGGAGGAACCCATAATTTTTCATTCTGTCGAGCCGTCAGCAACTTGCAAATTTTACATGGATACTTACATGTTATAGACACATGAGGAATAAAAAAAATACAACACTGTTCCCAAATAAATGGACAGAACACCACCCCTCTCAGCTAAGCGGTAATCCAAAGTCGCATTCCATATTTGCCAGATAGCTCTCTCTTTTTCCCGTTTGAACAATTGTCTCCTTTTCTAATAATTGGGGTGACATGAATCATAAGTAGCTGACTGTAGGTAGTAAATAGGCTAAGTAAAACATACTCCAGACCAATTAGGCAGCAGATACAGATATGGATCTATTTTCCACACATCCAAACCATGTCTTGGGACACGAGTACCCATCTCTACCAGGAAAAGTAACAAGAACCTGGGTAATTTTACCTGCTGCCATTCAATTTACTTCCATTCGGTAAGGTGAAGATTAAGAGTTAAAGCACAAAGATCCTGAAATGGTATAAGAATCAGTTCGATAGGTCAGAACTCAAAATTTATGTCGGTTGATTAACGGCACATGAAACCTGGTATCAAGAAGTTTTACAACTCGTCTTCCCAAGGAAATAAGTGTGTTTTCATCCTCAATACAAATCTCTACGATCATATTATCCATATTACCCCAAAAATCTATGAGAATTCCTGTAGCAGCACATATTTAAATTAGTCTTCCCCCCCCCCCCCCCCCTAGAAAAATCTACTCAAACATTTCTGCTTCCCTTACAATGAGTAATTCCTACCCAAGGAAAAATAACCTCCACCAGCTGTTATGTTACCAATCTGGAAAGAAGTAGTTAGAATAGTTCAAAGGAAAGGTAGCAAAATGGTGATCCATTAATAGAATGTGGAATCAACAACAAACAAACATAAACAACTGTCATTCCTTAATCTCCTCACAGTTTGGATGCATCAAAGTGAGTGAATCCTCTTCTGAATCAGCTGATGAGTATTATTAGCTAAGTACTCAGATTAGTCACAAATCGTCTTAGCGTACCTTTTCCGCCAAATAAAAAAGGAGTAATAAAAACGTGCAATACCAATCATCAGCATCAGAACCAGATCATTTCCATACAGCTGCATCGTTGACTTAAAGTGAAGTCCTTCTTCTGGTACGAAAACAAAAACTGTTTTTTTTTCAAGGAAACAAATCGCCCCCCCCCCCCCCCCCCAACAAAATTTAAAAATCCTTCTGCCTCTCCGGAGTGGCATCTGCGCTTCAAAGCTGCCCTGTTACAAAGATCAGTACAGGTGGGGGTCGTTGAAGCCCCTCTAGGTAGGAGGTCAGAAACCAGGATTGCTGCTCCAGTGGTTTTTCATGAACACCTTCCAGTGTAGCAAGACCCGGTGTCACGTTGCTACCTTTGACAACGTGTAGGATCTGATATGGCCATACCCAGCATCTGGGACTTCAATGTGTTCTCCTGGAATCAGGAGTGGAGCAAAAATTTGGAAGTGGCTGTTTCAGCAATGCAGCTTTCACAATCTGGAACTGGAAAAAGCACAGTGGACAGGTTTTGGCGACTAGGAAGAAACACGAACATCCTGCTCTTCATCACACAAAGATGTGCAAGGTAGAAAAGCTGTGTAGCAATGTCCCCAGGCCCAAACTAGGAGACCTGTCAAACAGCACTGCTGTCAAAGGTACTTGAGTCGTCAAATGAAAAGCAATAAGCAGAGCCTTCACAACCACTTGGCTAATTTTATTCAAAGTACCATTATCAAGCCTTAGGTGCTTAAGTACATGACTTCACATCAAACATCCAGCAAAAT
Organism: Crenichthys baileyi; assembly: GCA_036173005.1. Classification (NCBI taxonomy): domain Eukaryota; kingdom Metazoa; phylum Chordata; class Actinopteri; order Cyprinodontiformes; family Goodeidae; genus Crenichthys; species Crenichthys baileyi. The sequence goes on along the minus strand of JAHHUM010000400.1, from coordinate 254,258 downwards.
CAAAACGAATAATCTTCTCATCCACCTAGTATACTAGCAGTGACCATCAGCTAAAATTGAATATTAAAAAATATGTGACATTATGAGTTTGAGGAAGGCCTGGTTACATGTAATTATTCAATCGTTTCAGAATACCCTAAGAAAATTAAAATGGTCTAATCTGTGGAGGATGTAAAAATTTCACAAAGAATCCAACACCATACTTTTAGACAGCGTTTCAGAATCGCTGATCTTAGGTAAACTATGCACCATTTATATAAACAAAGTACAACGTCTTCTTTCGCTTGTCACGAAGTCCTCACTGAAGGTATGAGCTACCCTTTTCTCCATGAGTGCTAAAATTTTGTAATTCATCAGACATCCTCTCTTCTGGCGCAGGGTCCAAACCATGCGACAATACAGCAAAAAGTATAAAAACTTTTCTAGTCACCAGGCTTTCACATAATATAACACCGAAATTAATGTGACAAAAGGGACAACTATGAAATTACACAAATGCAACATAAAATAAATAAAAATCCGATGTTGTAACCGTAATCAGTTCCATTAACAACAAAACGCAACTTCAGTTTTGTGCAGTTCATTCCAATGTCGCAGTTAGGAAACAAGTCAATATCTCCTGAGTTGTCTTGTGTTGAGATGAGTATTAGAATTAATGGACATCCAAGTAATTTCGATGCATAAAACTCTACAAATTTAATCTTAATAACTATTCCACAAATATGAAGTACATGACTGTCAGATCTTTATCAAAATATTCCTACTTTAGCATGTTGTAAACTGTCATGCTAGTCGCTTAATGCCACCAGGGAAATCTTTAACCTATAAATCACCAAGATCCTTCATGCAAAAACTAATTCTTCAAATTAGTTTAAATAATTTTAATTAACCTTTTCAATAGTAAAACACGTAAATCAAAATGCCATGCTACATCCTTAATTATTATACAAAAAAAAACATGTTAAGTGCAACAACACTCACAAGCATTTTGGATCTAGTGTCTCGTAAAACAGGTTAAAACCAGGGGAAGGGAGGTGCTGGAGTGTCACCATGACAAGCAAAGGCAAGAATAAACCTGATAGAGGCAGAGTCAGGCAGAAACTACCCTCTTATGGGCAGCTATGGGCGGGGTACCCACAGTTTCTTCATTCTCAAACCCATTCTTAGTGTACCTTAAAACTGCAAAACTGTTAACACACTACCTCAAAAACGAGCTGCTCTTACTTCCTGAAAACTAATTCCTGAAACTCAAGGTTTAATCAATCTGGAATTTAGAAAACATTATCTAAAGATGCATTATTATGTCAGCAACACAAAACAACATCAGTCCAACAAAAAACAGACAAAACATCAAAGGAAGGACAAATGGCCAAATTTAAGCATCAGAATTCGAAGAAATTTTTAACACTCTCTTTCAAAATATCGTTTTCTCAGCCATATCTCTTAATGCTGGTTAATTGATCAATTTTATTATGCTAATCTTCAGGATCCTTTTTTTAAAATGAGTGCACATCGTCAAAGAGATCTCAAAAACTATTAGAAGAAAGCAAAGTTTTCGCTAAACATGAATCCAAATTTACTGATGCTGAAACCCTTTGCAATTCTTATACGTAACCCTGTAATAATAATAACTACAATCCTGAGAGTATTAATTATAAGTTCTCTTTTTTTTTGCGCAATTTGATCCAGTGATTCAAGAATTTCTTGCCAGTGTTAAATGCATAGGAGAGTATTTTAAGTCAGCATTGAAGGTCTTTATGGCATACCCAATAATCAAAACAAATGAACTGCCAGGTTAAACCGAAATTTAAGATAAAGGAAGCTTGACTCCGAAACGGCGACTGTGTTCCACAATAACGTTTCAAAAGGAGAACCAAATCCATTTTCTTGAATTTGGAGGGCTAAGTTTAAATTTGAGGAGTTGGCGGAGAAACAGTATACGAGAACCCCTCTTTAATTTATCTAAATGCTGATAAATGGGTCAATATTTATCTCTTAGTAATCTGAAATTTTACCTTGTGATACTTTGTACTTGGTGTTATAAAGATGACGTATTCTCTTTAATCTTTAAACCCCAAGGAAATCAACAGAGGAGACTGTAGTTTAAGCCGACAATCCTCTTAAGTGTTGTGAGAGCCCTTTATTTCTTTCTTTCATTAAAACAAAAGGATTTTACTTCTCTTATCCATATAAGGGAATCCTAGCTTGGCGCCAAAACAAAAACTCTCCCACAGCCCAAATCTTTTTTCCACAGAGTAGAAATTGATTATTATTGCATGTTTCACAAAAATACCAAAATGACTGAACTCATCATTGGCTTAGATCTTGTGTTAATAGGAATGGTCTACCTTTAATAAAGTATTATAAAAATCTATGGCTCACAGCTTCAAGAGTCCAGATACCACAGGTTGAGGACATGCTGCATGAACAATGATGTAAGCTTTCTGCAGAGATGAAGGAGGCCTAATATCCCCAGACCTGTTAGTGATTATATTCTACTTCGGACAATAATCAGAAAACAATGACTAGTTCCACAGCTACTAATTTACCTCAGATCATATTGCTCCTAACCAGTTCATCAAGAAGCTTCAGACAAACATTATGCTAAAAAAAAACCCAGCCTAAAAACAAAAAAAAACACAGATCTGTTTTAGAAATAAGGAAAACGGAATGCATCCGAAAATTCTGGGTACTTGTTGTCTAATTTACTTATTCGTTGGGAAATAATTCCACAGTCTGTAGGCCTTTCTAGAAGAGTCTTTTAGGGAAGCATATGATTAGCTTAATGTTATTGTGTGTGGTACCACTGTCCAATCGAGATTCTTTGACCATCACACAAATAACCCAGATTCTTTCCATTCTGCAATGACGATTTTAAGGTTTGTTTGCCATGCGAATCAATGGTATTAACTAAACCAATTCACTCTGATTAAAAGTTTTGTAAAAGTTTTTAAGCTTGAGTGTTAGAAAACAAACAAGTGTTTTAATTATTTCTATGCAACACCAGAATGAGTAGATTTCCTTCGTCCCCAGAGGAAAAAAAAATAAACAGAAGAACCAAGCCTTTCATAGTTTTTGGTCAGAGACTGGATATAAGGACCTCTGCCAGTAGAAAATAAAGGCCTGTTAATGAGGTCTCTACCCATTAGATTTCATGGGATACAAATTCTGCAACAGTAACAGACAATATGAAGAGAGAAGCCCATCGGTGGTAGCATGATGAGTTTAAAAATGTGATACGCTGTTCATGAGATCCTGTCCGAAAAATAACATAGAAAACACGATAGATACTGCTGAGTTGAAAGTGTAAACTCTTTCTCTGCTTTTCAAATAACTTTTAATACTAGAAAATTTCACCCGAATATTCACGATGAAAAATAACTTGCTTCTCTAAAAAAAATTAACCTGGTGAAAATATCATATGAGCTAAGTTATCACCCTTTTGAAGATACTTTTCTAACCCTAAAATAATATTTTTACCCACTATATCTGTCAACATCAAGCAAGCGTCACATGAGCAGCGGTTAATAAGCGTTCTTCGTTGCAGAAAATAGGAAAATGGTATGCAAATGTGTGTGTTTGAACATTACCCCCATCAGTTTCTTAATCGATCTGTCGATCGCTCGACTGTCATGGCACACAGTCCTCTATCAGTCCAAAAAAAAACAAGCCCTTTCCAGGTGTGTTGGCGGGACATTCACTCCTTCCTTGTCCACTTTAACTTCTCCAGAGAAAGAACTCTCTCCTAGACTTGGCTACTGACTGAGCTTTTACTGTAACTAACTCTATGTGATCTCTTCAGACTCTAAACTTGAAAACTGGCTCAGAGTTTATCTGTTCCTTCTCTCTAGGTGAAACGACTAAAGGAGCTACATCCATTAACATTTACCTTTTCCTTCCCATAGAAAGTACTCCTGGATCAGTGCTTCTGTGTTCTCTTTGTGTCTCTGCTCTGTTCTCTCTAACCCCCAGTCGGTCGTGGCAGATGGCCGCTCACACTGAGCCTGGTTCTGCTGGAGGTTTCTTCCTGTTAAAAGGGAGTTTTTCCTCTCCACTGTCGCTACATGCATGCTCAGTATGAGGGATTTGCTGCAAGTCAACGCCAGTGACTGTCCACTGTCTCTACATGTTCATCCGGGAGGAGTGAATGCTGCAAGTCACTGACTGGATGCAATCTGCTGGGTTTCCTTTCCTTAGATAGAAAAACTTTTTATCCAATTTTAATAAATAACAGAATCTGGCTGCACTGTTCAATGATTAAGATTAGTTGGAATGTATGTACCTGACTTTTGTGAAGTGCCTTGAGACGACATGTGTTGTGAATTGGCGCTATATAAATAAACTGAATTGAATTGAATACATAAAATAAAATAAAAAGGTGCATTTGCTACATCTGTATGCTGTTGTTTTGTACTCTATTAAATGTTTAACAGAGAAACAGCCCGGGGGAAGAAACTGTTTCTGTGGCGGCTGGTTTTAGTTAACAGCGCTTTGTAGAGTCGGCCTGAAGGCAGAACTCTAAACAGTTTGTGTGCAGGGTGTGTGGGGTCTGCAGAGATTTTAGCAGCTCTTTTCCTGACCCTAGACCTGTATAAGTCTTGGATGGAGGGAAGGTCAGCCCTGATGATTCTCTCTGCAGTCCTGATTATTTGTTGCACTCTGGACCTGTCCTGTTTTGTGGATGAGCAAAACCGCACTGAGATGGATGAAGACAGGACAGACTGAATGATGGCAGTGTAGAAGATGACCAGCAGCTCCTGTAGAAGGTTGTACTTCTTGAGTTGCCTCAGGAAGTACAGTCTCTGCTGGGCCTTCTTCCGAACAGTGTCTATGTGTGAAGACCATCTCAGGTCCTCAGAGATTGTGGTTCCTAGGAATCTGAAGTGGTCCACAGCCGACACGGTGTTGTTGAGTATGGTGAGGGGGGTGTATGGAGGTGGTGTTTTTCGAAAGTCCACCGCCATTTCCACAGTCTTGAGTGGGTTTAATTCCAGGCAGTTCTGACTACACCAGTGTATCAGGCGATCCACCTCCTGTCTGTATGCAGACTCATTACCGTCCTTGATCAGACCAATGACAGTGGTGTCATCTGCAAACTTCAGGAGTTTCACGGACGAGTCCGCTGAGGTGCAGTCATTTGTGTACAGGGAGAAGAGGAGTGGGGATAGAACACACCCCTGGGGGGCACCAGTACTTATTGATCTGGTTCGGGAAATAAGATGCCCCCAGTCTCACCTTTCTGTCGGTCCCCGTCAGGAAGCTGTTGATCCACTGAACCGGTGGAGGCTGGGAACGTTGAGGGCTGGGTGAGCTTCTGGTGGAGGATGTCTGGTATGATGGTGTTGAAGGCCGAGCTGAAGTCTACAAATAGGATCCTGGTTTAGGTCCCTGGGGGGTCAAGTGTTTCAGGACCAAAGGGGTAGAACCTAAAGTTAACAGAAAAATCACCCCCTCCCCACCTGTTTGCTCGGTAAGCAAATTGCAGGGCTCCAGTAGAGCGTCTGTGATGTCTTTCAGGTGCTTCAACAACCACCGCTCGAAAGGATTTTTTAACAAAACAGACGTCAGGGCTACAGGCCTTTTAGCCCTTTAATCCGGGGGATGGTGGGTTTTCTTGGGCACGGGAAATATGGTGGATCGTTTGAAGCAGGGGGAAAACCTCACACTTTTCCAAATTGACTTTGTTGAAAATCTGGGTGAAAGATCGGAGCGAATTTTGATTTGCACAGGCTTTCAGGCATGATGGGGAACGTCAGGTCCTCCAGCTTTCTTTTTTTCCATGCGCTGAAAGGCCTGTTTACATCATCCTCAGAGATCTTTGGGGCAGGCAAAAGGATCTAAAGGGTTTAGGGGTTTGGTTTGTTTTCGGTCGAATTTTGGTTCCTGGGGGTTTTTGGGGTTTAAAGGTGGGGAACGGTTTCCTGCCCATGTTTTGCAGTAGAACCCTTCAAAAAGGTTGGCCAGGCTAGGACTCTTTTTGGGGAAAGGGGGGGGGGGGCCTTTTGTATGCGTCGGGTTTCTCGTCCCCCCAAAACAGCCAAACTGTAAACCAGTAAAGGCTGTTTTTTTTAGCTTTTTCACTTACCCCTCTTGGCTGCCTTTATCTCCTTTGTTATTCTTTTCCCCGGCATGCCTTACCGCGCCCAATCTCCACTGCTGGGGACTTTTTCCTTAGTTCCAAATTTTCCTTTAATGGGGGAGTAACCATGGCTTGTTTTTTTCCCCAAGGTGCAGAATTTTTGGTCTGCCACCATTTTCCCACGAAACTGATGTATGATTCACCACACCCGGGTTAGTTCGTTTAAATCCGTGGCTGGGGTTTTTCAATAACATCCAGTCTGTGCATTAAAAGGGCCGGGCCTGTACCGGGTTTCTTTCCTCTCCACTTTTTAAACATGTGAAGCACGGGTTTTTGGAAGCCTTATTTTTCTGTCTGTAAGTTAAAATGAGGTGGGAAAAGAAAAGGGGTCCAAAAAACCCAGAGCACCCTGGAAACAGATGGAAATGAGCCCTTTTAAAGCAGGGGCCCAAAAGGGGTTTTTTTTGGGCTCTGGGGGGACCCCTTAATATGCTGCCCGGGTTTTTTTGGGAGCTCAAAAAAAAGATCTGCGCTTTTTTAAAAATCTCCAATTTATGTGAAAGAGTCGGGGTATTTTTTTTCCCCCGTCTGAAATCAGCTCAAAAAGTTTGTTTTTTCCGGGGGCAGGGGGGAAACCCATGCTTTTGGAAAATATGAGCCGATTATTAAAAACCCGGGGAAAAACCCCGGGGAAATAAAACTTTTCCCGATTATAGAAAATGACTCCAGACCCGGATACATTTTTTCCCCCCAGCACTTCTATGTCCTTGCACCCCCCCCCCTTAAATTTATATAAAAGAAAGATTCCCCCTCTTGCTTTTTCCCCCCGATGCTCCGCGCTGCGATCCGCTCTGAACAGCGGAAAGGGCCCGGGCAACAGAAAGGTGGGGCGGCCCGGGGATTTGTCACCAGTCCATGTCTCGATAACCCAGAAAACCGCTGATCCGGGGAGGTCCGTGTTTATACCAGGGGAGGAAAGCCTCGTCCACCCCCATTGTTGCTTAGAGGGGCGGAAAATTTGCCAGGTGAATTAAAGGGCAGTTTTTTGCGAAGTCCCCCCTTTTTTCGGCTTTCCCGGGGGCTCCAGCCCCGCTTTCCCCCCCCCCGGCGTTTTTCGGCGCAGTATCCCATACAGGGGCCCCCGCCCCCCTTTCCCAAAGCCATTAAACCTGGGATCGATAAAGGATGGGGGAAAAAAACCCCAATAGGGGACTCTCGATTTTTGAAATTTCCTCTCTGCGGGAATTTAGACCACAGAATTGGGTGCCCGGGGCCCACGGGTATTTGTGGTTTCAAAAAACCCAAATAAACCCCCAAAAAAACACAAACCAAGAGAGAGAGTTATGGTGTATGGGGATTTTTGTCTTTTTTTTCTTCTTCTTTTCCCCTCTCCGGTGTCTCACACTCGGCCCACACCACACCCCTCACACCCGCCCCCCAACACAAAACGCACACACACACATTAATGGATTACTATTTTTGGGTGAGGAGTTTTCCTTGATTTTCCCTTCTTTGGGTTTTAAATTTCTATGTCCAAAACCTAAACCCTTCCCCACAAACCCGTTGCCAATGGGACACAACACAAAACACACCCCAACACACACACACACCAATCCATGGTTTACTATTTTTTTTGAGGATTTTACATTGACTTCCATCCATATTCATTTATTTCTATGCCTAAACCTGCCCCCGCCCCAAACCCTTTGACCATTTTCCCCATAGGGGCAACTACATGGCGGCCCGGGTTTTTTTTGAGTATTTTAAACAGTATGACTGCTTTTCCCAAAACAGCTAGACAACAGTAAATTAAAATTTTAAAAGGAAATTTTTCTTTTGATTTTTTTCATTTTAAGGGCCTTGTTTTACCATCAGAACCGGGAAACAAGGGTCTAACCCGGGGAACCCAGACAAAAACTCGTCAAAACCCAAAAAAGAACCTCTTCAGAATCTCACCCAAATATCCACCAGAACCTGGAAAAAATCTCCATCTGACCAGCCCCAAAGTCTATCAAACCAGGCCCCTTCTATCAAAACCCAAAGGGTCACCATTCTCAAAACCCAGACCCAAGCTCCATAAAAAGAACCAGGAGAATTCTTCCTTTTCCAAGAACCGTTAAGTTAAAACCCTCCACCCGGGAAACCAAAACCCAAAACCCCATCAAAACCAGGAAAAAATCATCCCCCATTCTTTTTCAGATAAACCCCAACCCAGAATTTGGGACCAAAACTTTAACGGACCCCATCGGGGAACCGTTGGGAACCCTTTTCCCCTTTTTCCCAAAACCCCGACCCAAAATTTCCATAAAAGAACCGGGGAGGAATTTTTCCCATCAGGACCTTTGGGTCCTTACATCAAGAACCGGGGCCCCAAACTCTTCCAAGAACCCCCGGGAAAGAAAAACCCCTTTCCCCAGAACCCCGTTTCCAAATTTTCCACCCAAGAGCGTGGAAAAATTTTCTCCATCAGAACTGGACCAAAAAACCCCAAATCAAAAACCCCAGGAAAAATTTCTCCTTTAGGTTCAGTTGGGGCAACCTACAAACCCCAAACTAGGCCCAAAAACTCAATCAGAACCAAAAAAAACCTTATCGGGGAAACCCCTTTTCGGGGGAAAAATTCCACAAACCCGAGAAAATTTTTCCCTTCCCCCGAAAGGGCGGGAAAAACCCGGGCCCCAGAAAACCCCAAGAGGAAACCCTCCTCAGAACCAGTGGGGGACCCCTTTCCCAAAACAAATCCCCATAGAATCCGGTCAAACCATATCGAACCTTTACAACCTTTATCAGACCCCGGTCCAACATCCTCCAAACCCCCGGAACCCAAGCCCTCCATTAGAACCAGCCCCAAACCCCAAATCGAACCAGGGGGAATTCCCCTCAGGGGACCAGTTGGGGAAACCTACTATCAAAACCCAGGTCCCAACTCAATCAGAACCAGAAAAAAAACCTCTATCAAACCGGCCCCAAAACCCCCCCTCCATCAAACCGGGTTTAGGAAACCCTCCATCAGAACCCCCCAAATTCCCAATCGGGAACCACACAAAACCCCCTTAAACCCCGGGGAATTCCCCATCGGGTCTAGTTAGAGACCCCTTATAAAACCCCGGTCAAAACTCTTCAAAACCAGAATGAAACCTCCATCAGAACAAGCCCAAAATCGCCTTCAAAACCAGGGGGAAACCCTTTTTCTATCCAGAACCGGGTCCAAACTCCATCAGAACCTGGCAAAAGCTCCATCGTCCCAGGAAAAAACCTTTCATCAGCCCCAAGTAAAAAACACCATCAAACCAGGAACAAATCTAAATCAAAACCCAAACCCCAAAACCCCAACAAACCCAGGGGAAATTCCCCATCAGGATGGGTTGGCCCCCTTATCAAAACCAGGCCAAAACTTTTATCAGAACCAGAATGAACCTCCATCAAAACCCCGGCCCCAACATCCATCTAAATGGGGAAAAAAATTTCCATTGAACCAGATCCAAACCCCCATCAAAACCCCCTGGAAAAAAAGCTCCATCAAAAACAGAAAAAAAATTGTTGAAAAACCTTCAAAAAATTTTCCATCCGAATTGGGTAAAAAACCTTAATAAAAAACCAGGTCCCAACTCCCCCAAAAACCTGCCAGAAATCCCCAAAAAACCTTTTCAAATCTAAACGGGGATTCTGTAAAAGCATCCTCAAAACGGGGCCCCAAATTCTTCAGAATCGGAACAAAAGCCCTTTTCAAAACTCCTTGGGAACCAAATGAAACCACTCCCCCTTTCTGTGACTTATGAGTGAAAAGCCATCTTCATGGGTTTCCCCAGACAGCACCCAAAAAACCCCCCCCCCCAAACCCCCCCGACCCCAAGGGTTATTTATGCCCGCACTCAAACAGTTTTCTACTGAGGGTCCCTTTACCTGAAAAAAGTGAAAAATTTTTAAAATTCAATTTCATAAACTTTTGAATAAGGCGTAGTAACCATGCCTTTTTTGGTAATTTTTTTAAAATTATTTTTTTGTTGTAGATGGGGAAAATTAATATAAACCTTCATGCAAAGGGGAAAACCCAAATTTTGCTAATGTTGCTTTTTAGCTTCCTTTTTTTCATTCTTTTTCTAAATTTTCTGCTATTTTTTTATATTTTTTTAGCACCGCCTTAAACTTTTTAAAAGTTCTATTATTTTTTGGGGGCTGTTCAGCCCCTTTTTTCTGTTTTTTTCAGCTAAAATCTTTTTGGGCAGGGTCTTTCTGCTTTTTTTTAAAATTTGTTTTTTTGTCATTTCTTGTTTTCCTGTTTTAAAAAAGTTTCAGATGACATTTTTTTTTTTTGCTGTTTCTAAAATTTTTTCTACTAATTTATCAATTTCGGGCGTTTTTCTGCAGTAAATTTTCAGTTTGGGTTTTTCTGCCAGTTTTTCCCTCCCTAAAAAAGGAAAAAAAATTTCGCTTCCCAGAAAAGGGCTTTTTCCCCAAACCCCCCTTTTTCGTAAGATTTTTAGTTGCTCCTTTTTTTAAACCGCTTCTCCTCCTGAAATACTTTTGTTATTTAAACCCTTTAAAAATTTTCACAATATTCACCCCGGTTTCAGGGACTTTTTCCCCGGGGGCTATGACTTTTGGGTTTAATTTTTTTATTTTTTAAAACCCTTTTTAAAAATTTCGCTTTTTTTTTAAATGTTTTAAATTTTTGCCCCCCTTGGGAAGAATGGAAAACGGAAAATTTTCTGCAAAAATTTCACGGTTTTTTCCCTTTTAAAACTACTTCCCATATTTAAACTAGAAAACCCCATTAAATTTTTTAAAATGCTTTCACAGCCTTCTGTTTTTATGGTTTAATTAATTTTTTTGGATTTTTTTTTACGTTTTTCTAAAAATTTTGGGTTTAAAAAACTTTATTACTTTTTTTTCAGTTTTTCCCTTTTTTTAATAATGAAATCCTGACGGAATGTTCGTGTCCAGAGTGTACACTCAAATTTTTTTAAATAACCTGAAAAAAAACGAACAAACTCTCTTCAAATTTCGCTAAATTTTCCCCCTCAAACCTATAAAATTATACATCAAAACAAAAGGATGCTTTTTCGCATTAAAAAAATGTCCCCCTCTTTTTGATGGGGAAACAAACGTTTTTCGGGCAACACGCCCCAAACAACCCAAACCCCAACCCACCCTGTATGGGGGAAATCTAAAAGGAATTTTAGAAAAAAAATTAGAAAAAATCCTAAACTCACATTTTTTGGGAATCGCCGCCTCTGGGAAAACCTTTTGGGGTAGAGAAAATTAAGCCTTGTGCAAAATTGATCTTCAGCCCTTGTTGGCGCTCACAGTTAAACATTTTTTAAAATACGTTTTATCTTTTTTGCTAAAAGTTTTTTTTAAAGGGAAACCAAATCTGTCCTTCCCAAAATCGCTTAAAATTGAAAAATTTAAAAATTATCCGTTTTTTTACCCCTTTCTATCTCCTAAAACGAATTTATGTATTTTTTAAATTTTAAAAAAACAAAATCTCCGGGGATTGTTCACCAATCTCTGCTGATACCTAGGGCCAAAAAATTTTTTGGATACCTTTTTTCTTTTTTCCTCGGGGACGTGGGGTTTGTTTGGAGAAAAGAATTCACCTTCCTCAGGTTAAAAATGGCCCAATTAAAATCCAACTTTTTCAAAAAGGGTCCATTTTCCCGGGAAAAAGATTTTTGTTGAAATTTGAAAAAGCCCCCCAAAATTGTTTAAAGAAAGGGCCCCTTGGGCCGATTCATACGGTGCATGAATCAATCGATAGCCCTTAAAAGTTTCTATTTTTTAAATTGTTCGAGAGCATGTTCGGGATTTTTGTTTTTTTTCCCTCCTTTTTTCCCTTTTTTTTCCCCCTAGTGTTTGTTTTTAAAATTTAAATATTTTCAAGAAAAAGTGTTAATTTTTCTCTTTTCCCCTGTCCTTTCTGAAAAAATGGTACAAAAATGCGTCGATCCCCTTTTTACGGTTTTCCGAGTTTTTGGGCGGAAATTTTCCCGGGAAGCATGCGCCCCCCATTTTTAAAGGGCCCCGGGAAGGGGAACAATTTGAGGGTGCTGCTTTAAGAAATGCGGAAGGTGCCCAAGTTACACTGCCACTTTTTTGGTGAATTGGCTGATTCACTCTTCACTTTTTCTTTTTTATAGCTCTGGTTTTCTTGCCGTTTATCCCCCTGTATGTGACTGCGTCTCTTCTCCCCCTGTTTTCCCCCCCTCAGCCACACACACACCCAACACACACACTTTTCCCTGTTTTTACTGTCTTTGTGGGATTTTGCATTAAATTTTCCCTTTCAATTTTTTTAAATTTCTAGGGCCCAAAACCCCTGACCCCCCCCTAACCCTTTGACCATTTTCAGGGGAAGGGAACTCCCTGGCGGCCATTTTTTTGTGGGAAAATTTAAAAAACATTTACTTTGCCGGTTTTTCAACGCTAGACCCCAATTTGATTAAATTTAAAAGGAAATTTCCATAGAGTTTTTGCATATAGACTGTTAGCACTCAGAATCTGGAAAAAACCCCTCTTCAGAACCGACCCCGACAAAACACCCAAACCAGAGGAAAATCTCCCCCAAACCCAGTTGGAAAACCTTCCATCAGAACCAGGCCCAAAATTCTGTCAACCTGAAGATCCTCTATCAAAACCCTTGCCCAAATACCCCATCAGAACCTGGAAAAGGGTCCCCTTAAAGAACCAGCCCCAAATCTTTTACAAACCCGGTACAAATCTCCATCAAAACCCCCATGTAAAAAACCCTCCATCTGAACCAGGCCCCAAAGTCTATCAAAACCAGGTCCCTTTTATCAAAAACCTGTCCCACTTTCTCAAAACCAAAACCCAAGCCCCATCAGGACCGGGGGAATTCTTCATCAAAACCCCATTAGGAACCCCTCCATCGGGAACCAGCCCCAAAAAACCCCACAAAAATCGGGAACAAATCTAAATCAGAAAGGGAACCCAAACTCCATCAGAACCCAGGGGGAATTCTCCACCCGGCCCAAATTAGGCCCCCTAAACCGAACCGGGTAAAACCCATCAAAACCCAGAAAAAACCCTTTCTATCAAAACCATTTTCCAAAAATCCATCGGGAAACCCTGAGAAAATCTCCAATCAGAACCGGACCAAAACCCTCAGAAACCAAAGTTGGGGCCCCCTCCATCAAAACCCAAAGCCCCAAAACCTCCCATGAGAACCAGGGGGAATTCTCCATCGGGACCAGTTATTTACCCAAATATCAAAACCAGGTCCCAACTCCCCCCAAAACCCTTTTCCAGAAATTTTCCAAAAAAACCCTTTTTAACAAACCCTCACGAAATTTCTGTCCCAAGAATCCATCAAAAACCCGGGTTTCCAAAATTCTATCAAAACGGGAACAAAATCCCAACCCGGAAACCCCCTGGAACCAAATAAACCCCATTTAACTCTTGACTTATGTATAGACCATTTTTCATGGTCCCAGGACGGGCATCAAAACGTGACCGTTTGATGCCCGCTATTTTAAAACAGTTTCTACGGGGGTTTCCCTTTCCCCTGAACAAATTTGAATAATTTTAAATGGCAATTTCATGGGTTTTTTTGGAATATAGTTTGTGTAAGCATTCCCCTTTTTTGGTAATTTTAGCTTTTATTACTTTTTGCATATAAAAGGGGGAAAATTTAAATTTCCCCCCTTTTCATGCTAGTGAAAACCCAAATTGCAAATTGTTAGCATTTTAGTTTCCCTTTTTCTCATCCTTTTTCCCTGAATTTTTTTGCTTTTTTTTAATATTTTACACCGCCTTAAACTTCTTAGTTTTATTTTTTTTGTTTCCCTTCTAGGGCTTTTTAAAGCTCATCTATGGGCAGGCCCTTTCCTTTCTTTTTTTTTTTTTGGGGGGAAAGTTTTTTGAAATTTCCTGTTTAAAAAATCAATGACATTTTTTTTCTTTTGCTGTTTTTTTTTTAAAATTTTCCTCAAATTTAAATCAGTTTTTTCAGCAGTTTTTCTGGCAGCCCCCAATTTCAGCTTGTTTTTTCCCAAACCCTTTCACTAAAAATTCACTTACAGAATTCACATCCCTTTTCGCAGAAATCCCAAATTTTTAAAGTTTATTATTCTTCTAGTTGCTCCGTTTTTTTGAACCGCTTCTCCCCTGTATTTTGTGCTTTTTAAACCGTTCAAATTTCACAATTTCACCCTTTCGGGACATTCCGGCTATGGCTTTTGGGGATTTTTTTATCTTTTAAACTTTTTTTAAAAAATTCAGCTTTTTATGAATTTTTTTTTTTCCCCCCTTGGAATGAATGGAAAAATCAAAAAATTTTGTAAAACTTTTACTGGGTTTTTTGCCATTTTAAAATATTCCCCATACTTTCAGCTAGAAAAACCATTCAAATTTAAAAAGCTTTCACAACCTTCTTTTTTTAGTTTTAAAATTTAAAATTTTTTGGAATACTTTCAAGTTTTTTTTAAATTTGGATTTAAACTTTTTTACAATTTTTTTTTAATTTTCAGTTTTTTTAAAGTAATCCCCTGACGGGGGTGTTTTTGTCGGGTAGAGGTTTTACTCTAGGTTTTTGAAAAACCCGAAAAAAAACGGAAAAAAAACTCTCTTCACTCGCTCAAATTTTTACTCTACCTAAAAAACAAATTATTTCATTTAAAAGTGGGGTGTCTTTCGTGATTAAGAAAATGTCAAACCCCCATTGGGTGTGGGACAAAAAAGTTTTCCGGCAAAACGCCCCAAAGAACCCAAAATCAAACCCCCCTTTATAGGAAATCTATAGGATTTCAAAAAAAAAATCTGGCAAAAAAACCATAAACTCACTGTTTTCGAAAACGCCCCCTTTTTTCCCCGTAAACCGTTTTGAGGTTGGGGACATGACCCTTTTGCAATTGATTCTTCAGGGGCTGTTGGCGCTACAGTGAAAACATTTTTTTTACCTTTTAAACGTTTTTTTCAAAAAAAAAGGGTTTTTTTTAGGAGTCCCCAAAACTGTCCTTCCCCCAAAACGCTTAAAATTGAAAAAATTTTAAAAATTTTCAGTTTTTTTACACTGTCCTATCTCCCCAAAAACGGATTTATGTAGACACCCAAAAACTCCAGGGTTGTTTCCCCTCTCTGCTGAACCTATTTTCCAAAAATTTTTTGGGGTACCTTTTTAAAGTTTCCTCGTGGGCGTAAATTTTTTGAGAGTGAAAAATTCACCTTTTTACTAGGTTTTAAAAAAGGTCAAAATAATCCACTTTTTTCACAGGGTCAATCTCCCCAAAAAAAGATTTTTGTTTAAATTTGAGAAGCTCCACAATTGGGTTTTCCCAAGGGGTGCCATTCATACAGTGGGATGAAATTTAAAACGATAGCCCTTTTTAGTTTCCGAGTTATTAACATTGTTCGGGGCATGTTCAGGGATTTTTGTTTTTTTCTCCCTTTTTTTTCCCCTTTTTTTACCTAGTGTTGTGCCTTTAAAATTATATTTTTTAAGAAAAAAGTGGGTTTAAAATTTTCGTTTTCCCCGTCCGGTTTGAAAAAAATGGTACAAGAAATTCCCCCAAGCCCCCTTTCGGTTTCCGAGTTTAAAGGGGGGTTTGTTCGGGAGCGCGCCTCCAAAGTTAAAAAACCCCGGGAAGGGGAGACCAAAAGTGAGGGGTGCTGTAGAAAAGCTGGCAGTGGTTTAAGGGTTTCACTGAAAACCCTTTGCTGATTTGGGTGATTCCCTTTTCACTGTTTTATTTATCTCTGTTATCTTTTCACTGTATATGTCTGTATGTGACTCCTTTCGTTCTTTTCCCCTGTTTTTCCCCACTCAACACACACAAAAACCACACACACACACACACAAAAACACGCACACACCCCACGCAAAAATCCCCCGTTTTTACTGTCTTTCTGGGAGTTTGCATTAATTTTCCCTTCATTTTCAAAATTTATTTTTATGGCCCAAACCCGACCCGCCCCCAACCCCCCTTTTACCCCTCTTCATGGAGGCAAAATAAATTGGGGGTCCATTTTTGTGTCGAATACTTAAACTTTTATACTGCTGTTTTTAACGCAAGACAACTGTGATTAGATTTCAAAGGGGAATTTTTATGAGTTTTTTCATATAGGGTGTTTCCATCAAACCTGGAACAAGTCTATATCAAACCCCCAAAAAACTGTCAAAAACCCAAAAGGAAAACCCCCCCATCAAAAACCCGGTCCCAAAAATTTTTCCCGAACCAGAAAAAACCTCTATCAGAACCTCTCCAATATCCAGCAGAACCTGGGAAAAATCTCCATCCCGAAATGGCCTCAAGGGCTATCAAACCAGGTTCCCCTTTTATCAGAACCCTGTCAAACCCTTCATCAAACCCGACCCAAGCTAAACGAACCAAGGGGGAATTCTTCATCGAAACCCTTAGGAAACCCCCTACAGAACCAGAAACCCCAAACCCCCCTCAGAACCAGAACAAATTCCCTCAAAAAAGTTTAAAATCCATCAAACCCGGATAAAATCTCCATCAGAACTGGAAACCAAAAACCCCTCAGAAACCCTTTTGGAACCCCCCATCAAACCAGACCCAAACTTTCCCTCAGAACCAGGAGGAATTCCCCCATCAGGGCCAGTTAGGGACCCACTATCCGAACCAGGGCCAAAATCAAACCGAAAACCCGAAAAAAAACCTCTATCAGAACAAATTCGAAATCCCTAGACCTGGGAAAATCTCCCTCAGAAATGGACCGAAACTCCATCAGAACCCGGAAAAATTCTCCATTAAGGCCAGTTAGGCACCTACTATCAGAACCAGGGCCAAACTCCAAACAAACCAGAGAAACCCCCTATCAGAACCCCGTTTTAAAAAAATCCATTTAAGCCTGGGGAAAATTTTTCCAAATCAAACCCCGGACTGAAAATTTCCCAAACCCGGGAAAATTCTCCAAATTTTTGGGGCCCGTTAGGGACCTACTATCAGAAATAGGTCCAAATCAATCAGAAACCCGAAAGAAAAACCCCTATCAGAACCAAATTCAGAAATCCTCAAAACCTGGAGAAAATCCCCCATCAGAAATGGGTGAAAATCCATCAAAAACCAGGAAAAATTCTCCATTAAACCAGTTTGGCCCTACTATCAGAACTAGGGCCAAACTCAAACAAAACCCCCAAAAAACCTTATCAAACCAGTTTTAGGGAAAACCCTCCAAAACCTGGGGAAAATCTTTATCAGAACCGGACCGAAACCCATCGAACCAAGAGAAAATCTCCATCAGAAACCGTGAGGGGCTCTCACCAGAAAACCCGCAAAGAATCTCCTCAGAATTTGGTACAAAACCCGTATCAGAACCAGTTACAAACCTTTTTTCAAGCCCGGGCCAACTCCATCCGAACCCGAACAAATCTCCATCAGAACCAACCCCAAAATCCCCTCAGAACCGGGGAATTCTCCATCAGGGCCAAATTTAGGTACCTACTTCAAACCGGTCCAAACTCAATCAGAAACCCGAAAGGAAAACCCTATCAGGAAACCCTTTCAGAAATCCCTCAGAACCCGGGAAAATCCCCCATCAAACCGGAAAACCCAAACTTTCCAATCAGAACCCGTTAAGGGGGCCCCCCCATCAGAACCCGACCCAAAATCCCTCAAAACCCGGAGGATTCTCCATCCGGGCCAGTTGGGCCCTACTATCAAAACCCGGTTTCCCAAAATCCCAAACAGAAAAATGCCCAACCCGAAAACCCGAAAGAAACCAGATCCCAAAACCCGTATGAAACCCGGTTTCCCAAATTTTTTTCAAGCCAAAGGAGAAAAATCCATCAGAACCAAAACCAAACTCCATCACAAAACCCGGAAAAAACTTCCCCAAATAAAAAAAAAACAAAGGGCCAAACCCCCATCAGAACCTGTTTTTCAAGTCTATCAAACCGGGAAGAAAACTCCCCCAGAACCGGCCCCAAATCTCCTTCAAATCAGGAGGACCCTTCCATCAGAACCAGGCCCCAAAATCTGCCAGAACCAGGAAGACCCCTCTATCAAACCTTGCCAATACCTCAAAACCCTGGAAAAAAGTCTCCATCAAAAAACCCGACTCCATCAGAAGAAAAAAGGAAAATATCCATCAAACCATTTGGGAACCCCTTCCACCAAAACCGGCCCCAACTCTGTCAAAACCCAGGAAAAAACTTCTATCAGAACCGGACTAAAACTCCATCAAAAACCAGTTGGTACCCTCCACCAAAACCCCGGTCCAAATCCCCTAAACCCCGAAACCCTTTCTATCAAACCGGGTCCAACTCCATCAGAGCCAGGAACAACCCCCCATCGAACCAGGTCCAAAAACTTAATCAGAACATGAAACAAATTCCTTCAAAACCAACCCAAAATTCATCAAACCAAAAAAACTCTCTATCAGAACCTGGACAAATCCCCATCAAACCTTTTTATAACCCTCCTCAGAACCACCCCAAAAATCCATAAAAACCTGGTTACAATCTTCACAAAACCCATGTACAAACCTCCACCTAAACCGGTCCAAAAAGTCTATCAAACTACTAAAAACCCATCAAAAACCGGAAGAAAACTCTCCAAACCAAAGTCAAACTCAATTAAAACCATAGGAAATCCGCCCCAAAAACCTGGTAGAAATATCCATCAAACCCAGTTGGGGAACACTCCATCAGAACCAAGCCCAAAATTTATCAAACCAGTAGAAAGCACTACCTGTGGCTTCGTGGTAAGACCTTTTCATGGGCCCAGGGGAACAAAAAAACGGGGCCAACTTGATTCAGGTGCTTAAACAGCTTCTATTTCGCTAAAAATACCCAAAAAAGAACGAATCTTTAAAGGCATTTCATAGACTTTGCACATGGGTGTACTAAGCATTATAATGGACTGAGTTAATATAAAACCAAAACTGCTAGTTTTACTACATTAACATTTTCTACCCTTTAGCTTTTTTGGCTAATTTCAGCTTTTACCCGCTTTTGGCATCCTAAAAAGGGGTAATCATGTCACCCTTTCATTGTAGTGATACCCCTTTATGCTAATTTTTTAGCTTTTTACTTCTCTCTTTTTATCCTTTCGCTTCTGTCCCCCCCTTTTCTTGTCTCTCTTTTTCCCTTTAGCCTCTTTCTTCTCTTCTATTCTTTTTGCTTCTTTCCCCCCCTTTTTTTTTTTTTCTCTTTCTATCCTTTTTTGTTTTTTTCTCTTTTCTCTCTTTTCGCTTTTCCTTCTTTCTGGTTGTTCTCTTTTGGGTTTGATCTTTTTAATAGTCTTTTTTTCATATTCTTCTGCTTTGTTATTCCCCATTTACATTTTTTCTGCTTTTTGGGTTCCCTTTCTGCGCTTTCTGTTTCATGTGTTCTTCACTAATTGTTGGTCATTTTGCTTAAATTTTTACTTTTATTTTTTTTTGGTATGTTTCTGCTTCCTTCATTCAGCATTCTATTTTCTGCATTTTCCTTAAATTCTATCTCTTTTTCTTCTCCTTCATTTCGTATTCTTCACTAATTATTGCTTTTTAAAATTTTTTTTTAAATTTTTTTTCCCCTTCTGCTACATTTATTCTGCAAAAATGCTTTCTCACGTGCTGTTTCACAAAAAGGAAATTTTTCTAGTTATTTTTTTTCCCCCTACGTTTTTCGGTCGCTACTAGTCCACATTTTTCACTGATTTGAAAAATTTTGGTATAAACGTTCGGTTGTTCTGGAAAATTATGCTATGCTTTTGGGGTAACTTCAGCTTTATAATTTTTGAAATATTCAGCTTTTTTGCCAATTTTTGTCCCATTGACATAAGGAAAAATTCTGCAAAATTCAGCAAAAAACTTAAAACGCTCTTTCCCTTACTACTTCTGCATTTTTCAGCTAAAAGCACCATTAAATTTTTACAGGGTTCACAAAGTTAAGCTATTTTCAAATGATTCGTTTTTTTTGATACTTTTTACGGTTCTTCTACATTCTATTAAAAATTTTATGCTAATTTTTGCCCTTTCGATTTTTTTATGTAACCCCTATGGGGGAATTCGTCAGTTGGTAGAGTGTACATCTGGGGTTTTTGAAAACCTGAGATGAACAAACAAACTCTCCTCACTCGCCAATTTTCCTCTACGGGCACAAATTTTATAAAAACGTAGGATCTCTTTCCGTTTCAGAAAATGTCCCCTCTTTGATTTGGGAAAAGGGTTCACCAACAAATCAAACACCCTGAATGGAAAACCTATAGGAATTTCAGAAAAAATCTAGCACAAAACCCTTAACTCACATTTTTTCGAACGCCGCCGTTCGTAAACCATTCAGGTAAACAGGGGCTTTTCCCCAAAATTTAAATCTTAAACCCTGGCTGGAAAACTAAAAGTAAAGGAAATTTATTTTGATATTTGTACCGTTTTTCAAAAATGGGTTTGTTTCAGGTACCAAATCTTCCTTCCAAAAAAACTTAAAATTTAAAAAATTTCAAAATCATTGACTTTTTAACTGTCACATCTCCCATGGATATTGAAAGACACTTGAAATTCCCGGTGTTTTCCTGTGACTGCTGATACCAAACCCCAAAAATGTTTTGGTACCTTTTTACCGTTTTCTCGTTGGGGTAGGTTTGTTTGAGAGTGAAAAATCCACCTTCCACCTTAAAAAGGTTTCAAAATAACAAAGTTTTTACAGGTCCACCCCCCCAGACAGTTATTGTATTCTATGAAAATATCCATGATTTTCAGAAAGGGCCCTGCTGATTTATACGCTGCATGAATGAAATCAATAGCCCTTATAGTTCCCAAAGTTTTTTGACGTTTTAGAGCATTTTTCAGGCATTTTTTGGGGGGGGCCTTTTTTCTAAATTTTGCCCTTTCTTTTCACCTGTGTTTTTTGCCTTTAATATAAATTTAATTTATGAATAAAATGGGAATAAGAAAAGCGAGGGAAAATCAAAAAATAAAAAAAGCATTTCCTTAAATGCAGTGTGAAGCTTAAAGCTAATTTTTTTAGCTAAAATTTGGGCAAAACAACTGAATTGACTGAAAAGTTGATCATTTTACAAAAATTGTAGAAAACCTGTAAAAGATATCTAAAAGTTGAATAATTAAAAAATAGAAGAAGGTTGTGAAGGCATTTTAAAAGTTAAATGGTGTTTCTAGCTGAAAGTATGCGGAAGTTCTTAAACGGCAAAAACAGTGAAGTTTTTCTCATTTTCCATTCATTACAATGGGAGCAAAAAAACTATAAAGAGGTGAATATTTTAAAAAAGTATAAAAGGTATAAATGGCAAAAGTCATAGCTGGAATGTCCTGAAATGGCTGAATATTGTGAAAGTTGAACGGTTGAAATAGCTCAAAATTTGCAGAAGGAGTAACGAATCAAATAGTGTACGGAAGCAGCCAGAATAAGAAGACGGCACTCCCCTGCCAAAATGACAGTTCCTAGGCCCGCTGTGGCTCCTCCCATGCCTTCTGCTGCCCATGTCATCGGGAGAACCCCTGAAGAGCTGGAGGAGCAGCTGAGAATGAATGCTCGTAAGCTCAAGCTTTTTTGCATCCTTCTCCTGAGCTAAAGGAGAAAGTCAGCGAGAGGAGGAGGAGAATAATAAGTTTCACTGCCTACCTTCATCCACTTCTGATCCCCAGAGCGGTGCTGCACTGCCCATACCATGTCCCAAGTGCGGTGCTGCACAGTCCATGCCATGTCCCAAGTGCGGTGCTGCACAGTCCATGCCACGTCTCCAGACTGGTGCTGCAGCTCAGCCAACGCCATGTCTCCAGAGCGATGATGCAGCTCAGACAACGCCACATTTCCAGTTGGTGTTGCAGCTCAGACCACACCACGCCTCTAGAGCACTGTTGCTGCACAGTCCACGCCAGGTCTCCAGAGAGCCTCTGCACAGTCCACCCCAGGTCTCCAAAGCAGTGCTAATGAGCCTGCCTCAACCTCCTCCACACACCGCAGAGGGCATCGTAAGAGGGGCACCTCGGCTCCAGTTATTGGTGGTCCGGACGACGTCTTGGTTCCAGTCATCGGGGGTCCGGCCAGATACCTCGGCTCCAGTCATCGTGGGTCACTCCAACACCACTGAGGGTCAACGTGACACCTCAGATCCTGCTCACGCCACTGAGGGTCTCGGCAACGCCTCAGGTCCTGCTCCTGCCACTGAGGGTCTCTGCGACGCCTCAGGTCCTGCTTCTGCCGTTGAGGGTCTCGGCGAAGCCTCAACTGCAGCTCACGCTTCTGTAGGTCAGCCAGACGCTCCAGCTCCAGTCTCCGCTGTGGGTTGGCCAGACGCTCCAGCTCGTCCTGGTCTCTGAACTCAGCCGCTGCCTGATCCTGTTTCTGAGGGGTTCATCTAGAAACTAGTCCTCCTTTTAGTCCCTTAATCCAGCGACGAGGGGTTCGACGACGAACCACAGCCTGCTCCTGTTCCTAAAGGGTTTGACTACGAACTGCCACCTGCTCCTGTTCCTGAAAGGATCGACGATGAACCGCCACCTGCTCTAGTTCCAAGACGAGTCGATTCTTGCTCCTGTTCGTGGTCTCGTCATTTGGGCTCCTGCTGACAGCGTCTTTGCTTCTGCTCCTGAGGGTTCCGCTGACTCCATCTCTGCTTCAGTCTCTGAGGGTCCTGCCAGCTCTGCTTCAGCCTCCATGTGCCAGTCAGGCACCGTCTCTGCCTCCAAGGGTCTGCCTGGTGCCGCTTCAGTGAGGATTAAGGTAAACCGGCCTCCAGGTCCTCGTCATCGCCGCCAGCCACTAAGGTGCGTGTGCCTCTGCCGGTCTCCATGTCTTCGCTGATGTCGCTAGCCACCCAGGTGTTGGAGTCATCCATTTTGGTCACACAGTTGAACATGCGCAGCTCAACAGACATCGCTGCTCTGATGTCACCCGGGGATTGTAAAACCCGCAGGAAATAAAGTTTCGTTGCCATTTTCCACGGGTCTCACGGGACGACGCAACGGAGGCGCATATCTGGAGAGACAAAAGCTCGCAGGCGAACTTTTGCTCCACAAGGCCATTCCCGGAAGAGCTTGAAAACTGGAAATCTGTCTGATACAAGAAGGTCAAAAGATTCATATACCGATCGAAGACCACGCCGACACCCGGCGGAGGTGAAAACCCACAGAGGTTTTATTTCCAAGGAGATGAGTCATCCATATTTCCCCCTCCTGGAGGGATGAGAAGTTTACCGTTTTTCAGACCTGAACCATAGTCAACCAGAGAAAAGAAGGAATCAACGTCAAAGTAATTTCGTTCGTTTCATATTAAACCGGATAGGTGCATTTAGAGGTCTGGGCAGGATGAGGCAGAGTTAAGGTGATTTAGAATCACCAGTAGTTAATCTAAGGTATCAACTTGTTGCATGCAGTACTGATTGAAGTGTTTTATGCTGAGTGGTGTTCTGATTTGCTGCTGACTTGTGCATGTTCATGTTTTGTCTGGCTGATCCCAAATCAGCCAGGAGTTAGAAGTTGGACTTTTAAAAGTTTTTTCATTCAAAGCAACTAGGGGTCTAGGCCTAAACCTGACCAATCCTTTTTTTCCCGTTTTATTATGGAGTTTTTCCACTGATTTTACCCCCTCAAGTTTTATGACTCTTTTTTCGAGTTTGGGGGCTTCAGCTTAGGGCTAAAGGGGTGTGGCCCCCCCGTTTATCAGCTGATCGCTGCAATCGGACACACCCCCAAAGGGGGATTCTTTTTCCATTTAACCCCAAATTTCACTTTCGCCCCATAAAACTGCTGTTTGTCTTATAGAACTAAATGCGCAATTTTTTTTTGTATTTTATTGTTAGTTCATTTTTTCCCTTTGTGTAGAATGGGGGCTTTTTTAGTTGGGAAAAATTTTTTTACCAGAATAATGGTATATCAAATTATTTGGGTTCACTAAAAACTTTTAAAATATATATAAATTAAGAGAACGTTTTTGTTTTTTCGTGCAAGAGTGACTAATCTGTCAAAAAAAGGCGAAATTCCCCACCTTCAGTGAAGCGGTTGACAAAAAGTGACATTTTGTGGTTTTGGGTTAATAATTTTCAATTAAAGTCAATGGTAAAAAAAGTAAAAATTAAAAGCTTTGAGCCCAAACACAACACCAGAGGAATCTTGATTTATATTCATAAATGATGATTTTTTTGGTTAAAAATACATTTTTTTTTAAATTATGATTTTTAAAATTTGAATTCTTGATAAAAAAGAATTTAATTAATAAAAAAATTTTTACACAGGCTTCTACGCCTCTGCCGGTCTTCAGTCTTCACCGACTTTTAGGTGGTAGGGGCCCCCCCCTCCGTGCCCTCCATTTTCAGGGCTAGTTATTCGGGGGTTTGATTTGTTAACCTCCTTTGGGGATTTGACTTCCATGGCCCCATACTTTGTCTATTTAAACCCAGCCCTTTTCGGGGGTCTGATGAGCTTTTGGCTTTGGGGGCCCTTAACCCGTGTTCTTTTTCAGCGCCAGTTTGGCTTACCAAAAGTGGCCCACTCGCATTCCACACCTAGCTCCAAGCCAGAGAGCAGGGCTTCATACCTATATAAAGTTTCAGAATAGGTTGAAATCCTTTCAGTCCCAGGACAAAAATCATTCGCTTTACCAGAAAATCAATGTCAATGGGCAACTCAACCTAGTGCCAGCTTCAGTGTGAGGCTCCTAATAGTAAATAATTTCATTAAACATGGAGGGAAAGTTTCTGACAACATTCTCCTACAACTGACGGAAGTAGTTTTGAGTTAGACTTGTTAAATCAAAACTGGTGTCTTCATCATTTCTTTCCTTCTCTTAGTGGTACCAGTTAGAGGAAAATGAGCAAAAGCTGTGTCTAAAACAATTATTTTAGAGAGCCTTCAAATACTTGTTCATTCATCACCTAGAACCTCCTGAGCCAGTTAGTCATATTTTGACCCAGGTAGTCATAATGTTATGCCTGATTTGTGGAACTAGTATTTTTACATATAAAACATAAGGTTTCTAATAAACATTAAAGTATATTTATTTAAGGCAGATAAGTCCAAACCCCCCTCCTCCAACAACCTCACACACAAACACACACACTCACACACACACACACGCACACACTCTTGTTTTGCTATATGTAGTGAGGACCATGTGTTGACTCCCATTGACTTCCATTGATTTTCAGTCATTTTCAACCCTTTCTATGCCCTAACCCTGACAATAACCCTAAACCTAACCATTACCAGTGCATGCCTAACCCTAACCTTAACCTAAACTCAATTCACACCTTAGTCCTAAACCTAACCGTTAGCAAAATAGGTCGTTAGGACCAGCAAAATGTCCTCACTTTGGTACCAACGGTCCTCTATTTGATGGTGAAATCGGGAAAATGGTTCTCACTGTGATGCCAAGACAGGAACACACACAGACACAAATAAATAGGGTGTGGGGAAGGGAACTTAGGCCTGTCTGCAGCAGAAAATACATTTCCCCGTGACTACTGTTTTTTTTTAGCCAGGACCTTCAGCAGAACAACCATTTTAAGCTTTATTTCAATAAATTAAAGGTCTAGAGTCATATCACAGAAAAAAAATGTATCAAAAGTTTTCTTGAACGTTACTGTTAAATGCTGCTTGAAACAGTGTTGCATTTTGTCCCTGTCTATGCTTAGGCCTAGATGCCTCTGAATAGTTTTGTTCTGTCATCTCCTGGTAAAACTGTAGATTGCAGTTAGTCATAATGTGACCCAGGTAGTCATAATGTTATGCCTGATTGGTGGAACTACTCTTTTTGCATATCAAAAGGCCATTTTGTTTAAACTTAAAAAATAAGGTTTTTAATAAATATTAAAGAGTATTTATTTGATGCAGACAAGTCGAACCCCCCTCCCCCAATTACCACACACACACACACACACACACACACACACACCAATAGGGTGTGGGGAAGGGAACTTAGGCCTGTCTCTGCAACAGAAAAGACATTTTACTGTGACTACTGTGTTTTTGTCAGCCAGGACCTTCAGCAGAACAACCATTTTAAGCTTGATTTCAAGAAATTAAGGGTCTATAGTCTGATATCACAGTGAATAATGAATTAAAAGTTTTCTTGAAAGCTATTCTTAAATGCTGCTTGAAGCAGGGTTGCTGTTTATCCCTGTCTCAGCTTAGACCAATATGCCTCTGAAAAGCTCTGTTCTGGCATCTTCTGTACAAACTGTACATTGCAGTTTTTTTATTACCATACCTACTGGTTGCCCGTGGAAGGCAGCTCAGCCTGAAAATGCCAGACAACAACATTTCAACCAACAAGTTATTTATTGTGAACAGATCTATTAAAGAGAAACGTATTTCAGTTGCACCTTGAAATTAATGGGTTTGCTCCATTCTACTGACTGCTGTGTTGTTTGAGAATAGGTTGGGATCATTTCAGCCCCAAGACCTCTAATCATTCGCTTTACCCCAACCCAGAGCCAGCTTTACTGCATAGCTCCTAATGCTCATTTATTTTCATTGACATGGAGGGAAAAGTGGTGACATTTTTCCACAAAGCAGCAGCTGGTAAATCAAAGCCAGGGTCTTCCAACATTTCTGTCCTTCTCTTAATGGTACCGGTTAGAGGGAAATGAGGAAGACCTGCGTCTACAGCAATTGTCTAAGGGAGCCTTTAAATATTCTTGTTAATTCATCCCTTAGAACCACCTGACCCAGTTAGTCCTAATGTGATCCAGGTGGTCATAATTTTATGCCTGATCTGTGGGGATAATATATGTACATATAGAAAAGGCCAGTTTGTTTAAACTTCAAAAAATAAGGTTTCTGATGAAGGTTAATGGAAAACAAAGTCAAAAAAAGAGAGGATTTGAGGGTCACATCCCTGTGCCTTCGGGTCTCTGAAGGTAGTTTCGGCCTACAGGCTGAGCAAGGGTGCAGAGTACCCAGCCTTCTTGGCATCTCTGTCAGACGACTGGATAGTGCCCCTCTTGGGGACACGGTCATTCTGCTGGAGGACTTCACACTCACGTGGGAAATGACGGTGACACCTAGAGGGGTGTGATTGAGAGTAATGGTCTGCCGGATTTGAACCTGGGTGGTGTTTTCTTATTGGACTTCTGTGCCAGTCACAGATTGCCCATAATGAACACCATGTTCAAGCATAAGGGTGTTCATCAGTGCACTTGGCACCAGGACATTCTAGGCAGGAGGTCGATGATTGACTTTGTAGTCAGGTCTTCAGACCTTTGGCTGCATGTCTTGGACACTTGGGTGAAGAGAGGGGCTGAGCTGTCCACCGATCACCACCTAGTGATGAGTTGCATCTGCTGGAAGACGCCAGATGGATAAGGCAGGCCTCAGCGTATAGTGAGGGTCAGCTGGGAACATCAGGTAGAGCACCTTGGGCAGGGATGTATTCAACTCCCACGTCCGGGAGAGCTTTGACCAGATTCCGGGAGAGGTTGGAGACAAAGAGTCCAGGTGGTCTATGTTCTCTGCCTCTATTGTCAATGCTGCTGCTCGTAGCTATGGCCGCTAGGTCTGCGGTGTATATTGCAGTGGCAATCCCAGAGCCTGGTGGTGGACGCCAGCAGTAAGGGATACCATCAAGCTAAAGAAAGAGTCCTATCAGCTGTGGTTGGCTTGTGGGACTTCGGAGGCGGCTGACGGGTACCGTGAGGCCAAGTATGCCGTGGCCTGGGCTGTGGCAGAGGCAAAAACACAGGCCTATGAGGTGTTTGGTGAGGCCATGGAGAAGGAGGTGGAGCTGCTGATCTCAACTGGGGATATTATGAACATTATATATTATTATTATTATTATTATTATTAGTTATTGGGAATATTATGTAGAACCCTGAGCATCCTCTTCATGAGACTGTCCTACAACAACAGAGTGTCTTCAGTCAGAGGCTTCTTCAGATGTGCTGTAAGAAAGAGCGCTACAGGAGATCCTTCCTGCCCACAGCAATCAGCATCTACAACGACTCTTTGAAAAAACCTACATAATGAGCTAAAAACAACATTTAATTTCCCTTTGGGATTAATAAAGTATTTTTGAATTTGAATTATCGGGTTGTGGAAGGAGTACTTCAAGGATCTCCTCAATTCTGCTGTCTGCAGACAGCAGAATTGCTTCCCTGATGGAAGCAGAGACTGGTGATTGTGAGTCAGCTCCTCACCCAGGCAGAAGTCACAGAGATGGTCAAAAAGCTCAATGGTGGCCAGGTTTCGGGGGTGGATTCTCCCTGAGTACCTCAAGTCTCTGGATGTTGTGAGGCCGTCCCGGCTGACACGCCTCTTCAACACTGCATGGTGGTTGGGGGCAGTGCCTCTGGACTGGCCGACTGGGGTGGTGGTCCCCAAGAGACTGTGTTCCAACTACAGCGGATCACCTCAGCCTCCCTGGTAAGGCCTATGCCAGGGTATTGGAGGTGCAGCCAAGGGCCGGAGGGGGTCTGGTTTGGTCCTGCTGGCCCCCTCTAGCCAAGACCTACAGCATGCACTGGGGCGGTTTGTAGCCGAGTGTGAAGCAGCAGGGAAGAGGATCAGCTCCTCCAAGTCCAAGGAAATAGTTCTCGACCAGAAAAAGGGTGGCTTGCCCTTTTCAGGTTGGAGGTGAGCTCCTACCTCAAGTGAAGGAGTTCAAGTATCTCGGGATCTTGTTCACGAGTGAGCAGAGAATGCAGCAGGAGACTGACAAATGGGTCGGTGCAGTTATAAGGACGCTGTGCCGATCTGTTGTGGTGAAGAGAGAGTTGGGCTGAAAAGCAAAGCTCCCTATTTAATGATCGGTATACGTTCCTACCCTCACCTATGTGCATGAACTTTGGGTCATGGCCGAAAGAACGAGA
This sequence comes from Crenichthys baileyi, assembly GCA_036173005.1. Classification (NCBI taxonomy): domain Eukaryota; kingdom Metazoa; phylum Chordata; class Actinopteri; order Cyprinodontiformes; family Goodeidae; genus Crenichthys; species Crenichthys baileyi. The sequence continues at coordinate 225,452 of JAHHUM010000400.1, read as the reverse complement.
TCCCAGATACAGGTAGCTGAAATAAGCTTCCTCTACAGGGTGGCTGGGCACTCACTTAGAGAAAGGGTGAGGAGCTCAGCCATCCAGGTGGAGCTCAGAGTAGAGCTGCTGCTCCTCCTAATCCAGAGGAGTCAGTTAAGGTGGCTTGGGCATCTGCATAGGATGTTTCCTGGATGTCTTCCCCGGGAGGTGTTCCTTTCAGGGCACGCCTGAGGGACTATGTCTCTTAGTTGGCCTGTGATTGCCTTTGGCTCCCCCAGGAGGAGCTGGAGGAGGAGTCCGCACAGAGGGTAGTCAGGGCATCTCTACTTAGTCTGCTGCCCCTACGACCAGGTCCTGATAAAGCGGAATACGAGTACGAGGAGGAATTTTTAGATAATTGTTATGTAGCTGACGTCTGAAAGCAGATTGGATTTATTTAGCTTTTAGAATAAAGAAGACTGGATACATATGCATCCCATCCCTTATTATCTGTAAATAATTTATGAAAACAATGTGTTCCACTTCTTCCATCAGATATAATACCAATAAAATCCATTAAAGTTTAGAATTCAGTTTAATTCAGTTTTATTTATATAGCGCCAATTCACTACACGTCATCTCAAGGCACTTCACAAAGAGTTTGGAATGCTGCATTGTTGGGGAAGTTAGATTAAACTAATGAGTTTTACAGTTTGGCCATTTTAGAATGGGCTATGTGTAGGGGTACTAAGTAAAATAATAAACTGATAAAGTTTGTTCATGTTGAGCCCACTGGTGGCCATTGTTGTACTTAAAAAGGATTGGGGGTACTTCTCTCTGTCAGACTGATTATAACCATTGGAAAAGAGAAGGGGTCGCACAAGTAGCAGATACTTGTGAAAAAGTATGTGAAAAATTTCTGAGGAGTATCGAAAAGTTAAAGGCACAGTATCATCAACGGGCACCATGGATAAAAGTTTATGTTACATGTCCTGTATTTGTGGCTAGTAAATAAACTATAGTTTAAATAATAGATACTGAAAGTTTCTATTTCCTGCCCATGTAAAAAAGATTTATTCAGAGTGTCTTACATGGTAACAACTATTTAAAATGTTATGATTCTGGCACGTCTGCTCTAGCCTGTCTCTCTGGCTGCAATCAGCAGATGAGATGCACCTGGTGACTGCTGCAGTGCAGTGCAATCTGTGGCATTCCAAGCACCTGTGTCTTCCCTGATATATACTGACTCTGACAAGCAGACGGTGCCAGATTTTTGAAAGCCATCGTGTGAGTAGATATCCAGCGTTCCTTCCTGTCTGATCATTGTTTTGACCTTGCCTTGCCTCTTGGATTTTTGCCTCTGCCTGCCCCTTGTCAGACTGTTTGGATTTTGGTTTTGACCCTGTTTCCTGCATCTGATTTATGCCTCTGCCTGCCCCTTGCCTGACGTCTCTTGTTCCGATCATTGACCCTCTTTCTGTCCCTGGATTATTGAATCAGCCTAGCCCTTGGATTATTCAGCCGAAAGTCACCTGTCTCTCTCACCTGCGCTGTGGAGATCCCTGGCTGCTACCCACTGAGGTTTCCCATCTGGGTTTCAAGTTTAACCCAAGAAAAGGACAGGTTAGTGACTTTTGTGATCCTTGCAAGATTTGGAGAAACTACAAGTCACTAATCCTTCTTTCTGCTTCAGTGATTCCTGGAAGCTGTGTGGAGTTTAACCTGAGTGACGTTTTCCTGTGGCTGAATAAACTTTTTAATCTTTCAGTTCTGTGTCTGGCTGAATCTTGGGTCCGCCTTTTTCTAATTCGTAATGTAAAATCCAAGAAACAATGCTGGCTTTTGTTTTACATTACAGTGTTACCTTACTGAGTTATGTTTTAATTGATAATGATGCTTAGCGTAACTGGTGCTAGGTAATGAACAGACTAAAAGAAAACATTGTACAACCCTAGATCAGAATCAGAATCAGAATCAGCTTTATTGCCAAGTTTGTACATACAAACAAGGAATTTGACTCCAGTACATTTTGTCTTTGGTTTTTTTTTTGCACTAAGAATATAATATTACAATGTAAAAATATAACATAAAAAAAAAAAGGTGTTTGCAAAATTGTCGCGTTTTTTTGTACTTTTTGAATGTCAAAAAGAAAACCCTGGGGAAGAAACGTCCGTGGGGGTGGTTTTTAGTGAGCAGCGCTTTTAGGTCGGCCAAAGGGCAAACTCTAAACAGTTTATGTGCAGGGTGGTGGGTCGCAGAGATTTTAGCAGCTTTTTTTCCTGCCCCTTTGACTGTTTTAAGTCCTGGATGGAGGGAAGGTCGCCTGATGACTTTGCAGCCGATTATTCGTTGCGTTGGGCCCCTGTCTGTTTTGTGGATAAAACCAAACCCACTGAGATGGATAAAGAAGGAAGCCCGAATGATGGCAGTGTAGAAGATGCCCGCAGCCCCTGGGAAGATTTTTATCTGATTCCCCCAGGAAGTACAGCTCTCCTGACCCTTTTTCGAACAGTTTTATGTGTGAAGACCATCCGGCCCTCAGAGAGGGGTTCCAAGAACCTGAAGTGATCCACACCCGACCCGGGTTGTTGAGGAGGTGAGGGGGTGATGGAGGGGGGTTTTTTCCGAAAAGTCCACCACCATTCCACAGTCTTGAGGGGTTTTAGTTCCAGGTGGGTTTGACTAACCAGGTATCAGGCGATCCACCTCCTGTCTGAGCCCGACCACACCCTCCTGGGTCAGTCAAGGGGCATGGTGTCCTGCAAACTTTAAGGGGTTTTGGAAGCCGCTGGGGTGCAGTCATTTGTACAGGGGGAAAAAAGAGTAGGGATAGACACACCCTGGGGGCCCCATTCCCATTTATCTGGTTCGGGAGAAGATGCCCCCATTCAATGCTGCTGCGGCCGCAGGAAGCTGTACCGCGGTGGAGGCTGGGGGTTGAGCTGGGTGACTTTGGGGGAGGAGTCTGGGATGATGGTGTTGAAGGCCGAGTGAAGTATACAAAAAAGGATCCGGCGTAGGTCCCCGGGCGGCGAGGGGCAGGATGAAGTGTAGACCCCAAATTTAAAAGCACATTGTACCTGTTTTCTCGGTAAGCAAACTGCAGGACCCGTAGAGGGCCCGTGAGTCTTCAGGGCTTTAACAAACCAGCCCCTCAAAGGGTTTCATGACAAAAAGACATCAGGGCTACAGGCCTGTAGTCATTTAATCCTAGGAGATGACTGTTATTGTAATAACCTTTTAAAAGATAAGAAACAAGTTAAAGTTTTTTCCTTATCTGCTTTAACATAGTAACAGCAGTTCTTACCTGGTAATATTTAGCAATTTACTGCCTATTGCTCACTATTTACTGTTGGTAAATAGTGAGCAGTTTAGAGATGTTAAACAGTGTTTTAACGGTAACAACTATAATTAGTTGGCATAATAAAGTAATACGCAGTAACTTACTAAGTAGATACTAGTCAATTACATTGGAATTAGTGGACTATAAAGGTTTTTCAGTTAACACTTTTTACTTTACTTGTGTCATTTATTAAGTAACACTGCTCGTACTTGAGTAGAATTTTTGGCTACTCTACCCACCTTTGCTCATTTTGTCAGGATCTGCCAGTTTGGGCTTTGTTTTTGTTTTATTTTGCTGTTGGTGTGTTGGTTCCCTATGTTGAATAGTTTTCCCATGTTTAGTTATTCCTTCTGTTATCCTGGTGTTTGGTTATAGTTCTGTCTGTACTTCAGCACCTTTAGTTCTAGTGGTTCGTCCTCCCTTGTTCTTAGATCCCCTTGTATAATTGTTTACTTAGTTGTTTGTTTCCCTTAATATTAGTTGTTCTCCCCAGCCTTACTTCTAGAGGTTTCTTCCTGTTAAAAGGGAGCTTTTCATCTCCACTATCGCTACATGCATGCTCAGTATGAGGGTTTGCTGCAAAGTCAACGCCAGTGACTGTCCACTGTCTCTACATGCTCATCTGGGAGGAGTGACTGCTACAAATCTCTGACTCAATGCAATCTGTTGGGTTTCCTTAGATAGAAAAACGTTTTATCCAATTTGAATAAATAACTGAATCTGACTGCACTGTTCAATGATTAGGATTAATTGTACTGTATTTACCTGACTTTTGTGAAGTGCCTTGAGACGACGTGTTGTGAATTGGCGCTATATAAAAAAAACTGAATTGAATTGAATTAGTATAGATTTCTCTCGGTTAGTTCTTCGTGTTTATTTCTCCCTTCCCGGTTTATTATTCTACTATAGTTCTCTGTGTTAGTCCCTTCTGTTTCAGTTCTTCTCTATCAGTTAATAGTATTTGATTATTTGTTCCTGCTAGGTTTAGTTTCCACTTATTTTTTATGTTTAGGTTATTTGTTATCTGAGGTCTTCGCTTTCTCTGCTCCCCCCATTTAGTTCATTATTTGTTGTCTCTTTCTTACCCAGTCTCCAGCTTCCTGGTTTCTAGTTTGTTTATGTTTCCAGTCTAGTTTAGTTACTCGTGTCCCTGTGTTCCTCAGCATTGGTCACCATAGGAACCACCTTCCCTCAGTCTCCACAGACGGTTCCCTCACCTGTTGTCACTTCTCTTTTGATCACCTTAGCTTCCCACTCATTGGTCTACTCCTCTCCTCTCCCTGCATATATACCTGGTTGTATTCATTTGGTCCAAAACAACCACAGACCCTGACATGTTTAGGGTTTGCTCATCAAAAATAGTTAATGGCTTTGTTGTGATATTTATTCATTCAAGGATTTCCACTATCCAGCACTCTCACCTACATTGTGATTCTAAGATTCATATTTCATGAATAAATAAATATAAATACATGAATTCCTTTATTATTTTGTGGAATTGGCTAGTATTCAGGAAGAGAACAGTGGTAATGTGACCTACATGTGTAACACAGTTGACTAATGACTGTTTGGCAAGGTTAATGACATAATACCAAGCCAGTACGTGTGTAGCTAAGGAATAAAGTGAGATAATGTAAACAACTGTGCAAATGTCTGACTACAAACACAACCAGTTACAGGTAGAACAAGGTCACCCACAAAGGCAGAATGTATTTGAGTTATGTGTTCAAAAGAATTTATTGGAAGAAAAGATACAGCCAGGTATAAAATGTAAGATAAAAAATGAGATTGTATATATATATTATATATATAGACTTAGTGAGTCTCAAACTCCTTTATAGCTCTGGCAGATTTAGATTCACAGATCATTTAATTCACCTTAGCAGTTTGCTTGTAATTAAGATTGACAGAAGGCAACTATGAAAAAAATAGACATGAGAATCAGTTTTGACATAAACAATTTCTTATGTAAAATAATAATTAATAGATAGATGTTGAGCTCTGTGAGTTATTAAAAGTTTCATTTAAACCATCGCTTGTCTTTTAGGTCTGATCCACCAAAGTGTTTAAGCAGGCTTTTAATACAGTCAATTTAATTTAATTTACCAACCTGCATCTGGCCAGGGTTGTTGCTTTACAACTGCATGAACAATTTACAATAACTACTAAACACTGATTAACACAATTTTTTCTTTTTTTAATTATCATCAGGTAAACTCATATCAGATAACTACAGAACATATTAGTAAAAAATTTGTTCATTAAAACAAAAAAAACCTGATAATCAGTCCTCTGATTAGTGGTCTGATCATCAGCACTGCATTAAAAGATTTGTCTTACAGAACTATGGCGAAACAGTTAATAATTAATGCCAACACAAACTTAACATGCCACAAATTTCCGATAAAAAAAATAATGTTTTACATTCTGGTACTTGCTGTTATTCACCACATACCTATATTAAAAGCTTTATGTTCACTTTCAGCCACCACAAACAGATAACAGGTAAGGGGAAATCCCAGACAGCCGGGGTGAGATCATGCAGTGGTTAGTGGGGAAGTCCCTGTCCAGCCGCCCAATTAGCTTAACAGGCAGACCAGCTTGAATGCAGAGCTCCGCTGCTCCGAAAACTCCAAAAAAACATTTAAAAGCAAGCTCATTCTTGATTAACTGACTACACAGATCAAGATTTGAGGTCTACTTTCTAGCTTAAAAACATCCTAAAACTACTTTTTGTGACAAATTAATGGGATAAAAACGATTCATTGGTATCGTAACCTCTCCAATTAATGCAGCTACTGATTGCCAAGCCTCGCTGCCCACAACCCCTTTAACAAATCCCCGGGAAAGCTGAAAAGACCTACTCCAGACCAGGGTCACTTACCCATAAGAGTAAAGCCACAGGAAAATGAAATTACCCGAGTAAATTTGTATTAAAATGCAACCTGGGCTTTACAAAGCCTGAGGCTTTTCCAAAGCCTGGGACTTTGTAGAGCCAATGGAAAAGGGACTAATACAGTTTATGTTTTATGTTGCTACAATGAAACTTTTTCTGAAAGAAAAAAAATATTCTTTGTCCTTTTTTAATCTCAGAAACATGTAGCCTTACATCCAGTCAAACTTTTATCTAAAATATTTCAGAAAAAAAATTCAGCAACTCAGCTCAGAAATGTTCTACAGAAAAGATTTGTTTGAAAAGTTCCCATTAGACTATTTTTATTCATGAAGTCTGACAAACGGGATCAGTTAATTGGATAACATGCATATCTTGAAGACTGAAAGATTTTCGGTCTGCATGGTGGCAGGGTGCACTGTTGCCATGCAGCAAGAAGGCCCTGGATTCAACTCCAGGGCGGGGGTCTTTCTGCATGGAGTTTGCATGTTCTCCCCGTGTGGGTTTTCTCTGTGTAATCAGCCTTCTCCCACAGTGCAAAAACATGACTGCTAGGTTAATCTGTCTCTCTAAACTGCCCTTAGGTGTGAATGGGTGTGTGCATGGTGGTCCTGTGTTTCTCTGTGTTGCTCTGCGATGGACTGACGACCTGTTCAGGGTGTAACCCGCCGCTCATCTGTCGACTGCTGGAGATAGGCACCAGCTCCCCCATGACCCTGAATGGAAGGAATATATAGAAAACAGATGGGTGAAACATTTTCTAATGCTAAATTATTGTTCGGAGCTCAACAGCTTAGAAATGTACTAATAGTAAATTGAGTATCCTAAAATACATTAAATTACTTTGGGATCCAGCACCACTGCCAGGAACCTCCACACATCTCGGACACAAACTGTTTAGACTTTCACTGTCAGGTCAGCGCTATAGAGCGCCGTTTGCAAAAAACAGCCACCAGAGAGACGGTTTCTTCCACCAGGCTGTCTCTCTTATGAACACAAATAACACTTTATAGCCCACCTTTCAGCTACTCTGCTGTGGAACTAAATAAGCATATTTGCACTACAACAACCTGCCTTTATTTTTTGCTCCATACAAAAGGCTGTACATACATGTACATATATTTATAGTAAATGTCTGTATGCTCTAAGGGCTTAAAACCAAAGCCAATTTCCTTGTTTGTGCACAATCTTGGTCAATAAAGCTGATTCATATATTTTTGGACAAAAATGTATCTTTTAAACCCCACAAAAATACATTTTCAGCACCACTTTCTTTCACTTATGTGTTACACAGACACAGACACGAACAACTAGTGCATGTCTTTGTTACTTCTAGGTCGGGCTACAGCATTTCTTTATAATCAGGAGGCCTCAAAAGCTTGAGGAAAATTTTCAGCTACTCTAAAAAACTTTATAAGGAAAAGGGGAAGAAAAGATCAGATGTTTCCTTATTTCTCCCTTAGCCTCCCTTAACTCATTGTTAAATATAGAGCTCAATCTATCATTGTTTCTATGTACCTAACAGATCACTTTACTCTCAGACAAAAGCTTTGCTTGTGGTCCTCCATGTTTCTAGAAGTAAGTTATTTGTCCCCTCTTTTCTGGAAGCAGCTCCCAGTTACAATTCGGCAGATATTTGCATTATGATTCTGTCAGCTGCAGGACCAAAGTGACAACTCTGAAAATTACAGAGAAATAAGTAGATATATGGTGTCAAAATGTGATTTATGGGCCCCTGTCAGATGATTTACGATGTCTGGTCAGAAGATCAAAGGGTTTTATGAAAGTCATAAAAGTTTATGACTTACACATGTTAGAAGATCAAAGGTTATTTATTTAGCTTCATCAGTAAATAGCATTAAGAAATATAGGTGTTAGCAATTCTCACACTTTTTGTCAACTTCCACACGCCATCTGTCAGAACATCAAAGGATCAAAGGTTATTTATTTAGCTTCGTCAGTAATATTGCTGCGATGGATTGGCGACCAGTCCAAGGTTTGCCTTGCCTCTCGCTCGTAGATTGCTGGAGATAGGCACCAGCTCCCCCAGTGACCCACTATGGAATAAGTGGTGTAGAAGAGGAATGAATGAGTAATTAACATTAAGACATATAGGTGTGAGCAATTCCCACAGTTTTTGGCAACTTCTCCACGCAATCTGTCAGGACATCAAAGGATCAAAGGTTATTTATTTAGCTTCATCAGTAATCAGAATCAGAATCAGAATCAGCTTTATTGCCAAGTTTGTACATACAAACAAGGAATTTGACTCCAGTACACTTTGCTCTTTGGTTTTTGTTTTTGCACTACAGAATATACATATTTACAATGTACAATATACACATATATAAATAAAATAAAAAGGTGCATTTGCAACATCTGTATGCTGTTGTTTTGTATTTTATTGAATGTTCAACAGAGAAACAGCCTGGGGGAAGAAACTGTCTCTGTGGCGGCTGGTTTTTGTGAACAGCGCTCTGTAGCGTCGGCCTGAAGGCAGAACTCTGAACAGTTTATGTGCAGGGTGTGTGGGGTCTGCAGAGATTTTAGCAGCTCTTTTCCTGACCCTAGTAAATAACATTACTAAGTGTTAGCAATTTCCACACTATTTGTCAAGTTCCCCACGTCATCTGTCAGGACATCAAAGGTTATTTATTTAGGAATTAACAGGAATTAACAATAGCACATATAGGTGTTCGCAAATTCCAGACTTTAGGGCAACTTTCCCATGCCAACTGTCTCTATGTTAGATCAAGAATTAACATTAGGACATATAAGTGTTAGCAAATCCCAGACTTTAGATGTTTTGTTGTTATCATATATCATTAATTTACTAAGGAGTTTAGTAAGCTACTGTAAGTGATGACCGCAGTTTACAGTTGGAAGGTGGGGGATGAATGTAGCCATCACTGATGGATTTATAGCACCTGACTGAACACCAGAATCTGTTATTTTTTTCAAACACTACAGAGAAATGTCAGGGGAAGGTCAGGAAGGTTATAACTCCCTTAGCACTTCTCAAAATAAATATATTCATGAAAGGAACTTTAGTTTATGCCGATGTAAAACAAACAATAATAACTAGTCACAAAAATGAAATCCTTCAATTCAGTGTTTACTGTTACGTCAAGTTGAAGAATGCAAAACATTCTTTGTGGAATGCTGAATAGTTTGCAATTTAAAAAGTTGACTGGACCCAAACTGAGAAGCGGAGTTAAAATTCAGATCAAGTTTGGCAAACATATCCTGTAGGTTTTTTTGACACCATCTATTGCAAGAGTCAGTATTTGTGACTGGTGATGGCCAACTGCCTGTTTGCTAGCAGGATTTAGCACAGAAATTAATCAGCTGTAGGTTTAGAAATGATAAAGATTAATTCAAGAGGTATTTAATTGCATTTTTTTTTTTGTAAAAATCAATTTTGCTTAATTCATAATCTTGGCTTCACAAATACATATACACAGAAAAAACATGAATTATAAACATAGTGATTAAGTTGCTTAAATCAACTAGGGGTTTATGATAGAAACTGTTACAGCTATAATATGAGATTGTTAAAAGATTTTTATTTTAGTTGAAGTACAGTTTGACTGGTTACCTGATAAGACTTGTGTTAACCAAACATTAGCACTTAACTACCTTATAAAGTAAAAAACCTTGAAGTTTATTAACAAAGTGAAGGTCTAATACAATTAATAAATTAGCAAGTCTTGAAACATTTCTTCCAAGAAAAAAAAGGCAGAGGAAGAAAATCTGTACTGCTTTTTATAAATGATCTGTCAAATATTTTGGAGTTGTTTACAACCTAACATCATACTAAACAAGAAAAGCCAAAAACCAGACTGCTACACAGTTTCATGTTTCTTAAACTGTTATATTGCTGAACGGTACATGAAAGATGTGCAGTTAGTAAAAATGCACTTGTATTTTAAGCTATTCAATGATTATCATACTAATCTGTTAAAGTTCCTAGAGTATTAAAATTTTGTTTGTTAAAGCGCTAAATGATAAATAGATTTGATTTGTTTAATGTTCAGTTGACCAATGTTTGGTTTAGCCAATGTTCAACAATGTTGCAGGAGTATTTTTTACTGTTCAACTTGCATGATAAAGAAAATCTGAGACCTCTCTCCTTCATTCAAATGGCCACCTTGTCTACATGGTGAACTGAAAAGTCTGAGGTTAAAACCCACCTCCTTCCTTCCCTTGGTTAACCTTATTTCTTTGCCTTCTCTGAGTACTGCCTTTATCTAAGAAAATACTTTTTTGATTGAGAAAAGAATGCAGATAAAAAAATAAATGCAGATTTCCAAAAACGACTAGAAATATGGGTGCTTATCGTGAAAGATTTTCCCTTTCATTATGGCATCCTTAGAATGTCTAAGGGATCATACAGGTTTGGACCGGACTCGGAGGTAAGACAACATTTATATTTTTATTCACAGCTTCATTTGCAATGATGTAGGTAGGCACTTAAGTACATCTTTCAGTGCAAACAAAACATGTTTATTGCACCTTTGCACAAATTAGGATTGATTTACAATAAGAGAGTTTTCTGTGTTAATAGGTTGAATTGAGCTAAATTCACGCCTGTCACTTTTATAAATACTGAATCTAATAAATGAACCTTTCACATTAAACAGCATAACCACCTTTTCATCCCAGAATAAGAAACAGGTGATGGACATAAACAATATGTGGTGTTATCATGACTAAAGGAAATTTGTAAACAAAGAGAGTGGTTGAATTGCTTGTCTATAAAAAAAAGATATTATACCCGAAATTTTCATTGCGAATGATGTTCAGTGTCCTGTTGGGAGTTTTTTAGTCTTTCTTTTAGGTCAATTGTTATTATTAATCTATTTTACCTTACTCAAGACCTAAAAGGGTTTTTAGAAGTTTATAAATCATGACCAATCGCATTTAACTGCCAGGTTCAAGTTCAAGATTGGGCAGAATCATTAGATGCATCTCACCCACTAAAAAACAAAACATTCATTATCACCGGATCTCTGTGAGCATTGACTATTACTTTAAAACCACATTTTTTGATGGAAGTAGTCAAATAAATCCTAGGTTTACTAGTGTTTACTACAGAAAAATACACATAGATTCTTATTGTGATCTTGTAGTCTTGGCTGAAGTAGGGGAGTTGGATGGAGGCCATATTTCATATGATAACAACGGAACACCCGTTGTCCTAAAGACTGGGATTTGCTAACACCTATATATCCTAATGTTAATTTCTGATCTAACACAGAGACAGTTGGCATGGGGAAATTGTCCTAAAGTCTGGGATTTGCTAACACCTATATGTCCTATTGTTAATTCCTGATGAAGCTAAATGATCCTTTGATCTTCCAACAGGTGGAAGTCGTAAACGTTTACACCAATTAAACCCCTTGATAGTTTGATCTTCTAACAGGTGGAAGTCATAAACTTTTATGACTGTCATATATCCCTTTGATCTTCTGACCAGGGGTCATCAATCATTTGACGGGGGGGCATATATTACTCTTCACTTGACTTTTTCTGTATTGAAATTTTTGAAATGTTTTTACCGGTGATATTTTTGTCCCTTCCTTCTCTGGTACTCTGCTTCATCCACTGTCCAGACAGCTCCTTTTTCTCCTTCTGCTCGTATGAAACACTTGTGAAGGCTGAGATTGTGACGTATTGCATTCTGGGAAAATTAATGAGGAAAGGGTTTTTTGCCATAGCTAACATTCTGTTTAAGTTAGAGACATTAAAAAGTGAAGAGAGTAAATGTGTTAAACCTTCCATGTAGCTGTGTTGTGTCTGAAGTAGAAGAACATGGTAGTAAACCAGTTGTAAATCTCACTCAGAGTCCTCTGTTTGTCTGGAGACTCCAAGATAGACTGCAAAGTGCAGAATATGGGCCACATATATTGGCAAGTTGTTTACAACATGACAGTGTCCATACACATATACAGAAATACCAAGTCAACAGCTAACTACTGTTATTTAAAATGATACTGCAGTGATCTGAAACTTGAAGTCATTGTTTTTATTACTATGTCCACATTTTAAATAAAGTTGAATTTCATTACCCATCTTATCAGGTAAGCATAGGTGTGTGGAGGCCTGATGTTGTTGTATTTGTAGCATTCAATACCCGGGAACAGAGCTGCAAAACAACGATTACAGGTCAACAAACGATCAAAGAAATAACAATTTTGATCCCTCTGACTGCAGCTACTGTGGGGGAGCTTTAGTGACAAACAGTCCACACCAATACAACTGTTATCAGAATCTAAAGTCTGAAGGATTTACATTTCACATGACAGGATCATAAGCAGGTTGTCAGTTAGGATGGATCCTCCTTCATGGTATCATGTAGAAAACATCTCCAGTGGGACATCCTTGTCTTGCTTGGTACGATGGGTTTCATTAAAACTGCTCAGATATATTTTTAGCCAGTTGGCTGAGAAAGAGAGGTCATCACAAAAGGTCTCCCCATCAAAATCCACAGGAGAGGAGGACCCCCCTCGTTATACCCCCCTCCCCCAAAACCCAGACCCACACCGACACCCCCGGTAAACCTCCCTCACCCCAGACCCCGACCCAGACCACACAGAATTCTCCCATCTCCCCACTGAGACCGCATTTTGCTTTACTGGATTCTGATAACATGAAAGGAGCTCTTAAAATCGGGACCCAAATGGCTCTGACATCTTCATTTAACATCCCCCATGGCCGAGGCCCTGCTACTAAACCAACATCTTCCAAATGCCGCAGAGCCACACCAACTCCTAATCTATCTCCTCCTAATCAGGACATTCAAATCACTTCTCTGTGATACAGTCTGAGCCCCAGTGGTAACTCTATCAGAAATGACCATGTCCAGGAAAAACCTGGGCCCCTAATAGGAGATAGTTGTAAAATCTCTGTGCTTATACGTGACAGAAAGAACAAAGCCAAAAGGATAAGAGACAGTAATAAACAATCAAAAAAAAGCCATAAACTGTCAGGTACAACCAGACAGAGTTAATATCAGCAACTAAGTCATATAAACTGGCGTTATTGAACATTAGATCTCTGTCAGGGAAATTATTTTTAATCAATGACTTCATTACTGATCACGATCTTGATGTTATGTTTTTAACAGAAACATGGTTACATGAATTTAATGAAGCTCCCATTCTGATAGAGCCGACGCCTCCGAACTACAATTTTCTTTGTGAGAGCAGACAACAAAGAAAAGGTGGAGGGGTGGCCACTTTGTTTAAAGATTTATTAGAGTGTAAAAAAGTTTTTTTGGGCAAATTTGACTCTTTTGAATATTTGGCTCTCCGGGTAAAGAGCCCGGTCCGAACCATGTTCTTGAATATTTATAGGCCTCCTAAGTCCAAAACAAACTTTTTCAGTGATTTTGATGAGCTTTTATCTGTGATATGTGTTGAGTATGACTGTTTAATTATTGTGTGAGACTTCAACATTCACATGGACAATCCTGAAGACAGAAGTGCAATAGATCTATGTGACACTCTTAGAAATTTTGGTTTGACTCAACATGTTAAACAGCAAATGCACAAACAGGGACATATTTTGGACTTGTTCATCACTAAGACCTATATCCAATCTTCCATTCTTATCTAAAATTCTTGAGAAAATAGTTGCTAATAAAATGTGTGAGCATTTACACAGCAAGGACCTGTTGGAAGAGTTTCAGTCAGGCTTCAGAGCTCATCATAGCACTGAAACAGCTCTGCTGAAAGTCACAAATGATATTCTTATGGCCTTAGATAATGGACTTGTGTCTGTACTGGTTCTGTTAGATCTCAGTGCTGCATTTGATACAGTCAATCACAATATTCTCTTAGAAAGGCTGGAATATGCTGTAGGGATCAGGGGAACAGCGTAAGGCTGGTTTAAATCTTATCTGTCTGACAGACTCCAGTTTGTTCATGTAAATGATAAATCATCTTTAAATTCCAGGGTTAATTGTGGAGTACCACAGGGTTCAGTGCTTGGGCCAATTCTCTTTACTATATACAGGGGTTGGACAATGAAACTGAAACACCTGTCATTTTAGTGCAGGAGGTTTCATGGCTAAATTGGACCAGCCTGGTAGCCAGTCTTCATTGATTGCACATTGCACCAGTAAGAGCAGAGTGTGAATGTTCAATTAGCAGGGTAAGAGCACAGTTTTGCTCAAAATATTGAAATGCACACAACATTATGGGTGACATACCAGAGTTCAAAACAGGACAAATTGTTGGTGCACGTCTTGCTGGCGCATCTGTGACCAAGACAGCAAGTCTTTGTGATGTATCAAGAGCCATGGTATCCAGGGTAATGTCAGCATACCACCAAGAAGGACGAACCACATCCAACAGGATTAACTGTGGACGCAAGAGGAAGCTGTCTGAAAGGGATGTTCGGGTGCTAACCCGGATTGTATCCAAGAAACATAAAACCACGGCTGCCGAAATCACGGCCGGGCTGCTATAGCCAAACCTTTGATCACTCATGCCAATGCCAAACGTCGGTTTCAATGGTGCAAGGAGCGCAAATCTTGGGCTGTGGACAATGTGAAACATGTAATGTTCTCTGATGAGTCCACCTTTACTGTTTTCCCCACATCCGGGAGAGTTACGGTGTGGAGAAGCCCCAAAGAAGCGTACCTCCCAGACTGTTGCATGCCCAGAGTGAAGCATGGAGGTGGATCAGTGATGGTTTGGGCTGCCATATCATGGCATTCCCTTGGCCCAATACTTGTGCTAGATGGGCGCGTCACTGCCAAAGACTACCGAACCATTCTTGAGGACCATGTGCATCCAATGGTTCAAACATTGTATCCTGAAGGCGGTGCCGTGTATCAGGATGACAATGCACCAATACACACAGCAAGACTGGTGAAAGATTGGTTTGATGAACATGAAACTGAAGTTGAACATCTCCCATGGCCTGCACACTCACCAGATCTAAATATTATTGAGCCACTTTGGGGTGTTTTGGAGGAGCGAGTCAGGAAACGTTTTCCTCCACCAGTATCACGTAGTGACCTGGCCACTATCCTGCAAGAAGAATGGCTTAAAATCCCTCTGACCACTGTGCAGGACTTATATATGTCATTGCCAAGATGAATTGATGCTGTATTGGCCGCAAAAGGAGGCCCTACACCATACTAATAACTTATTGTTGTCTAAAACCAGGTGTTTCAGTTTCATTGTCCAACCCCTGTATATGCTTCCAATAGGTAAAATTATCAGGCAGCATAAGATAAATTTTCACTGTTACGCTGATGATACTCAGCTTTATTTATCCATAAATCCTGATGAACCCAACCAGTTAGATAGACTAAAAGCATGTCTGGAAGATATAAAAACTTGGATGACTTTAAATTTTCTGCCTTTAAATTCAGACAAGACAGAAGTTGTCGTCTTTGGACCGGAGTCTTTAAAAAAAGAAACTGCTTAGTCATTCACTTAACCTGGATGGCATTAAATTGACCTCCGGTAATAAAGTAAACAACCTAGGTGTTATTTTTGACCAGGACATGTCATTTAAATCCCATATTAAACAGGTTTCTAGGATTTCCTTCTTTCACCTCCGGAACATTGCCAGAATTAGGAATATCCTATCTAGGAGTGATGCTGAAAAACTAGTCCATGCATTTGTTACTTCAAGGCTGGACTATTGGAATTCTTTACTATCAGGATGTCCACAAAATGCAGTTAAAAGCCTTCAGCTGATTCAAAATGCTGCAGCAAGAGTTCTGATGAAAATTAAAAAGAGAGATCATATTTCTCATATTTTAGCTTCCCTTCATTGGCTCCCTGTTAAATCCAGAATAGAATTTAAAATTCTCCTCCTCACATATAAAGCCCTTAATGATCTAGTTCCGTCATACATCAGAGATCTGATTGTACCATATGTTCCTAACAGGGCACTTCGATCTCAGACTGCAGGTTTACTGGTGGTTCCTAGAGTCTCTAGAAGTAGAATGGGAGGCAGATCCTTTAGTTATCAGGCTCCTCTCCTGTGAAACCAGCTCCCGGTTTTGGTCAGTGAGGCGGACACCCTGTCTACTTTTAAGGCTAGGCTTAAAACTTTCCTTTTTGATAAAGCTTATAGTTAGAGTGGCTTAGTTTATGAGGGAGGAAGCCTTGCTCCCTCCCTGTTGGATGGAGTAAGGGGGAGTCAGGTTTAGCCTAAACCGGCTCAGTTATGGTTGAGGTGCAAACACACCCTCCATTTCCGCTACCTGTATGACCCCCTCTCTTTTCCAATGGTTACAATCAGTCTGACAGAGAGAGGTATCCCAATCCTTGTGGTTTTTAGTATAACAATGACCATCAGTGGGACCCTTTTTGGGGTGCCTTGAGACGACATTGTTGTAAATAAGCGCCGTTTAACTAAATAACCTGAACTGAAACTATCTGTGTAGTTATGCTGCTATAGGCTTAGGCTGCTGGAGGACATAATGACCACTTCCACCCTCTTCGCTACATTCTCATACTACTCTCCAATTTTGCATTACTTGCTGTTATTTCAGCTTTTAACTTTGTTCTCTCTTTTCTCTTCCTAAAAGCTACACCTGGCCTGGCTCTGTGTCTACCTGTGACACCTTTTTGGAGAGGGGAATCGTCCGAGCTTCTGTTGGCACCAACTTAATGCTCACCCTCTACCGATGATCCACATGGCCTTGTCTTTTAGTGTTTAACCCTTTCTCTCTCCTAGACATGGCTACTGACTGAGCTTTTATTGTGACTAACTCTATGTGCTCTCTTTCAGACTAACCTTGAAAACTGGCTCAGAGTTTATCAGTTCTTTCTTTCTAGGTGAAACGACTAAAGGAGCTATATCCATTAACATTTACTTTTCCTTCCCATAGAAAGTACTCCTGGATCAGTGCTTCTTTGTTCTCTTTGTGTCTGCTCTGTTCTCTCTAACCCCCAGTCGGTCGTGGCAGATGGCCGCTCACGCTGAGCCTGGTTCTGCTAGAGGTTTCTTCCTGTTAAAAGGGAGTTTTTCCTCTCCACTGTCGCTACATGCATGCTCAGTATGAGGGATTGCTGCAAAGTCATGCCAGTGAATGTCCACTGTCTCTACATGCTCATCCGGGAGGAGGGAATGCTGCAAGTCACTGACTGGATGCAATCTGCTGGGTTTCCTTAGACAGAAAAACTTTTTGTCCAATTTGAATAAATAACTGAATCTGACTGCACTGTTCAAAGATTAGGATTATTTGTAATGTATGTACCTGAATTTTGTGAAGTGCCTTGAGACAACATGTGTTGTGAATTGGCGCTATATAAATAAAACTGAATTGAAAACTGAATTGAAAGGGTCTAAACATTTCCAAGGTGTCTGTAACTGATGTTGCCCTATCTGACCACTTTTCTGTTATTTTTAAAAGCATCATCTGCAATGACTCAGTTTGCCAAAGAGACATGATAAGAAAACGCATCTTTAAGGACGGTGCCACTGAAAACTTTAACCAGATTTATTCTTCTACCTCCACTTTGCCCTGTCACACTGTAGATGAGCTGGTAGAAAACTTTCATTCTAAAATCTCGGACATCATTTATTCAATTGCTCCAATTAAAGTGAAAGTTGTTTCTGGGAAGAAAATGTCTCCGTGGAGAAGTGCTCCACCAGTCAGAAGTGAAAAAAGGGAGTGTCGAAAAGCTTAACCCAGGTGGCGAAAGACTTGACTCCAGGTTCACTATATCATCTATAAAGACAGACTATACAGATATAACCTACAACTGAAAAATGCAAGGGAATCTTTCTTTTCTGAGATCATCAGCAAAAACATTAACAATGCTCGTGCATTATTTGGCACAGTCGACAGGCTAACAAACCCTCCTGTAACTGTAGCATCTTTACTCCACTCTACTAGGGCCTGCAATGAATTTGCTAAATTCTTTACTGAAAAAACCCAAAAGATCAGAGGGGCAATCAGCACATTCACATCAACTCCAGTACCAATGTTGTCTCCAACTAGAACTGATTTTGACAAAATTTCCCAATTTCACCAAATAAACTCCAAAAACTTTGAAGAAATCGTACACCAACTACGCTCTTCTTCCTGCTGCCTCTATCTTTTACCCACAGCTTTCCTTAAGAAAGCTTTTCCTGTAATAACATAATAACACAACAACATCTGTAATAACAACCCATAATCCTAACACAAATAATAAACATGTCCCTTTTGTCAGGTGTTTTCCCCCAGGACCTAAAAACAGCAATTATCAAACCTCCATTGAAAAAGAGCAACTTGGACAAGCTGCTACTACAGAACTACAGGCCTGTATCAAACCTCCCCTCCATCAGTAAGATTATTGAAAAAGCTGCTTCAACAGTTAAACAACTTCCTAACAATGACCAACCGTTTCGATGTCTTCCAGTCAGGCTTCCGTGCTCACCACAGTACAGAGACTGCTCTTGTCAAGGTGTTCAATGATATCCGTGTTATGATTCTGGCACGTCTGCTCTACCCTGTCTCCCTGGCTGCAATCAGCAGATGAGATGCACCTGGTGACTGCTGCAGTGCAGTGCAATCTGTGGCATTCCAAGCACCTGTGTCTTCCCTGATATATACTGACTCTGACAAGCAGACGGTGCCAGATTTTTGAAAGCCATCGTGTGAGTAGATATCCAGCGTTCCTTCCTGACTGATCATTGTTTTGACCTTGCCTTGCCTCTTGGATTTTTGCCTCTGCCTGCCCCTTGTCGGACTGTTTGGATTTTGGTTTTGACGCTGTTTCCTGCATCTGATTTATGCCTCTGCCTGCCCCTTGCCTCATGTCTTTTGTTCCGATCATTGACCCTGTTTCTGTCCCTGGATTATTGAATCAGCCTAGCCCTTGGATTATTCAGCCAAAAGTCACCTGTCTCTCTCACCTGCGCTGTGGAGATCCCTGCCTTCTACCCACTGAGGTTTCCCCTCTGGGTTTCAAGTTTAACCCAACACAAGAACAGGTTAGTGACTTTTGTGATCCTTGCAAGATTTGGAGAAACTACAAGTCACTAATCCTTCTTTCTGCTTCAGTGATTCCTGGAAGCTGTGTGGAGTTTAACCTGAGTGACGTTTTCCTGTGGCTGAATAAACTTTTTAATCTTTCAGTTCTGTGTCTGGCTGAATCTTGGGTCCGCCTTTTTCTAATTCGTAATAATTCGTATAAATGCAGACTGTGGAAGAACCACATTGCAGGTATTATTCGACACTGTTGATCACTCCATTTTATTAGAGCGCCTGGAAAACTGGGTCGGCCTTTCTGGTACAGCACTCAACTGGTTTAAATCCTACTTGAAGGACAGGGACTTTTTTGTGTCAGTAGGTAACTTTACATCAGAGAGCACAAAAATCACATGTGGCATTCCCCAAGGGTCCATTTTAGGGCCCCTCCTATTCAACATCTACATGCTCCCACTAACTCAGATTTTAATAAACAACAACATAAGTTATCATAACTATGCAGATGACACACAGCTATACGTTACGATGTCACCAGGTGACTATGAACCCATTCAAGCACTGGGTAAATGCTTAGAAGAAATCAATGCATGGATGGGCCAAAATTTTCTTCAGCTGAATCACTAATAATAATCTTTGGACCAAAGGAAGAGCGTTTAAAAGTTAGCACACAGCTTCAGTTAATACAGCTAGAAACAACCAGTCAGGCTCGAAACCTGGGTGTAGTGATGGACTCAGACCTGAACCTTCAGAGGCACATAAAGGTAGTAACAAGGTCGGCCTTCTATCACCTAAAAAACATCTTCAGGATTAAAGGACTAATGTCTCAGCAGGACCTTGAAAAACTAATTCATGCATTCATCTTTTGTAGAATTGATTACTGCAACGGTGTCTTCACAGGTCTGACTAAAAAGTCGATCAGACAGCTGCAGTTGATCCAGAACGCTGCTGCCCGCATCCTCACTAGAACTAAGAAAGTGGAGCACATCACCTCGGTTCTAAAGTCCCTACACTGGCTCCCTGTAGCTCAGAGAATAGAGTTTAAAATACTTCTGTCAGTCTATAAATCACTGAATGGCTTAGCACCAAAATACATTACAGACTTGTTGTATCAACCACCCAGACCTCTCAGGTCATCTGGCTCAAATCTACTCTGCATACCCAGAACCAGAACCAAACATGGAGAAGCAGCTTTTAGCTCGTATGCTCCACTAATATGGAATAGACTCCCAGAAAACTATAAAAGCGCCGAAACCCTAAGTTGCTTCAAATCAAGATAAAAAACTTATTTGTTTAGAGTGGCCTTTGACTGTGCCATCTAAACTTTGTTAGAGTTTTCAGTCCAATTTTCCTTTCATTTCTTATCCATCATTCTATTCTCTTATTTTATATATATATATATATATATGTATATATATATATATATTATATATAATATATATATATTTTATTATATATTTTTTTTTTTTTTTAATTACCTCTGTTGTTTGTTTTCTGTCATTGTAGTGTTTTTCCTTGTGTACAGCGCCTTGAGTGCCTTGTTGCTGAAAGCGCTATATAAATAAACTTGACTTGACTTGACTTACTATGAATATTAATTCTATTATTATTATTATTATTGTTATTGTTATTTTGCTTTTAACATGTCCTGTCCGGCAGAGTAGCACTCTTTATTAATTGTGCCAAAAGTGCCAAAAAAAAAAGCCCAACAGGTTTAATTTTACAAGCTAAAGCCATAATGGTCGGCTTGATATATACAAAAAAAACTTTATTAGAAACTGCTTTGGGATTATTTCAATTGCAATGACAGAGATGGAAATGGAAAGGAAAAAAAAACCTAGAAAGAGAGGGTGGTCGGGCAAAAAGGAAAATGGGAGGGAAGAAAAAAAGAATAGAAGAGAGAAAGAAGGGTGAAAAGAATACAAGATAACACCCTAGAAGACTGCTTCTGCACCTGCAGAAACATATATAACAAAAGCAGTGTTACCGAGAAGTCCAAGGTACTAATGAATGCAAGATGTTTTTGGTGGTAACTCCGGCTGAATATATAACATCTGTGTATCTGTTAACACCTGAATCCAAACGCCTGTGGCTGTGTACACGCCTCATGTGTACACATAGAAACACTCACACAGTCACATGTAAAGACTCACAATAATGGACGTCGTACACTCACTCACACTCGCCATACAAACGCTAGACTTCCAGGTCCAGGTACCGATAACCCAGTGGGGCAACCTGCCCCCAGACCTAGGAGGTGGTCCCCTTCATTCCAGAGTGGAGACAGACAGGCCGCCCCAGCCCAGACTAGTGCAGACACTGCCCGAACCTGAACAACAGCCACCACTATGCCCCCACAACCACAGAAATGCATCACATCGCAGCCAATGCAACAACAGCCCAAGGAGAAACACCAACCAGCCCAGCCCGCCCGTCCATGAGAGAGAAGCATGCTTCAGCCAGGTACCCATGCCCGGGCCAACCAATTCAATTCAATTTTCAATTCAATTCAGTTTATTTATATAGCGCCAATTCACAACACATGTTGTCTCAAGGCACTTCACAAAAGTCAGGTACATACATTCCAATTAATCCTAACCATTGAACAGTGCAGTCAGATTCAGTTATTTATTCAAACTGGATAAAAAGTTTTTCATCTAAGGAAATCCAGCAGATTGTATCGAGTCAGTGACTTGCAGCATTCACTCCTCCTGGATGACCATGTAGGGACAAAATTTGGACAGTCACTGGCGTTGACTTGCAGCAATCCCCCACTGAGCATGCATGTAGCGACAGTGGAGAGGAAAAACTCCCTTTTTTAAAAAGAAAAACCTCTAGTAGAACCAGGCTCAGTGTGAGCAGCCATCTGCCACGACCGACAGGGTTTGAGAGAACAGAGCAGAGACACAAAAAGAACACAGAAGCACTGATCCGGGAGTACTTTCTATGGGAAGGAAAAGTAAATGTTAATGGATGTAGCTCCTTTAGTCATTTCATCTAGTAAGAAATAACAGATAAACTCTGAGCCAGTTTGCAAGGTCAGAGTCTGAAAGAAAGCACATAGTTAGTCACAGTAGAAGCTCAGTCAGTAGCTATGTCTAGGAGAGAGAAAGGGTTAAACACTGAAAGACAGGGCGAGGCCATGTGGATCATCGGTAGAGGGTGAGCATTAAGTTGTTGCCAGCAGAAGCTTGGACGATGCTCCCCTCCAGAAAGGTGTCACAGGTAGACACAGAGTCAGGCCAGGTGTAGCTTCTAGGAAGAGAAAAGAGAGAGAGCATAAAGTAAGAAGCTGAAATAACAGCAAATAATGTAAAATTGGAGAGTAGTGTGAGAATGTAGCGAAGAGGGTTAAAGTGATCATTATGTCCTCCAGCAGCCTAAGCCTATAGCAGCATAACTACAGAGATAGCTCAGGATAACCTAAGCCACTCTAACTATAAGCTTTATCAAAAAGGAAAGTTTTAAGCCTAGCCTTGGCACCAGGACACCCTAGTCATCTCGATCAAGCAAAGGATTCTTAAGTAAAGGTTTAATTACAGCTACCTTAAAAGCTTGTGGTACATATCCATTTACTAAGGATAGATTAATCATATCTTAAATGGGGCTGGTAATCAGAGGGAACACTTCCTTAAATAATTTGGTCGGGATTGGGTCTAACATACAAGTTGAGTTCTTCAGACCTATGACCCATCCTCAAGCCAGTGAAGAGAAGAAATCAACGACAAAGTAATTTCGTTCTTTTTGTACTAAATCGGATAGGTGTATTTAAAGGTCTGGGCAGGGAGGGGCATAGTTAAGGTGAATTTGGATCACCATTAGTTCATCCAAGGTAGTAGCTTGTTGCATGCAATATCGATTGAAGTGTTTTACACTCCCCTCCTTGAAATGCCACCTTAACGTGGTGGAGGGGTTTGAGTGCCCGAATGATCCTAGAGGCTGAGGCTATGTTGTCTGGGGCTTAAATGCCCCTGGCAAACAGGCTCTAGGTGATGGGTCAGAAAAAGAGCGGTTTAAGACAGTCCTCGTGAGGACTACATAATCGAGGCACGTGTCGTCGCCCGGTACGGCGGTGCCGGTGTCCCACCCTGGAGCCAGGCCGGGGGTCGGGACCAGTCAGAGAGTGCCTGGTGGCTGGGTTGTTCCTCGCAGGACCTGGCCTGGCCAAGCCCGAAGAAGAGACGCGATCTGAATCCGAGTGATGTTTCGTTATTGGACTTCTGTGCTAGTTACGGATTGTCCATAATGAACACCATGTTCAAGCATAAGGGTGTCCATCAGTGCACTTGGCACCAGGACACCCTAGGCAGGAGGTCGATGATCGACTTTGTTGTCGTATCGTCAGACCTTTGGCCGCATGTTTTGGACACTCGGGTGAAGAGAGGGGCTGAGCTGTCCACTGATCACCACCTGGTGGTGAGTTGGATTCCAGGGAAGAGGAGAAAGCTGGACAGACTTGACAGGCCTAAGTGCATAGTAAGGGTCTGCTGGGAACATCTGGCAGAGCCCTCGGCTAGGGATGTATTCAACTCCCACCTCCAGGAGAGCTTTGACCAGATTCTGGGGGGTCGGAGACATAGAGTCCGGGTGGACCATGTTCACTGCATCTATTGTCGATGCTGCTACCCGTAGCTGCGGCCATAAGGTCTGCGGTGCCTATCGCGGCGGCAATCCCCAAACCGGTGGGGGACACCGGCCCATAAGTGACACTGTCAAGCTGAAGAAGGAGTCCTATCTGCTGTGGTTTTGGCTTGTGGGACTCCTGAGGCGGCTGACGGGTACCGTGAGGCCCCAAGCGTGCTGCGGCCCCGGGTGTGGCAGAGGCAAAAAAACCTGGCCTGGGAAGACTTCGGTGAGGGGGATGGGAAGGGCTACTGGGTTTGGGCCTAGAAGCGATTCTGGCAAAACGTCCGGGGCCTCAGGAGGGGGAAACAGTGCTTCCCAAAACCCGTTTACAGTGGGGGGGAGGCTGCTGACCTACTGGGGACATTATCGGGCGGTGGAAGGAGTACTTCGAGGGACCTCCTCAATCCTGCCACACGCATTCCCTGATGGAAACAGAGGGTGGGACTCGGGGGAGACTCTTTATCACCCCGGGGTGAAGTCAGCGAGGTGGTTAAAAAAACTCCACGGTGGCAGGGCTCCGGGGTGGATGAGATCCCCCCTGAGTACCTCAAGTCTCTAGATGTTGTAGGTGGTCCAAATTGTGTGGCGGTCGGGGACAGTGCCCTTTTACTGGCAGACTGGGGGTGGTCCCCCCTTATAAAAAGGTCCGGGGGGTTTTCCTCGGGGACAAAATTCCCCGCCTATCCCCCGCGGCTTGGGGGGGGGGGTTTTCCCCCTGGAACTGGACCCCAGCCCCCAACCCCCACGGTTTTGGGGTTTAAGTTTCCCTTTGGGGTGTCCGGGTTGGTTCGGGGGGTTTTTTTTGGGCCCTTTTTGTACAAGCGCAGAGGGTTTGGACGCATTGCCCCCTTCACCTTTCCGGGGTTTTGGACTCGGGGGGCTGCCCTTTGTCACCGGTCCCGTTCAAACTTTTTGGCGGTTTCGGCGCGGCGGAGGGGGGTGGTTTGGGCCTGGATTGTCCTTTTTTGCGGGGGGGGGGGGCCTGTAGCCCCCTACTACCCAAAGCCCTCGTGGTTGGGGGTTCGCAGCCGGGTAAAAGCGGATGGGATGTAGATCGCTCCCCCCGCCCGAGGCTTTTTCTCGACCAAAATTTTTTTTCGGTTTGGGGGGATTTCCTCCCTTTAAAAGTGGAGGATTTAAATTTCGGGGGGTCTTGAAAAGTGGGGAAAAGGAGGGTGATCGCAGAGGGTCGTGCCGCCCACAAATTTTGGGGCGCTGTGCCTGCCCGTTGTGGTAAAAGAGAGAGCTGGCCGAAAAGAAAAAGCTCTCGTTTTTACGGTTGGCTAGTTCCTACCCCCCTATGGCCATGAATTTTTTGGGTCATGACCGAAAAAGGTCCCCGGGATACAAGGGCTGAAATGACTTCCCCCGTGGGGTGGTTTTGCACTCCCTCAGAAAGGGGGCTTCCCGAGTAGAGCCCTGCTCCTACACGGGGGAAGCCAGTTGGGGAGACAGTTGGGCTCTTATAGAGGGCCCTGGACGCCTTCCTTGGAGGTTTTCCCGGGGCACGCCCCCACCGGGGGGAGGCCCAGGGATGGCCCGGGACACACGGGGAGGACATGTCTCTCGGCTGGTCTGGAGGGTTTTGGGGCCCCCCCGGGAGGAGTGGGGAGGAACGGGCAAAGGGCGTCGGGTGTCTCGATGAGTTGCGCCCCCCGCCTGCCCCAATAAAGCGGAAGACGACGAGTATGAGTACGAGTGGTCTGGTCTCTCCATTATTCGTTCTATCATTTTATTACCCTTGGGGTGTTTTCAAAGAGCTCCTGCCTTAGAGTTTTATGACCCTTTGTTCAAGATTTGGGTCTATCAGCTGCAAGTGGCTAGATAAGGTTAGAATCCCACCATTCGGTGAAACGGTTGATAACACAGTGAGATTTGGTGTGGTTTTGGTTAATAATTATTAATTATAAATGATAATTAACTAATGGTAATTATTGAGTGCTGTGAGCCCAATAATCACACCACCAGAGTGTATCTCTGATGTTTATTCGTAAGAAATTATTTTTTGTTAGAATTTATTCTTCTATATCATGATTTTAAATTTAAATTTTTGATAAAGATGTATAATCAGTAATCATAAATCTAACAATGAACACACATGGAATTGTATAGTAAACAAAAAGTGTGAAATACCTCTAAACATTTTTATATTTTAGATTCTTCAAAATAGCTACCCTTTGCTTTGATTACTGTTTTGCTCTTTTGGTATTCTCTCCAAGAGCTTTATGAGGTGCTCACCTGAAAAGGTTTTCTAAAAAGCCTTGAAAGAACTTCCCAGGGGTTCATTGAGAGATGGCGAAAGGTCAATATTTCAGTCATCACAGCAAAGGGCGGCTACTTTAAAGAATCTAAAATATAAAACATATTTGAAGTTATTTTACAATGTTTTGTTTACAATGTAAATAGTCATAAACATAAAGAAAACCATAAAATGAGAAAGTGTGTCTAAAACTTTTGACCATAACTCCAGTTAAATTCGATATATTTAATAAAAATATCCCTGACATGTGCTTCAAATGTAGAGAGGCTTGCAGAACATTGTTGCAGTGTGTCTGGGAGTGCAGCATTATTAGAAATTGGTGGGTGGACGTGATTAATATAACAAAGGTAATCTTATCCTTGAACTTTCCCTTTAGATTAAAAAAATTATGTTACATTCATTTCCAAGGAATTTTATATTACAGACCAGCAGCACAAATTGATAGATGTCGCAATAACAAGCTAAAAGAATTATAGCTCCTAACTGGAAAAATGATGATCCACCTACTATTGGATCTTGGAATCATTCAATGGCACAATCAGAATCAGAATCAGCTTTATTGCCAAGTTTATACATACAAACAAGGAATTTGACTCCGGTACACTTTGCTCTTTGGTTTTTGTTTTTGCATTATACACATATATTAATATATATACATTAAATAAGATAAGAAGGTGCATTTGCAACATCTGTATGCTGTTGTTTTGTACTCTATTGAATGTTCCACAAAGAAACAGCCTGGGGGAAGAAACTGTCTCTGTGGCGGCTAGTTTTTGTGAACAATTCTCTGTAGCGGCGGCCTGAAGGTTAAACTCTGAACAGTTTGTGTGCAGGGTGTGTGGGGTCTGCAGAGATTTTAGCAGCTCTTTTCCTGACCATAGATCTTTATAAGTCATGGATGGAGGGAAGGTCAGCCCTGATGATTCTCTCTGCAGTCCTGATTATTCGTTGCAGTCTGGACCTGTCCTGTTTTGTGGATGAGCTAAAACACACTGAGATGGATGAAGACAGGACAGACTGAATGATGGCAGTGTAGAAGATGACCAGCAGCTCCTGTGGAAGGTTGAACTTCTTGAGTTGCCTCAGGAAGTACAGTCTCTCCTGGGCCTTCTTTCGAACAGTGTCTATGTGTGAAGACCATCTCAGGTCCTTATAGATGGTGGTTCCAAGGAATCTGAAGTGGTCCACAGCCGACACGGTGTTGTTGAGGATGGTGAAGGGGGTGTATGGGGGTGGTGTTTTCCGAAAGTCCACCGCCATTTCCACTTTCTTGAGTGGGTTTAGTTCCAGGTAGTTCTGACTACACCAGTGTATCAGGCGATTCACCTCCTGTCTGTATGCAGACTCATCACCGTCCTGGATCAGTCCAATGACAGTGGTGTCATCTGCCAAACTTAAGGAGTTTCACGGACGAGTCGCTGAGGTGGGAGTCATTTGTGTACAGGGAGAAGAGGAGTGGGGATAGAACACAACCCTGGGGGGCACCAGTACTTATTGATCTGGTTCGGGAGAAGATGCTCCCCAGTCTCACCTGCTGCTGTCGGTCCGTCAGGAAGCTGTTGATCCACTGACAGGTGGAGGCTGGGACCTTGAGCTGGGTGAGCTTCTGGTGGAGGATGTCTGGTATGATGGTGTTGAAGGCCGAGCTGAAGTCTACAAACAGGATCCTGGCATACACCCTGGGTGGTTGAGGTGTTGCAGGATGAAGTGTAGGCCTAAGTTAACAGCATCATCTGCCGACCTGTTTGCTCGGTAAGCAAACTGCAGGGCGTCCAGTAGAGGGCCTGTGATGTCTTTCAGGTGCTTCAACACCAGCCACTCAAAGGATTTCATGACCACAGATGTCAGGGCTACAGGGCTGTAGTCATTTAATCCTAGGATGGTGGGTTTCTTGGGCACTGGGATGATGGTGGATCATTTGGACCACAATATATGGACCACAATATATGGCTCTCGAAAAAAATAGCATATTCCATTAAAAAAAAATTAGAGTTATATGTGGAAATTTCTAAGCCATTTATTACTTATATTAAATTGACTAACATTGGTCATCTCCTACAGTAGGTGTGGAGAGGTATTATTTTTATTCTTTTGTACTTGATTTATATTTTATTTGGGAATGTAATTGGTTTGTCTAATGCATATTTAATTTAAGATACCTTGTAAAAGTGAGAAAGTACTTGAAATATACTTTTGCTGGATGCTTTTGTTGAATTTATGTGTGAATAAGAGAGCAACATAATCTATACCGCTTATTCCATAGTAGGTCACGGGGAAGCTTGGGCAGTCTCCAGCAGTCTACGGGCGAGAGGCAGGGTACACCCAGGACAGGTCGCCAGTCCATCGCAGGGCAACACAGAGACATACAACCATGCCCACACTTATTCACAATGAGGGACAGTTTTTATCTGCATTCACATTAACTCATTCACACCTAAGGGGAATTTAGAGGGACCAATTTATCTAACAGTCATGTTATTGGACTGTGGGAGGAAGCTGTAATTGGCTGGGCATGGACCTCTGGCCACCCAAAGCTGTAGGCCCGTCCATTCAAGTGGCATTTGTTGGCTTCACAGCCCAATAAGGTTTTGGCCACTGACTTCACCAAGTTGGAACCTACTTACAGTGGTTACCTGTTCATGATATAATTAATTTTAAAATTCTGACTTTATCATTCAGGGCCCTGCAAGGTCAAACTCCCTCCCATATCACTGAAGGGCTCCAATTAGGGGCTCCAGTTATTTTTGGGCACCTCAATTTTTAACACGCTTTATTTAGGAAACGCATTATTTGATTCCTAGGATCAATTGGATTGTATGTAAATGACTTGTAATCTTTGATAGGTGTTGTGAAAATAAATATAAATATTAATTAAAGCTGTAAGCAGGATTGTAGGCCCTCGCAGCTCAGTGACGCCCTGACTGTGCAGTGACCCCGGGAGCCTGCCTCACTGCCTATATGCTGCCGACGAGTCCGCTGCTCGATTCCACATGTTGCCACTAGGTGACAATGTGAACGACCTGTCAAACAAACTTTGGCCATGCAGAGTTCTGCTCTGGCGAGAAGCATGAAATATTTGTCCGAAGTACGACCTTGCTGATGGAAGCTGCACTCACTTGTTAATTAGTGGGCATGATTAAAATGATGTCATCAATTGACTGTGCCAACATGTTCAGCTTTGATCCATGACGATGTATACTACATTTGAAGTGGATCCGATGATCTATGAGGGAGATAGAGCACTTGAAATGTCCTAGGGGGTGCCGTTGATCCAAATTCCAAAATAATCTAATGGGGCTATTTGAGGGCTGACAAAGATCAACCATATTTAGTTTGGAGTAAATTGGACCATGCTTGTGTAATTTAGAGCCAAATGTATGGCCTGGCGTGACATCACACTTCGCCATGCCACCATGGCCACACCCTCCAGCCAAACCAGTGAGTACTGGATTCTGTCTTAGACCATCATGTTATCTGTCACTTGGGACAGTTTCACATCGATTAGGTGAAGGACATCAAATATGGACCATCAAAAGGAAAACATGACACTTGACATGACACATCTGATCAGTGAATATTGCTCAGGGGCAGAGGCAGATCAATCTCAGTAGGTTTCATGTCTCTGTGACTTTCCTCGTAGGAGCATTATTAATTTCGTCTTTTGTGGCGAGAAGTCATATTTTGAGGCTTGGCCACGCCCACATGCTTTCAGGCAGCAAAAAGCTTTTGGTAACTTTTGTTCGTCAGTACCTTAAGAGTATACTGAGTGATTTTCAAGTCTCTAAATCAAAAGCTGTAGGAAGAGTTCGCTCAGATATGCGGGCTAAGAAAGGCAAAACCGGGGTCCAAATTGCAAGTTCAATCCAAAATGGCCGACTTCCTGTGGAGTTTTGACCGATGCTCCAAGGACTCCAGGACCTACAAGACTTTCTTGTAGGTCCTGAGAAGTTACATATGTGTACCAAATTTCACAATCCTTGGTCAAAGCATGGCTTGGGGCTGTTTCTTTTAAATATTCTAGGGGGCTCTGTGGAAGAATTAGGCCACGCCTACCAAATATTTAATCAGATCTCCTTTGGGGACTGGACTAGGATCAATCATATTGAATTCGGTGCAGATCAGATAAACTATGTGGAAATTAGAGCCAAACGTATGGCCATGGCGTGACGTTCAACTTCACTGCGCCACCATGGCCTTTTATGAAAAGTCACTGTGCTTCAAACGAAGTTAGACCCACTAGTTATCAGTCACCTGACAGTTTGAAGCAGATTGAGTGTAGACAGCCAGATAGCAACCTTTCCCTGTACAAAAAAGGACTTCCTGGTCTGAGGGGGCGGGGGTTAGATGATGTCAGCATATCACCCCATAGGATCGTCGGTAACCCAAGGGTCCTCCTTCATGCCAACTTTGGTGTGATTTGGTGTTTCTTTGGGAAAGTTATTGCATTTTTTCACTTTGCCCGCAAATGCCAAATTCGGACCCCAGCCACATCCCCTAAACATGGCCGGAAACTATTTTGATAACTTTTAATACCCATGCCTTAACTGCATATTGACCAAATGTGAAGCTGATAGCTCAAAATTCCTAGGAAGCGTTCGTTAAAGTTCGAAGTAAGTAAAAGTGAAAAACGGCCCGAAATTAGCCTTTGACTTCCTGTGCATTTTAGGGCATACCCCCAAGAGACTTTTTTTCTTGGTTTGAGGAGTTCTACCAGTGTGCCAATTTCTCTACGACTTTCGGGCCTAACTAATAAACTGAATTGAATTGAATATAAATAAATTTAATTAAATTAAATACTAAAAAGGCTTTCAGTGTAAAAATATATATCTTATATATATATATTCTAATATAATATATATATATATTATATATAATATATATATATATATATATATATAAATGTCCTTGTTACCTGGCAGAAGAAAGGGCAAAAGCTTTACCTGTGTAGTCATGTTGGACTATCTGATTTGGATTTTTGATTCCCCCTAGTTGGATTCTGTCTTCACTGGTGACCTGAGCCTGGGGGAGCAACAGAGGAAATGTTTACAATCAATCTGAAACTGTTTCCTGCAATAATGAAGTCCGACATAAACAAACCATTTACTTTAGAATTACTACAAGAAAAAATACTTCTTTCCTTAATGAAATTCCTTAAGACTTTAATTTTTTAATTATTTCATTGGTGCTAACATTTACAGAACAAATGTTAACCAACATTTTATTTTGGATAATAAAGAAAAACATTATATATAAACTAATAGTAACATACATACCAGATTACAGCATTTGTTTTTTGAAAGATGAAGTTCCATTGCGACAAGTTTTTGTTTTTCCAGGACAAGCTGAAAAATACAGAACTTTGTCACATCATTTTTATAAAAAGGCAAGGTTAAGTCGCAGCTGATTATTGAGATATGTAGTGTGTTGTGTGTTTTTATCGAGTAATGAGCAAGATCAATCAACACAACAACAAAACACAACTACTTAAACTAATAGAAGAATGATGGAGGAACTCGTGTATAGAGCTCACACTATTAAGAAAAGATGTTACATCAAGTGTTGTAGATTGCATAACATTGTACTAGAAATGTTAAGCATTGGACCTAGTTAACAGTTTCTACAGCAGGCATGTGATGTACTTGTGTGTTACTTTGTATGAGCAGACTGCTTGGCATCTGAACATGCTCTGTAGGGAAACTAAGCAACATAACTAAAGAACACTCAGGTTGGTAAATAACCTAAGCTCTTCCCAGTATTCTTTTATTTATCTTTACAGTTGTGCTGCTCAAAAATCCTAGATCGATGCATTTGTATTACACTACAAGGACTCTGTAACTGTGTTTTTCTGCTTTTCAGAGTTTGAACACAAGGTACACAGTGTAAACATCCTTATTCCTTATCCTATAAAGGTGCTTAAATGTACTGTGAATCTCACAAAGCAGTGTCTTGTTAAATAATTAAAGTAAGAGCAGAACATTTCAAGGGTTAAATATGTTTTAACATATCTGCCAAATATAATAATTACATTAGTTTGTTAAAGTGGTTGAAATACTCATACACAGCTATTAATTTTTGAATGGAGTAACTTGCAATTGTAACCTGTTATATCGTTCAGGTAACCTGCCCAGTGGGGTTGCTGTGAAGACAAAGCTAACATTATTTACAGGCTCCAGGTAGAAGCAAAAAATTTTGCCATCCCACAACAGAAGAGATGATGAGGTTTATTGCCAAAATAAGTAACTCTACACCTAAAATATATTACAAAATAACAAAAAAAAGTTAGATAGCAATTGATGTTTCATTACTTTTGTGGTTAAAGATAAGGAGCTTGAAAAAGTGTTACAGATAACATTGTCTGATTTAGACTGCTAACTGCTGTGGTGCATTTTTTAAACAAATCAAGCAGCTTAAAGGGATCAAAAAGCAGACTCAAGAGCATTTATAGAAGCTGGACAGAAATCACTGGACCATAGTAAACAATTCAAATTACTTTCTATGTGAATTCTGTTTTTTTAGATAGGACCAATGTCAACTCACTGTATTTTACAATATGGTGAGAGGTTGTGACAACATTACAAACACCTCAGGTTAAGCCACAACAAAGAATACGAGACAATTATCATGAGGTGAACAGAAAGGAGAGCTCAGTGTAGGGTGCAGCTGCAATTAGTTATTATAGTTATGAAATAGGTAAAGAATCAAATATTTTTGAGCAAATAGCTGCATGTGTTCAGCTTGGAGTAATAATATGTGTATCACTGAGATCATCTCATAGGCAAAAAAGTCTAGATGTAACTAAGGTTTCCTAAAGTATTTAATATTTAAAATTAATTACATAAACTAGGTGTCATTAAATTATATAGAGCAATTGCAAAAAAAAACTGCAACGGTGAACTTTAAAATATATATATATTCTTTATAATTTGCTTTAACTCTTAAATCAGTGTGTTAAAATGTAGCTATTGACAAACGAGTGCAGTAATTGTGGCATTTAATTGTTCAATTAAGTATTTTTTAGAACGTATTTCACTTTCAGTTCTATAATTCAGTTTCAGTCCCAAAATTCTCATTTTTTGTGTGACACATCCAGGTCCTTGAGGAAACCACAGATTAATAAAACACAGATTGTGGGATATTAACCAGCAGGGGGTAAATGTTCGTGGGAGAGAAAGTGGGACCAAGAAGGACTTTCACCAGGTAAGTACCTTTTTAATCAAGCATCAAAAACATTTTTAATATTCTTATATTGAGCTACTGTCACGTGTCTATCAGTTTGTTTGCTAAAGTTAACTTCAGTTAGTTCTAAGCAAGGATCATGAGCAACACAAGTGCTTTTTAGTTCCGTTTTAATGTTTGGTTTTCATCCAGAAAAACCCAGTGGTAAAATTATCAGTTCACACTAATATTGGTACTGGCATCTTCATAAATCCTTCATTTTTTCTGTTATGTCCGATGACAGCCCTAAACTGGCATGTTCTGATCCGAACTCTGGCACACCGTGTCTCAGGCGACATTAAAATAGTTTTTTTGGTGGGCCATATCCAGACAGTTGTTTGCTAATCTCCGTTAAACCGTAATTATTCTTCCCAAAAATAATTAGCATTTTACACTTATGTTCAGGCAACTAGTATTGTGGTATTTTATGATTCAAATTCAATTCAGTCAGTCATTTTTTATACCGCTTCTTACATAGCGCCCATAGATTCTCCAGCAATCTATGGGCGGGAGGCAGGGTACACACTGAACAGGTCGCCAGTCCATCGCAGGGCAACACACAAACAACCAATCACACACTCATTCACACACCTGATGGCAATTTAGAGAGACCAAGTTAACTTAACTGGCATGTCTTTGGATTGTGGGGGAAGCCGGAGTACCTGATGAGAACCTACACATCCATCCACAAAGACCAACGGCCGGGAGTCAAACCCAGGACTTTCTTGCTGCAAGGCAGCAGTGCTACCAACTGTGCCACCGTGCAGCCCCCAAATTCAATTCAATTCAAAAATACTTTATCCATCCCAGTGGGAAATTAATTGTTTTTGTAGCTCATGTCATGCAGGTTTCGTCAAAGAGCTGTTGTTGAAGCTGGTTGAGGCGACTGTGGCTCAGTAGGAAGAGTAGTCGTCTTTCAATTAGAAGGTTGTGGGTTCGATTCCAGCTTTCTCCTGCCATATGTCATTGTGGCTGAGCAAGGCACTTAACCTGAAGTTGCCTACCGATCGGTGTATGAATGTGTGAGCGTTAGTGAGTGCGATATGGTGAATGTGGCTCTAGTGTAAAGCGCTTTGAGCGGTCTGTCTGACTGGAAAAGTGCTAAATAAGTTCAGTCCATTTACCATTTGTTAATGCTGTGGGCAGAAACGATCTCCTGTAGTGGTCTGTTTTACATCAGATCTGAAGAAGCCTCTGACTGAAAACACTGTTGTTGTATGACAGTCTCATGAAGAGGATGCTCAGGGTTCTCCATAATGTTCTTCATTTTATGGAAAATCCTTCTTTGCACAATGATCTTCAAAGGTTCCAGAACAGAACCAGCCATCTTTATTAGCTTGTTGAGCTTTTTTAAGTCCCTGGCTCTGATGCTGCTACCCCAGCAGATGATACAGAAGAGGTCACACTCTCCACAACAGACTTATAGCAGATATGCAGTGTCTTGCTGCAAACACTGAAGGAACTAAGCTTCCTTAGGAAGTTCAGTCTGCTCTGTCCCTTCTTGTAGATGGCTACACAGTTGCATCTCCATTCCAGTCTGTTGTCTAGGTGAACACCGAGGTATTTACACTCCACCACCACGCCCACTTCTTCTCCCATGATGGAAACAGTGTTTGACCAATTCGTACCCGTACTCGTACTCATCCACTGCTTCATCCATGACCGGGTCATGGAGGGAGCAGACTCAGCAGAGACACCCAGACGTTCCTCTCTCGAGACACCTCCTCCACCTCCTCCGGGGGGAGCCCAAGGCATTCCCAGGCCAGCCAAGAGACAGTCACTCCAGCGTATCCTGGGCCATCCCCTGGGCCTCCTCCCAGTGTGACTTGCCTGGAACACTTCCCGAGGAAAGCGTCCAGGAGGCATCTGGTATAGATGCCCAAGTCACCTCAACTGTCTCCTCTCGATGTGGAGGAGCAGCGGCTTTATTCCGAGCTCCTCTCGGATGGCCGAGCTCCTCACCCTATCTCTGAGTGAGCGCCCAGCCACCCTACGGCGGAAGCTCATTTCAGCCCTTGTGTCTAGGATCTCGTTTTTTCGGTCATGACCCAAAATTCATGGCCATAGGTGAGGAAAGGAACGTAGAACATAGACCGGTAAATCGAGAGCTTCGCTTTTCGGCTCAGCTCTCTCTTCACCACAATGGACCTGCACAGCTTCTCCATTACTGCAGCAACCACACCAATCCGTCTGTCGATCTCCCGCTCCATTCTCTCCTCACTCATGAACAAGACCCCAAAATATAAAAATTTAATCAGAGGCTTCTAAACTACCAAACACGTTTAGCAAAGTGATTAGTGAATTAGTTCTCACCTTTGAATATGCATGTTGCCTCCTCTGGATATTCATACATGGAGGGGTGCAAAAAGTGCTGCAACACAAGACTGGAAGGTAGGTTTAGTCCCCTTGTACTATACTCATCATATACTGCTTTATCCGAAACCGGGTCTCTGGGGCAGCAGACTCAGTAAAGACAACCAGACTCCCCCCTCCCCTGGCACCTCCTCCCAAAGAGCTTAAGGTGCTCCCAGGCCAGCTGAGAGACATAGTCCCTCCAGCATGTCCTGAGCCGTCCCCTGGGCCTCCTCCGGGTGGGACGTGCCTGGAACACCTCCCGAGTATTGATGCCGAGCCACCTCAACTGACTCCTCTCGATGTGGTGGAGCAGCGGCTCTACTCCGAGCCCCTCCCGGATTGCCGAACTCCTCAATTTATCTCTAAGGGAGTGCCTGGTCACTCTACGGAGGAAGCTCATTTCAGCTGCTTGTATCAGGGATCTTGTTCTTTCAGTCATGACCCAAAGTTCATGGCTATATGTTAGGGTAAGAATGTAGACCGACCGGTAAATCGTGAGCTTCGCTTTTCGGCTCAGCTCTCTCTTCGCCACAACAAACCAGCACAGCGTCACACACTGTCTCTGTAATCACTACTGCGGCAGCCATACCAATCCGTCTGTCGATCTCCTGCTTCATTCTCCCTTCACTCTTGAACAAGACTCCAAGATACTTGAACTCTTCCACTTGAGGCAGGAACTCCCCTCCAACCTGAAGAGGACAAGCCACCCTTTTCCGGTTAAGAACCATGGCCTCGGACTTGCAGGAGCTGACCTTCATCCCAGCCGCTCGGTTGCGAACAGCCCTAAGTGCATGCTGTAGGTCTTGGCTAGAGGGGGCCAGCTGGACAAAGTGATCTGGTAAAAGAAGAGACGAAATCCACTGATCCCCAAACCAGGCCCCCTCCGGCCCTTTCCGGCCCTTGGCTGCACCTAGAAATCCTGTCCATAAAAGTTATGAACAGGAACGGTCACAAAGGGCAGGCAGGCCGGAGTCCAACATGAAGGCTGGGTACTCCCCACTCCAGAGTAGAAGAGAGTCCAGCCCCTCTCGAGGAAATGGGTTGCAGAGCCCACACTGTGATGTGAGCCTGACTATTTCTAGTCGATATCTCTCGACCTCCTGCGCAAGCTCGGCTCTCTCCTCCCCAGCGAGGTGACATTCCATGTCCGTAGAGCCAGCCTAAACATCCGGAGATCGGGCTGCTAAGGTCTCTTTCGCTTTCATCCGCCCAATCCTCTTTCCACCGATCCCTCATGGATCCCCCTGCAGGTGGTGGGCCCACTGGGGGATGGCCTGCATCTGTCGTTCGGGCTTGGCCTGGCCAGTTCCCGCGAGGAGCAACCCAAGTCACCAGGCACTCTTTGACGAACCCGACCCCAGGCCCGGCTCCAGGGTGGGACCCCGGCTCCGCTGTACCAGGCGACGTCACGTGCCTCAATTGTATGGTCCTCTTAAAGGTATCTTGAACCTTCCTAGCCTGTAGGATCATTCAAGCACTCAAACCCCTCCACCACTTTAAGGTGGCGGTTCAAGGAGGGGCCTATTCCTGTTTCTCCTATTCCCGTTTCTCTTAAAGTCAACAAATGTCTCCTTTGTTTTATATATTTATTTACCAGACAGATCCTCTCACTGCGTTTACACTCAAATGTAGTTGCCATGCGCAACCTCCACCAATGAAAAACTAATGTACTTTGCTGTCCTTAACAAATGCATTTAATCATAATGTTTATTCAACTATTCGGCCATCCTACACTTAATCTGTTGTCAGAGTAAACGCATCTCACTCCGATGATTTGATGTCAAAGAGTTTTGGCAGTTCGGCTGAGTTTTGGCTCACAGGCTGTCACTGTGAGCAATATTTTACACGGGTAAAATATTGCTGAAGGGATACATAGCTGTTGCTTATATTTTTAAAAATTATTTAGTTTCTCTTCTTGTCATGTTCTTACATTTAGTAATGTAATGTAGTAATACGTTATTGGAGTATAGTCAACAGGTTTTTTTTTTTTTTTCTTGTTTAGATGACAGCTAACATTTATCTGTGGAAAAAAAATAATATATTTTTTTCCCTCTCACCTTTCGGGCAGGGTGCCTAAACTGTGAGGTTTTTTGTTACACTTTAATGGCAGCTAAACAGTCGAATGAGTGCTCACACAGAACAGATGATCAAGAGGACACACAAGATGACGGATGGTGCGGAGGCAAGCACTGGTGTTCCAGGCCAAAGTCGCCCTCGAAAAAAGCCACTGATCTTTAAGACAATTGATGGAAAGCTAATTGTAGAGGATGAGTTTATCAATTTTCTTGTGGTTAAAATCAAGACTGTGTGCCAAGAAAAAACTTGTTTTGCTTGCATCAAATACATTTCCCTCTGAGTGAATTGAGTCCTCCAGGAAAGTTCTGTTTGAGCTGTGCCCTAATACTAAGCAGCAGTATGTGTCTTTTAAAGGGAACCAGAAAGGCGTCAACGGCATTAAAAGCTGTTCAAAGGTTCTGAATAAGTGGAGGGAAAATATTCCACACTTTGTTTCCCACTTCCTGGATAAGCTGCCACCTGTGATGTTCAACAGCATAGACGTCTCACATTTACTCAGCAAAATGGAGCGTTTATACAGCGAGGTGCGTGCACTGAGGCAGACACTGACACGCCAAGTGGATGTCGGGGAGAAGTTGTGTGCATTCACCACTACCATTGACCACAGGGTAGCAGCAATGGAGCAACATTTGGTGCCCTATAGCAGGGAATTGTACAACAAGGATATGATTGCTCTGGTAATCCCCAGCGCCAGTGCGCTGACAAGCTGGTAAGCTTATAACCCAGAGAAGTGACAGCATACACGGATTCCCCCGTTCCCACGGATGATGGTAATGTCACCATTGATGGTTCGGCTTTGTTTACCAACCGGACACACATGTGCTGTACTAGAAGTACCTAGGAGGCTATCATGGTGAGTAACAGCTTGAAATGCACAGCAGTTGAACATCCAAATTCGCCTAAATGGTATTTGGTTATAAAACAAAGGTGACGTATGAAAGCTGAGAGTCATTATGCCCAGGTAAAGAGCACAGCTAAACCCATGAGTAAAAGATCTGCGCCTATTATTGGTACTGGTGTTCATAGCACCATAAAAGTGGTCCGGACAAAGCTTGTAAATGTCTTTGCTGCAAGATTTCTCCCAGATCTTGATGATGAGACACTAACGGACTATCTTGAAGAAAACATTGGGCATAATGTTTATTGTCAGTGCATTGTTACAAGGATATCGCTCTTTTAAAGTCAGTGTGGAGTGTGAGAATGTTGATGAGGTGTATAACCCAGAGCTGTGGCCAGAGGGTGTGTAGTCCGGCGTTACTATGAGCCACGAAGTAGGCCCATGAGGGATAAAAGGCCTGGGGTGACTGCTTCCGGTGAGAAAACCGGGGTTGGGGGGGCCGCCACTACATTTTTTTGGAACCCTAAAGCAGTTATATCCTAAAACCCTTTTGGGGACCCAGGGTTGGAAATACAGCACCAGATACATGACGTTTTGCCATGGATAGCTTGTTGCAAAAATGCAATATTCTTTGTCTGAAAAATTTTTCCCAAACGGATTTTGGGGGAAAAACTGAAAACCGTATTAAAAGGACTGTTTCTGTGGGGAAAAAAAACCCTTTTTGGGGGGGGCTAAAAAAGGACCTTACTATGGATGTGAGAGATGAAACCAGGGGAGTAGCCATTTTTTGGGAACCAAAAAATTGGACTCAGTTTATAAATGTTATTAGGGCTGGTGTTTATTGGTGCATTTTGTACCTTTAAAAATTAAAAAAAAAAGAACTTGTAAATTATCAATGGTTTACACACCATATGGGAAAGTTCCCACAGAATTAAGACCCCTTTAAATTT
Organism: Crenichthys baileyi; assembly: GCA_036173005.1. Taxonomy (NCBI): domain Eukaryota; kingdom Metazoa; phylum Chordata; class Actinopteri; order Cyprinodontiformes; family Goodeidae; genus Crenichthys; species Crenichthys baileyi. The sequence continues at coordinate 185,986 of JAHHUM010000400.1, read as the reverse complement.
CCCTTATGAGCATCATTTTATTTGTTAGTAGGTGATATGAATGCAGACATTTCCAAAGGGGCCAACTGCTCATTTATTTCAATTTTTAAAAGCCAATCACCCTGGCAGCAAAACCTTGCCCTTCAGGCCTGTAGACATGGGTCCCAAAAACCCATCTGCCCGCCCGTTTTAAACCGGAGCAAAAGAAGTGGGGGAAGAAAAGGGGATTAAGTGACCTTTTTAATGGGCATGCTTATTGGGCCCCGACGGGCTGGTTGAGTATTTCAGAAAAATGCGGATCTACTGGGATTTTCCATGAACAAAAACAGAGGCTAAATTCGCCAGGCCCCACCCAAATTTTGGGTAAAGGGAAAATTGGAAAAAAGTTGGGTGGTCTGATGAGTTTCCCCATTTTTGCTGCGACATTTGATTGGGAGGGTCAGAACTTGGGGTCAACAAAAAATGAAAAGCATGGATCCATCCGCCTTGATAAGGTTCAGGCTGCTGGTGGTGGTGTAATGGTGTGGGGATATTTTTTTTGGGACACTTTGGGCCCCCTTTTTACCAATTAAGCATCGTGTCAAAAACCCCAGCCTACCCAGGGAATGTTGCGGAAATATGTCCATCCTTTATGCCCAAAAGTGTTTCCCCCCCCTTCTGATGGTTTTCTTTCCCGCAGGATAATGCCCATGTCATAAAGCAGGAATGTCTCAGGGCTGGTTTCTTGGGAAAAGGGGAGTGAGTTTTTACGTACTCAAAATGGCCTCCCCCAATCAACCCCAAAATCTCAATCCAATAGGCACCCCTTTGGGGTGTGGTGGAATGGGAGATTCGCATCATGGATGTGCAGCCGACAATTCTGCAGCATCTGTGCTATCATGTCAATATGGACCAAACTCTCTGAGGAATGTTTCCAGTACCTTGTTGAATCTATGCCATTGAAAGATGCCATAAAGGAAGGACAGAGCAGAATCTGCTTGAAACCATTGTCCAGAAAAGTAATGACACTGAAGGTCCTGAGGAGACCTCCTAGGTTACTATCGTGGTGTGTGATTCAGTTGACAGGTGTAATGGTGCACCTTCAAACGACGCTATGATAGAACACTCAGATGCTAATGCTGAAAATACAGATGAGGACTTCTTCAAAATCTGGCACTCTTTCATTTAAAGCTGCAGGCAAAAAGGTTACTTCCTTCATCTGTTATTCAAACTGTCATTGAAAGATTCCAAGAAATACATGACATGAGCCAGTTGAATGGAATGAAAAAGTTACATGAAAAACTTATATTGCTTGGAGTACCCGAGACAGATATAAAAAAGTGTTAGATGAAGTAAAAGATGATGATCTTTTTCAGAGTTACAATACTCACAAACTTAAAACAGATCATAAGCATATTTAAAGAAAACCTCACTTTCATAGAATCATACCCAATTTGTTTGGGGATCAAGCAGGAAAGGAATGTTTTGCTCAGTACATTCCAATAAAAAAAAAAACAATTGCTGGTCTTTTGCAGAATGAGTCTGTTAGAGAGCAACGCCAATCACCCATCTGGGTGTTGGTGAAAAAGATATATTGAAGGATGTCTAGGATGGCAAAATAATCTGCCAAAATGCCTTGCTTGAGTCTGATCCATTTTCTGTGGCTTGATTCTGTTTAAGGACTTATTTGAGGTGGCTAATCCTTTGGGCTTAGGCAAGTAAAAAACACAAACTCCTTGCAGTCTACCTCACTGTAGAAGACATTTTTTTCCCACAACCAATCTTCTACAGACCATATGTAACTTGTTCTTTGCAGAGACCAAGATTTCCACTACTTTGGACAAGACATGGTGCTGGGAACACTAGTGAAGGATCTAAAAGACCTTGAGGTGAGTGGTGTTGGACTGCCAAATGGTGAGATTCAAAGGGCCAGCCTCTCTGCCATTGTAGGTCAAAATCTTGGGTCTCACGGTATTGGCGGTTTTATTGAAAATTTCAGCACCAGCAGTATCTTTTGCAGATTCTGTAAAGTTAAATAAAAAATTGCAACTGATCCACTCTCAGCTGGACCTGGTACAACTGTGTAATATAAAACTAATGCCCAGGCTGAAGACTTGTATAAAAAAAATGGGTCAAGTTTGACTGACTGTATTGATTGACTAATGAGCTATCAAACTTCCATGTTTGCAATCCTTGCCTGACCCCATGTATTGCTCGTGATCTTTTGGAAGGCATTGTTTCCTTTGGCAAGGCCGTGGAGATCTGCGGTGGAGCCGTTGAGGCACAGCATGCAGAGAGGGTGCGTCCTCGCACTCCTCAGGGACAGGAACAGGAAGTGGCGACAGGTCCTCCACGAACTCCTCCAGAACAGGAACCAGGGATGGAGGCAGTTCGTCCTCTGAGCCCTCCAGGACAGGACCGGGAACAGGAGCAGGGAGTGGAGGCAGGCCATCCACGAGCCCCTCATGGACAGGAACAGACTGTGAGGGCGGCTCGGCTTGGGACCCCTCCGGAACAGGACCAGGAACAGGATCGGGTGTGGAGGCGGTTCATCCAAGAACCCCTCTGGAACAGGACCAGGAACAGGATCGGGGTGTGGAGGCGGTCCATCCATGAACCCCCCCGGAACAGAACCAGGAACAGGATTATGAGTCGGGAGCAGCGGCGATGGCTGATCAGGAGCAAAGCCATGAGCCAGAAAACCATGTCGAGCTTCGGTGGAGAGGCGGGTGGAGGAGGGAGCAGGAGATCTCCTCATAGAAGCGGCGATTTCTTCCAGGGTCCTTTGTCGCTCGAGCTCAATGGTGTGGTGGATCCAAGGATCAGGGAAAAAATCCCTCCTCGCCTTGAGCCAGTCTTCGAGGCTGCCAGCTATTTCCAGCCTTCTCCACGGTGAGCTGGGAGAGGTCACCAGGTGAAAAAATAATTTGGCCAGAACCCCACCCCTCTTGAATTACCTCACCATTCCTCTCGCTTGGTCCCGTTGGCTGGTTCCTTCTGTCATAATGTGGGTTTCTGTTGGACCAATATGCGGGGAAGAACTCCTGAAGCTCGAAGTTTGCAGGTACTTTATTGCTCATGGCTTGGACACGGACAGGGTACCAGGCGAGCACACAAACACATACACATAACATAAGGAACCAGCAGGGAACAAAAGAAACAAATGGGCTTAAAAACAAAAACTGAACAGCAGGGGGAACCAATGACAAACGTGACAAGACAATCAGGGGAAAACACGGAACAGTTGTGGGCTTGGGGTGCAGGGAGACAGAAAACAAAGAACTAGACCAGGTAATACTTGGGCTCCACTCTGGCTGAAAGGCATCAGTTCCTTCCAGTTTACTTGAGTGCTGACAGTCTGTTCCCACCTCACGTAGTTGTTGAAAGGGAAACTAATTTTGATCTGGCTGATTACAATGATGACATCAGAGATTTTCTTGATGATCTAGACTGTCACGCAAACACTGATTTCACATGAGGCAAAAGTGAAAGGGACAACATACAAGAACATTGTTTCTTATGGTGGATCAATGCGAAGAAGATATTGTCTTTGGAAAAATCAAAGCTAATATACTTAAAGGAAACTGTCTACTTCTTAACAGAATGTTATAGCTCTGTAACGATCAGTGGTCAAGGCTGTGTTGTGTTAGTCAGGAACAAGTTTTGGATTACTATCGATTACCCATGTATAAACTGTGGTTTGTCGGTGCTTGCTCTTTTCCTTCTCTACTATAATGTCAGCTACTTTCGGGGAGAAAACGTCCTCTTCCTGGACGTCCTCAAGTGAAGTTGGAGAAGCTGGTGGAGAGGTTAGAAATAAATATAATGGAATAAAATATAATGGACTTCGCACACCACTGCCTTCAATCCACCTGGCAAATGTCCGCTCTCTAAGCAACAAGATGGACGAGCTACTTCTTCTCACCGGTAAAAACTCGGACCAGATCAGCGGTTCTCTGCTTCACCGAGACATGGCTGAGTGACAACATCCCGGACCGCGCACTGCTGATACTGGACTTCCAGCTGCTCAGAGCGGATCGCAGCGCGGAGCTATCAGGGAAGAAGCGAGGAGGCGGAATCTGCTTTTATATAAACGAAGGTTGGTGCAGAGACATAAAAGTGCTGGGGAAAACATGTAGTCCATAATCTGTAAACCGTTTTACTCACCGAGAGAGTTTTCCTCGTTCATAATAATCGGCTCATATTTTCCTCCGCATGGCTGCACTTCTGCCGCGGAAAACATCTTGCTGAGCTGATTACAGATGTGGAGAAAAAAACACCCTGACTCTTTCATTATAATACTGGGAGATTTTAACAGCGCAGATCTTTCTAATGAGCTCCCAAAATACAGACAGCATATTAAGTGTCCCACCAGAGACAAAAACACACTGGACCACTGTTACACAGCTTTTAAGGACTCATATCATGCTGTTACCAGGGCTGCTCTGGGACTTTCAGATCATTGCCTTATCCACCTCATCCCAACTTACAGACAGAAACTAAGAGCTTCCAAACCCACGGTTCACACTGTTAAAAAGTGGACTGAGGAATCGAAGCAGACGCTACAGGCCTGCTTTGAATGCACAGACTGGACTGTTTTTGAAACCTCAGCCACTGATTTAAATGAACTAACTGATGTGGTGACATCATACATCAGTTTCTGCGAGAACATGTGTGTGCAGACCAAGACCTTCTGCACCTTTGGGAACAACAAGCCATGGTTCACTCCACATCTCAGGAATCTGCGCAGGGACAAGGAAGAAGCTCACAGCAGTGGAGATTGGGCGCGGTACAGACAGGCCAGGAACAGACTTACAAAGGAGATCAAAGCAGCCAAGAGAAGCTATAGTGAGAAGCTGAAAAACAGCCTTTCTACTGGTGACACTTCGGCTGTATGGACTGGTCTGAGAAACCTGACTGCCTACAGAAGCCCCGCCACCCTTCCTGAACAAAGTTCTCGCCTGGCCAACTGTCTGAATGGCTTCTACTGCAGACATGACAAGAAGCCATTCACACCTCAGACCAATTCCTCCACATCCCATTCAGGAACAGGTTCGACCAGCAAAGCAACCAACCCCCTACCTTCAGATCCTCTGCCTGCACTAAAGATCTCTGAGGAAGATGTAAACAGGCTCTTTCAGCGCATGAAAACAAAGAAAGCTGGAGGACCTGATAACGTCTCCCCATCATGCCTGAAAACCTGTGCACATCAACTCGCTCCAATCTTCACCCGGATCTTCAACAAGTCACTGGAGAAGTGTGAGGTCCCCTCCTGCTTCAAACGATCCACCATCATCCCAGTGCCCAAGAAACCCACCATCCTAGGATTAAATGACTACAGGCCTGTAGCCCTGACGTCTGTGGTCATGAAATCCTTTGAGTGGCTGGTGTTGAAGCACCTGAAAAGACATCACAGGCCTCTACTGGACGCCCTGCAGTTTGCTTACCGAGCAAAACAGGTCGGCAGATGATGCTGTTAACTTAGGTCTACACTTCATCCTGCAACACCTCGACCACCAGGGACCTACGCCAGGATCCTGTTTGTAGACTTCAGCTCGGCCTTCAACACCATCATACCAGACATCCTCCACCAGAAGCTCACTCAGCTCAACGTCCCAGCCTCCACTGTCAGTGGATCAACAGCTTCCTGACGGACCGACAGCAGCAGGTGAGACTGGGGAGCATCTTCTCCCGAACCAGATCAATAAGTACTGGTGCCCCCCAGGGGTGTGTTCTATCCCCACTCCTCTCTCTCCTGTACACAAATGACTGCACCTCAGCAGACTCGTCCGTGAAACTCCTGAAGTTTGCAGATGACACCACTGTCATTGGACTGATCCAGGACGGTGATGAGTCTGCATACAGACAGGAGGTGGATCGGCTGGTACACTGGTGTAGTCAGAACTGCCTGGAGCTAAACCCACTCAAGACTGTGGAGATGGTGGTGGCCTTTCGGAAAACACCACCTCCATACACCCCCCTCACCATCCTCAAAAAACACCGTGTCGGCTGTGGATCACTTCAGGTTCTTAGGAACCACCATCTCTGAGGACCTGAGATGGTCTTCACACATAGACACTGTTCGTAAGAAGGCCCAGCAGAGACTGTACTTCCTGAGGCAACTTAAGAAGTACAACCTTCCACAGGAGCTGCTGGTCATCTTCTACACTGCCATCATTCAGTCTGTCCTGTCTTCATCCATCTCCGTGTGGTTCGGTTCATCCACAAAACAGGACAGGTCCAGACTGCAACGAATAATCAGGACTGCAGAGAGAATCATCAGGGCTGACCTTCCCTCCATCCAGGACTTATACAGGTCTAGGGTCAGGAAAAGAGCTGCTAAAATCTCTGCAGACCCCACTTACCCTGCACATAAACTGTTTAGAGTTCTGCCTTCAGGCCGACACTACAGAGCACTGTTCACAAAAACCAGCCGCCACAGAGACAGTTTCTTCCCCCAGGCTGTTTCTCTGTTGAACATTCAATAAAATACAAAACAACAGCATACAGATGTTGCAAATGCACCTTTTTATTTATATATGTGTATATTGTACATTGTAAATATGTATATTCTGTAGTGCAAAAACAAAAACCAAAGAGCAAAGTGTACCGGAGTCAAATTCCTTGTTTGTATGTACAAACTTGGCAATAAAGCTGATTCTGATTCTGATCTCCTCGAGAGAGACTGGACACTTTCTGGAGGGGCCCGCAAGGCCCGCGAGCTGGGGTGGGTTTGCTTATTGCCCCCCAGCTCAGCCATCTCGTGTTGGGGTTTAACCCAGTGGATGAGAGGGTCACATCTGCTTTTGGGTCTGGGACAGGTCTCTAGCTGTTGTTTCGGCCTACGGGCTAAGCGGTAGTGCGAAGTACCCGGCCTTCTTGACGTCCCTGTCAGGGGTGCTGCATGGTGCCCCACCCAGGGACTCCATTATTCTGCTGGCGGACTTCAACGCCCACGTGGGAAATGACAGTGACACCTGGAGAGGTGTGATCTGTATCCGAGTGGTTTTTCATTATTGGACTTCTGTGCTAGTCATAGATTGTCCATAATGAACAGCATGTTCAAGCATGCACTTGGGTGTTCATCAGTGCACCTGGCACCAGGACACCCTAGGCAGGAGGCCGATGATCGACTTTGTTGTCGTGTCTTCAGACCTTTTGCCGCATGTTTTGGACACTCAGGTGAAGAGAGGGCTGAGCTGTCCACTGATCACCACCTAGTGGTAAGTTGGATTTGCTGGAAGAGGAAAAAGCCGGACAGTCTTGGCAGGCCCAAGCGCATAGTGAGGGTCTTCTGGGAACATACAAGTGGTCAATGTTCTCTGCCTCTATTGTCGATGCTGTTGCCCATAGCTGTGGCCGCAGGTCTGCAATGCCTGTCACAGCGGGAATCCCTGAACCCGGTGGTGGACACCGACAATAAGGGATGCTGTCAAGCTAAAGAAGGAGTCATATCGGCTGTGGTTGGCTTGTGAGGGGGCTGATGGGTATCGTGGGGCCAAGCGTGCCAAGGCCCGGGCTGTGGCAGAGGCAAAAACAAAAACTCGGGGCTGGGAGGACTTCAGTGAGGCCATGGAGAAGGACTACCGGTTGGCCTTAAAGCGATTCTGGCAAAACGTCCGGCGCTTCAGCAGGGGCAAACAGTGCTTCTCCAACACTGTTTACAGTGGGGGTGGGAAGCTGCTGACCTCACCTGGGGACATTATCGGGCGGTGGAAGGAGTACATTGAGGATCTCCTCAATCCTGCCATCACGCATTTCCTGGTGGAAGCAGAGGCTGGGGACTAGGGGTTGGACTCTTTCATCACCCAGGCTGAAGTCACCGAGGTAGTTCGGGGGTGGATGAGATCCGCCCTGAGTACCTCAAATCTCTGGATGTTGTAGGGCTGTCATGGTTGACACGCATCTTGCATGGCGGTCGGGGACAGTGCCTCTGGACTGGCAGACTGGGGTGGTGGTCCCCCTTCATAAGAAGGTTGACTGGAGGGTGTGTTCCTATTACAGGGGGATCACACTCCTCAGCCTCCCTGCTAAGGCCTACGCCAGGGTATTGGAGAGGAGAGTCCGGCCGATAGTCGAACCTCGGCTTCAGGAGGAGTAGTGTGGTTTTCGTCCCGGCCGTGGAACACTGGACCACGCTGTACCCTCTACAGGGTACTCGAGGGTTCATGGGAGTTTGCCCAACCGGTCCAAATGTGTTTTGTGGACCTGGAGAAAGCATTCGACTGTGTCCCTCGTGATGCCCTGTTGGGGGTGCTCCAGGAGTATGGAATCGGGGGCCCTTTATTAGGGGCCATCCGGTCCCTGTACGAGCGGAGCAGGAGTTTGGTCCGCATTGCCGGCACTAAGTCGGACCTGTTCCCGGTGCATGCTGGACTCTGGCAGTGGATTTCTGCCAGTGGATTTCGTCTCTTCTTTTTGCAGACGACGTTGTCTTGCTGGCCACCTCTAGCCAAGACCTACAGCATGCGCTGGGGCGGTTCGCAGCCGAGTGTGAAAGGGCTGGGATGAAGATCAGATCCTCCAAGTCAGAGGCCATGGTACTCGACCGGAAAAGGGTGGCTTGTCCTCTTCAGGTTGGAGGAGAGTTCCTGCCTCAAGTGGAGGAGTTCAAGTATCTCGGGGTCTTGTTCACGAGTGAGGGAAGAATGGAGCGGGAGATCGACAGATGGATTGGTGCGGCTGCCGCAGTAATGGGGGCACTGTGCCGGTCCGTTGTGGTGAAAAGAGAGCTAAGTCGAAAAGCGAATCTCTCGATTTACCGGTCGGTCTACGTTCCTACCCTCACCTATGGCCATGAACTTTGGGTCATGGCCGAAAGAACGAGATCCCAGATACAGGTAGCTGAAATAAGCTTCCTCTACAGGGTGGCTGGGCACTCACTTAGAGATAGGGTGAGGAGCTCGGCCATCCGGGAGGGGCTCGGAGTAGGGCCGATGCTCCTCCACATCGAGAGGAGTCAGTTGAGGTGGCTCGGGCATCTATATCGGATGCCTCCTGGACGCCTTCCTCGGGAGGTGTTCCAGGCACGTCCCACCGGGAGGAGGCCCAGGGGACGGCCCAGGACCCGCTGGAGGGACTATGTCTCTCGGCTGGCCTGGGAACGCCTTGGGCTCCCCCCGGAGGAGCTGGAGGAGGTGTCTGGGGAGAGGGATGTCTGGGTGTCTCTGCTTAGTCTCCTGCCCCCGCGACCCGGTTCCGGATAAGCGGAAGACGACGAGTACGAGTATGAGGTCAAGGGATGGTAAACTTAAACAAATACACACACACAAACATACATACATTTGACATTATCAAGGGTTTTACACTTGTGAGAGGTACTATTCAAGGACCACTGTCACCATTTAAAAAGTCCAGCCATTTCCTCCAAAACCTCTTTCCCAATTGCCCCTGCAGTCGCAGAGTAACATTCCATTTGCCAAATGCTTTCCACTACTGAGGTAATGAGAATTGTAGTGGGAGGTTCTTTACTAGGCCAATTTTTTGTAATGGCCTTTTTTTGCAGATACTGGGAGAGTTGTCAGATGGTAGACATCATCTGTGGTTAGTTCATCTGGAAGATAACCCAAAAACATTGATATGTATGAAAACTTGATTTTAAAGCCCAGTATTTTTGAGATTATTTTTAATACTTTTGTCCAGAAGGGTGGTATAGATGGGCAGGACCAGAATATGTGTCCATGATCGGCCATGACATCCTCGCAGTTATGAAGAAGCGGATGATGCCCTTCCAACCAAAGTCCTGCCAAGTGTTGAAGAAAGTTGATGAAAACTGTGCTTCCCAAGTCCTTGTCCACATATCCTCTGTAACCAAAATGCTCATTTCTTTTTCCCATTTTTGTTTTATGTATTCTGTTGAGTCCCTTTTAAGTTTAGTCAAGCATTGGTACAATTTACTTACAAGTGCTTTGTTACTTTAAAATTATATGCATTACTGAAGATGTTAATAGCTAAAACGTCTTCAGAAATATAAATTTTGCATAACGTGTCAAAAGCCATTGATTCAGATTTTTTAATGGCTGTACACACAGCAGTAAGGCCATGTGATATCCAGTGTTTAAAACTAATATCTTAAGAGGCAGGTAAAAAAAAAAATCTGGATCGTACGCAGGCCATCTAAGTTCTACCGTCCCCTGGAGTTGTAGCTGCGCCACCAATTCCTTGCAAGTTTTTGATGCCAGATTGACCCTCTGGCTGGTTGTCAAAAATAAATGGCAAGTGTCCTCACAAAAACTAAACCTTTTCATTGCCATATAAAGAAAACCCCAGAGCACTGAATCATAAGCTTTTTTCTGCATCAAGGCTAAGGATGATTAAACTCTTTTTGCCTTTATTAATCTGTTAAATAATATGCAAGGCTCTCCTAGGTTCTCCTAATATTATCATGCATGGATGTCAGGTCACAGAGCTGGGCGCAGGTTGGTAGTGTGTGTCTTTCCACAGGGTGTGACAGGGAGGAAAACCTCACAGCTGTTGCTCATCAAGGAGCAATCAGGAAGAGCTCTTAGGTGCTGGAAACCAGGAGGAGGTGTCAGATTGATGGCACACTTAGAGTGGTAAGCAGACCAACAAGAGCAGCTCAGAGTTTTGCTTGTTTAATCCTAATCATTCTGATTCTTACCTTGGCTGTGCTCCTTTCCCTTAAGGTTATTAGGGAACCAGCGAACGCCTAACATGCGCTTGTTTGCACACGGCCCCTACAGGGAGGCATTGGCCGCGGCCCTTTTCCCTTACGCCCGGGCGGGCGCGCAGGGCGCACCTGCGTGTGCGTCCCGGCCCCCTGGGATTTTATAAGCCGGGCCCGCGCGTCCCGGTCGCACGGGGTGCCCGGGAAAAATACCCAAATTTGCCGCAGTTCGGCCCTCGGCCACCAGAGGGAGCAAAGGAGCGCGCAGCTCACGTCCCTCGTATACACCTGGTGTCCCCTGTTTCCCTTAGGGGGGCCGGCCGCATCCATCGTATACACCAGGTGTCCCCTGTTTCCCTTAGGGGGCTGGCCGCGTCCCTCGTATACACCCGGTGTCCCCGGCTTTCCCTTAGGGGGGCATCCCTCGTATACACCTGGTGTCCCCGGCTTTCCTTTAGGGGGTGTCCCGCGTCCCTCGTATACACCCGGTGTCCCCGACTTTCCCTTAACTGGAGCCGAGTGGAAGCGACGACCACTGAAGGAGGCAGGGGAGATGTGTGGGCCGTGTCCCTCGTATACACCGGGTGGCCCGAGCCAAGTGAATCCTTGCCTACACCGAAGCAAAGTATTCAACTTAGCAATGTCATCCACTTGGTGGGTCATAAGGGAAAACAGGGGACACCAGGTGATAGCATGGGACAAGGCCAGTATAAGTCAATGAATGGCCCGAAAAAATGGCAAAGTGTGATATGAATGGGATATATGCCCACAGGGTTGTCCATGTTTCAGGCACCTGTCCCTGGATAACCTTGGGCCATTTGCCTCACACTTTCCCCAATGATAATGTATGCCAAGTGAGCAGTCCTCTGTTGCTCTACAAACCTCAGAGGACGCTCTGGGGTTGACGGATTTCATCAACGTTGGCCTATCGGGCTGATTTTCACACAGGTGATTCGGGGGGTTGTAGAGGGGGTGAAAACTTCGATCTGGTGTCGGTTGGACGTTTCTGCTGGAAACGGCGAGGAGGAAATTTGGGTCGCTCAGCACATTTGACACTCCGCAACTCCGCAACGCTTTGTCCGTTCTGGCCCAAACTCGCAGCTCTGCATCCCATTCAAAGCCTCTACCAGTGTGTGAAAGCACAGATGCCTAGCACCTTCTGCTAGCTATTTCCTTTCTGGTGCATCGCAGGCGACTGAGGTCAACAGATTTTTGATCAGAACAAGTAAAAGATGCGCACTGCGCAATTTAAGTGGAGAAAATGCTGATACCCAGAAAATGAGAGCCAAAAAGACTCAAATTTAATCAAAACCTTTTCCCTTACGATTTCATATTCAAACGTACTGGATGTGCCACCAGCTTCCACTTTGTGGCCCCCATTCAAGATGGGCTGCAAGTGCTTTTGGGGTTTTGTGGGGCCCAGGAGTGGGCTACGTAGGCACGGGTGGGCCCGTTTCGATTGTGTCAGTCCGCCTTTTCCGACGGTACTATGCTCATCCACCTTACACGTTCCTGAGCAAAGTGAGAGAAAAAAAGACACTCGCTTGTGGAAGGCCAAAGTTTTCCCTTATGGTTCCCCATCCAGATGCATTGGCCGTGTTCCTCCCATGCACTTTGTGTCCCGTATTTGCGATTCCGTTAGGGGGGCTTTGTGAGACGTGGGAGCGGGATACAGGGGCATGGGGGGCTCGTTTCGATCGTGCTACTCTGTGCTACGCGACTGTGTGGTGAAAGCTGACCTAGGACAAGGTCGTGCGCAAAACACCTTCCAGGAGGCTGACCCTCGGATATGTCGTTCGGGGCCTCGTACCAAGAAGAACAAGCCCTCCGTGGTGTCTGTGGGACCTTGGACCCCCGTACGAGAGGGGTAAATGTGGGCCACGTTTTCCCTTGCGATTCCCATCCAGATGCAATGGCGGTGTCCCTCCCACGCACTTTGTGTCCCATATTTGCGATTCCATTAGGGGGGCTTCATGAGACGTGGGAGCGGGATACAGGGGCATGGGGGGGCTCGTTTTGATCGTGCTACTCTGTGCTACGCGACTGTGCGGAGAAAGCTGACCTAGGAGAAGGTCGTGCACAAAACACCTTCCAGGAGGCTGACCCTCGGATATGTCGTTCGGGGCCTCGTACCGAGAAGAACAAGCCCCCCGTGGTGTCTGTGGGACCTTGGACCCCCGAACGGCGGCGGGGTAAATGTGGGCCACGTTTTCCCTTGAGATTCCCATCCAGATGCATTGGCCGTGTCCCTCCAATGCACTTTGTGTCCCCATTTCTCGGATTTTGACACGACCTAACTCTGGAACGCCTTGTCCGACCGCAGGCAAACTCGGCAGGCCTCATCCCCCTTTGGGTACTTGCAAGCCTGCAAAAGCAGAGCTCCGTGGTGCTGTCCCATTTTTGACAGGTTGGTGGTGCTATAACAGGGGCGAGAGCATATCATGTCAGAGGTGTGGAGTTGACAAGGACCCCAAAACACCCACTTTTCCAAATTTGTTGTAGTACCACTTTTCACAGTTTGGTGGCGCTATAAGGGGCGAGTGCATACTGTATCAGAGGTGTGGAGTTGACAGGGACCCCCAAACCCCCACTTTTCAAAATTTGTTACAGTACCACTTTTCACAGGTTGGTGGCGCTATACTGTGTGGCCTATCTAAGGTGTGGGAGAGACACTGACCCCAAAAAACCTATTTTCAAAATTTGTTGTAGTACCACTCGCGACAGAACGTTGGCGCTATAGAGCGCAGGCCGATGGAAACCCAAAAGCTGAAAATGAGCTGAAAATCAAAACGTGTGCAGGAGTAGCCTCCCGCAGGATTTTCTGGGACGGTGCGTAAACGCCACCAGGGTGAGTGCTCGTGGTAGTCGTATCCACCTAAAGGACCGTCGCAAGTAATTCATGTGGAAGTGAGGGCCACCGGCTTATGTCCGCGGCTTAGCCGTGCCCCCATTTTCTTCACCCTGGTGACCCTTTTCCCTAGCTCTGAAAACCCTGGCCTGGTTTCTCTGTCTTAGATCCGTCCTTTGTCTGGTGGAGGAATACTTAAGTGTATTTTTCATTGCGGAAAGACTTCTCTTGTTTCCCTGGACCAGCGAAGGACAAGGAAAGAACCCAGAACCCGAGAACCACAGCTTATGCTCATTGCTCTGCCTGTCAACCCTCCAACACCTCTCATCTCCTGGAAGGAACTCCTCGCATCTTACACCAGCCTGCCAAACTCAGTTTCTGCGACTTACACACCTTTCCCGGTACATCCTCATCCACCTCCAAGTAAGCGTCATCTCTATCCACTGCAAATCCACTATTCACTGATCTCCATAATTCACGCTCGTCTCTTCAGAGTTCCGACCAGCTGTGACCTGACTCCAGCTGATTCTGAAACAGTCACTTCCTGTTAATAAATTTGTTGGACCTTCTCTCTGTCTCCGTAGTGGTTGCCTGCATTAGAGACTCCTGGTCCCACACAATATGACAGTTTGTCTGTTTTTCAAAAACAAGTCTGGTCTTCATAAATTAATGACGGCTTTACAGCATCCATTCTCTGTACAAGTATGGTTATGTATAACTTATAATCTGAATTCAAAACACTTATTGGCCTATAAGATTTACAGTCTGTTATATCCTCATTCTACGAGGGAGGTATGGATCCTCCTTTTCAAATTATAATTGAAACTACTTTCCAGTAAAAGTAGGAGGCTTCTCCTCATGAATTTATACCACTTGGGAGGGAATCTATCAATTCCAGGAGATTTATTAGAATTAAGATTAGATATAGCATTATCTATTTCCTCTTGAGTTATTAATGTAGTTAGCCTATTTGCTTCTCTGCCAATTGAAGGCAGATCTAATAAATTCAAAAACTCTTATCTGATTTTCACCAACACAAGTATTTTGATTGTATAACAATTTATACAACGTTTCACATACTTTTTAGGTTTTATTCAAATCAGTAACCAGTTTATTATTGATTATTATCAGATAAATATATTACACCCTTAAAAGAACCCCTTTGAGTGAATTTAGGGCTGTTTAGACCAAGCAGATCGTAGCAAATTTCCTGAATATATTCATATGTTTTATAGTGTTAACATTTGTGATCTCTTAGCACTTAAAATATCTTTTAAGGTTGACTTACTGTAACTGCCATACGTATTGCAGTCCAGTATCTGAAAAACTGAAGGGGTAATTGCAATTTTATTGCTCTGGTGCCCATCCTAATTGTGGTGAGTACAAACGTTTATGACATATTATTGTATAGCCAGGGACTGTTTTAAGAGAATTCCATATAAATCTACCAAGTAGTTCTCGAGATATTGACGAGCTCGAGTCAGTACATGTAAAACATATTGTTTGTGATCTCAGCTAGCGCGTCACCCCTGTAATTCATGACGTTTTCGCACACCAAAAAACAAACACACGACTGATTTGACGATAATTTTTTAAATGGAGGCTGGTATGACCGCAGTAAAAAAGTGTCAGCATCTTAGAGGCTTTTACAACGGGTCTGGCACCCTCAGCACGATTTCTTGTTGTCACTGCCATGGATTAAGCGATCACAAGAAAAACAACAACCCCGTTAATCCACTCATGTGTGCAACAAAGCAGGAAAAAATCCATTCGATTGCTGTCCATCTTGGGTCACCGTGAGTGCTCCCATTATCAACTCTGGGTCAGTCTTGGAGTTAGTACATTCCCTTTTTGGTTATTTTTTCACTTTTTTCGGGACTTGATAAAGTGTTTCATGTGTTGTTCGATTGTTTTCTAAATAACAAATTTGTTCCCTGAAATGTAAATTTTTTCCGGGACTGGTTTAATTGTTTTTTGAAATGTGAATTTGTCTAAAGCTTTGTAAAAGTGTTTTTCAGATTTTGTAATGCTGGTTTGCATCTCCTGGCCACTGTAATTTAAGGCTATATTTATGCTATCACTTTCAGTATCATCATGAAAGTTAGAATCCCCAACTATGATGACCTTATCGGTATTTAACACTAATTCAGATAATCCTCAGACTAAAAGACAATTGCTTGTCCTCCTTCTTGCCCAGTATTTCAAGGTATTGGAAAAATTTTAATAATTAGGAGTTGACTCATTTATGCTAACATAATCTTCTTGCTGAAGCCAGGTTTCTGTGAGACAACATAAATCAATCTGATTATCATAAATCAAATCATTAACTAACAAAGTCTTCGAAGAGGGAGATCTTATGTTCAATAACCGACATTTAATTGTTTTATTTTTTTTTGTTCAGTCATAGTTTTGTTTATTTTTAGGAGACTGTCATTCATTCATTTGTTTTTGACTGTGGGCAAGACACTGTCCTAATATAATATGACTGCACATGCTATTATCACAGTCAGGAAATGGTGTGTTCTGTTTTCCATCCTAATTGTAAAGAATACAGATTGTTTGCAATCATGGGAAAACAGAATGTTATAAACCTTTCTTCTCTTCTTTGATTGTGGAATAAGGGTGAAGGATGGAGGAGTTATTTAGACCTTGCAATACTGAGCGGATACGGTGCCCATCGAGTCAAAGAAGAAGGAACAGACAAACATAACAGGCATTGCAGTTATTCTGGGTGGGCTCCAAACAGTCAGCAAAAAGGAAAGGAGACGAACAAATCGTGCTGTCATTCCATATGTGACTGGGCCCTTGGAGAAATTGGTTTTCTCCAAGCACAATGTCATTGTATATTTCAAATCTCAGAATATACTGAGGCAAAGACTGGTATATCCTAAGGACCATTTACATAAGCAGCAAAAGAACAATCCAATGTAAGCAGGACTGCAAAGGTCTCTACACTAACTTTCCATAATTGGCTCCCTGTTAAATTCAGAATAGAATTTCAAACTGTCCTTCTCATATATATATAAAGCCTTTAATAATCAAGCTTCATCATACATCAGAGATCTGATTGTTCCATATGTTCCCAACTGAACACTCGCTTTCAGACTGCATGTTTACTGGTGGCTCTTAGAGGGTCACCTGTGTTTGTTTTTTGTGTGTATGCTCTATCTTCTCGAATCCTTAGTGGGTTGTGGCAGATGGCCACTCTCACTGACTCAGGTTCTGGTTCTGCTGGAGGTGTCATCCTGTTAAAGAGGAGTTTTCCTTTGCTCAGTATGAGGGATTGCTGCAAAGTCAACAACATGATGCAAGTGAATGTCCACTGTGTCTACATGCTCATCCATGAGCAGTGAATGCTACAAGTCAATGACTCGATGCAATCTGCTGGGTTTTGTAAAACAGAAAACATTTTAACCAATGTGAATACAATACTTAACTTGACTTTATTGTTGGAGAACTAGGATCAATTGGAATGCATGGAGTTGACTTGGAATCTCTATGTATGATCTTTTTGTAGTGCCTTTAAATGTGTTGTGAATTGTTGCTATATAAACAAACAGATATTAATTAATTTGGCAGAGGCCTGGTTAACTGAAAAAAAGATCACTGTCTTTGGAACACCATGTACCTGTACCAGGATGGCTGCAGCAAGGAAGCTCCTATTGAATCACATGCCTTGTGTTGCTCATAAAATGCAAACCACAACTTTTTGCCTCGATTACAGTGGGGTTATTTTGTGCCAACAAAGGGTGATGACATAGTGAGTTGATTTTATCATACCCCAGCCAATACATATAAACTGCATCAGGAGCAAGCAGCACTTGGGCAAGAAAAAAAAACAACTGATACAGAATGCTGGATATAATCTCAAGTCTTTAAAAGACCAAGAGGCTGCCAAGGCTACACTTGACAGAGGCACAAACTACCTGAGTGGAGAAAATAGGAGAATCTATTTAACATCCTTGAACTATGCAGAACTATTTTATTAATATGATTTATTGTTAGCTATCATGCATTTGGAAAGGTTTTTAAATTGAATGTTAATTGGTATCACTTCTATCACTTTGTTAAATTATTTACTACATATACTGTATGTGACTGAGGTCCTTGGAGGTTTAACTTACGTCTCATGTTATGTAGTGTTACCCTGTGATTTGCCACATGGGCACCACGAAGGTCTCTGATGAGGACTGAAACTACATATCAAGTTTTAAGACACCCTTCACAAGGGACCTATCTGACAAGCAATTTAAACTGAACCCTCAATTGCTTAAGGTCAGTATTTACAAAGAGGAGAGCATGACATTGGATGACCAGCCTTGTGGCACTGCGGTAGGAAGAATCTAGCAGAGCTGGAATAACCCAAATTAGAATGCATATACTTGACTTGGTGTCTTTTTGTATGACTGGATTGAATTGACTTTTACTGTAAATTGCCTTAACACAACATTTGTTGTGAATGAGTACTATATAAATATTTCTGTAAATTGGAGTTTACTATTTTTGAATAAGTGCACACATATTTTACTTATGCTGTAAATCTGCTCTTACTGTACAGTCTCTTATTACTTTCTGTTTCTATATTTGTACCTATATTATATAATATATTATAATATATTATATTATATTATACATACACTGCTCAAAAAAATAAAGGGAACACTCAAATAACACATCCTAGATCTGAATGAATGAAATATTCTCATTTAATACTTTGTTCTGTACAAAGTTGAATGTGCTGACAACAAAATCACACAAAAATCATCAATGGAAATCAAATTTTTAACCAATGGAGGCCTGGATGTGGAGTCACACAGAAGATTAAAGTGGAAATACACACTACAGGCTGATCCAACTTTGATGTAATGTTCTTAAAACAAGTCAAAATGAGGCTCAGTATTGTGTGTGGCCTCCACGTGCCTGTGTGTGCTCCTGATGAGATGGCGGATGGTCTCCTGAGGGATCTCCTCCCAGACCTGGACTAAAGCATCCGCCAACTCCTGGACAGTCTTTGGTTCAATGTGACGTTGGTGGATGCCGGGAGACATGTTTTCACAGATGCTCAATCGGATTCAGGTCTGGGGAACGGGCGGGCCAGTCCATAGCTTCAATGTCTTCATCTTGCAGGATGAACCCATCCACACTCCAGCCACATGAGATCTAGCACATGAGATCTAGCATTGTCCTGCATTAGGAGGAACCCAGGGCCATCCGCACCAGCATATGGTCTCACAAGGGGTCTGAGGATCTCATCTCAGTACCTAATGGCAGTCAGGCTACCTCTGGCGAGCACATGGAGGGCTGTGCTCCCCTCCAAAGAAATGCCACCCCACACCATTACTGACCAACTGCCAAACCGGTCATGCTGAAGGATGTTGTAGGCAGCAGATCGCTCTCCACGGTGTCTCCAGACTCTGTCACATGTGCTCAGTGTGAACCTGCTTTCATCTGTGAAGAGCACAGGGCACCAATCCTGGTGTTCTTGGCAAATGCCAAACATCCTGCACGGTGTTGGGCTGTGAGCACAACCCCCATTTGTGGACGTCGGGCCCTCATACCATCCTCATGGAGTCGGTTTCTAACCGTTTGTGCAGTTTGATTTACTTGGAGTTATATTGTGTTGTTTAAGTGTTCCCTTTATTTTTTTGGGCAGTGTATAATAACATATATAGAATAGATAATATTCAATATTTTATTGTGTGAATCTGAATTTCTCAACTTGCCTGTTACTATGTTGCTGATTCTACCCACTGAAAGATAATAAAGGCTACTTCTATTCTATTCTAAATAAACTAAGTTGAATTGAAATTGTACTCTGATTCTCAAGATGAAAAGGGGGGCAACTGTGTCCTAAGTCTCTACAGAGCTGACCCTTGCAATAGACTGCCCATTGCTAACGGGCAGCAGCCTTTTGCTTTCGAGGATGTGTCGCCCTGGCTGTGGGAAACAGAGACTAAGCTGAACTCAGGTGGGAATCCCTCCCTCTTGACCTCCCTAGGGCTAGCTCACCAAGCAGGGTATACCGTGCCCTAAATTAAGTATTTATGCAAAAGAAAAAAATATTTTCTCTTAAATAAGTAAAAAAAAAAAACAGAAATTATGGAACATCATCACGACATTTTCTTCTCAAAATAAAGAAAATTCAAGAAGATGCAAATTTCTTCAAGAGTATCTTGACACCTGGAATTTAATCTCACCTGACGTTCCATGTACTGCACAATATCGTGCTGCACCCTCCACTGAGCAATGCTTTTGTCACTCTGTCTGTGTTCAGAATGGAGGTGCCTGAAGGACAAAAAAGGTTAAGGTTATAAGAACAACATTGCTTTGAAATTATAAAAACTTTATTTCCGCAGCACAGACAAACCACTTGAAATAGAGAATGTGAAGCTCCCTGAAATTCTTGAATGGATTTTGCTTGATAATCCTTTCAAGGTTGCAGTCATCCCTGTTTCTGGTGCACCTTTTTTTCCCACACTTTTTCCTTCCACCTTTCTGTGTATCAAATATTTTTACAATGTTCGAATTTATCAAATTATCTGCAAGCCATAATCATTAAAATGACAAGAAACATATCCTTGAAATGTTTCACTCTATGTGTAGTGAATCTATATGATTCATTGCACTTTTTAAAATGAAAGAAAAAAAATATTAAGCCTTTTTTTTTCGATCTGTACTTGTAAAAACCTCCCCAGCTGTAGAGCTACATATACAAAGCTTTAAACATGTCACCCCTTTGCCCCCATAGTACATCTGGAGTAGCTTGGGAATCTTTTGACAATGTGGCTTCAAGAAAATCAGTGTTGAAAGGAAGAGTTACATATTTGCCACAATTATGAGTGGCATAAAACTAACACTGCAAATCACGCTGAACACAGAAAATTGCCTGTGAAAAAGGGTCTTGGCAGTATTATGTTGTGGAGATGCTCATCTTCAGGAGGGACAGAGATGCTGGTAAATGTTGAGACAAAGGAGGTGGGTCCAAAATCATCTTCTTCTTCTGGCTCCTCCCTTTAGGGTTCACCGCAGCAAATCACCTGCCTCCATCTTACCCTATTCTTTCTTCTCTTCACTTTTATACCAGTCATCTCCATGTCATCCTTCACTATGTCTCTATGTTCATGAATCTTCTCTGGGGTCTTCTTTTTTCTTCTACCATCAAGCTCCATCTCCAGCATTCTCTTTCCAATGTATCCACTATCGCTTCTCTGAACATGTCCATACCATCTCAACCTTGGCTTTCTCTAACTTATTCTTCAAATCCTCTAGTTCCTCTGATCTGCTATCTTATTCTGTCAACCTTGGTTACTCCCTATAAAAATTAGCCTCCAGCTCAGCCTCCTGTCTTTTGGGCACCTCCACTGTCTCCAACATGTACCTCAACAGCTCCCACTACTGTCTTAAAGGCTTTTCCTCTCAATCTTGGAG
The DNA here is from genome assembly GCA_036173005.1 of Crenichthys baileyi. NCBI lineage: Eukaryota > Metazoa > Chordata > Actinopteri > Cyprinodontiformes > Goodeidae > Crenichthys > Crenichthys baileyi. The sequence goes on along the minus strand of JAHHUM010000400.1, from coordinate 165,125 downwards.
TTATCTCTCTGTGACAGATCACTCGTCTACATCTACTCCACCCTTCCCATTCTCTTCTTCACCTATATTTTACACTGGCCACTGTTTTTAATGCTTGACCCCAGGTAGTTTCTTTCTCCAGCTTCACCTTTACACCTGTCTCCCCCTCATTTACACAGATTAATTCTTATCTTGCTTCTGCTGAATTTTCTTCTTCTTCTTCTCTCTAATACAAACATCTATCTCTCTAATTTCTCCCCCACCTGATGTTTACTTTTATCACAAATTACAATGTTATTAGCAAAAATTGTGGTCCACGAAGCCTCCTGCCTGACCTCATCTATCCACCTATCCATCACCACTGCAAACAAGAAGGGGCTAAGAACTGATCCTTGGTGTCCTTTCTGTGCATGAAACCAAACCCCTGCTCACTGATCCGAATGTCTCGTCTTATCCCCAGTTCAACTAATCTCTTTCAGAGCTTCATCGTGTGGCTCTTCAACTTAATCTGGCTGTAGCTATTATATATCTGTATGCCTACATTGTTCTGAAAAAAACGGGCCCCAGCATCCTCCTCCTCCACTTTCCAAGCATGTTCTCACTCTCCGGGACTCCATACCTCTACAGGTGTGTCATGTGGACCAACTCCTGTTTCACACGTCACCCTCTTCAAAGCTGCCCTAACTTAATCCTTACTATTTCCCGTACTTTCTCAATTCAACATCTCTGCTCCTCTCCCCTCCTCTCTGTCTAATTTCTTATGTTTCTTTCTCTTCATGTATCAACTCCTCAAAGTTCTCCATCCACCTTCTCACCAAAGTCTGCTCATTCACTAACACATTCCCTTCTCTATTTTGTATCAACCCAAACTGTTGTATTTTCCTTCTAGCTCTATCCCTTTGTTTAGCTAATCAGTACAGAACCATTTCACTTTTCTTACCGTTTTCTAACCTCTCTTACAGCTCTCACAGCTAGAAGCCTTCTTCTTTGTCATTGCTACTACTCTCTCTCTCTGCTATGCGTCTAATCTCCCAGTAGTCCTGTCTACTTGCTTCATCTCTCTGACTTTCCCACTTTTTCTTTGCTACCTTTTTCCTCTGATTGCTTCCTCGTTCCACCACCAACTTCAGTCATCTTCTTTCGTCTGCCCTGTAGTTATGCCACACACATTCCAACTAGCTCCTCTTACCACCTTAGCTGTCCTTTCCCAGTCCCCTGGTACCAATTCACCACTCCCAAGAACTTTCCTTAACTGAACTTCCCTGAACTTTCTGCAACACTTCAGTTTCCACCATCTAATCCTTAGCTCTGACTTTACTCTCTCTCTTCTTTGTTTTCACCTTTATCCTACACACCACCGTCCTATGCTGATTTGCTACTAGGAGCGGAACTAAGACAGAAAGAAACAGTTAACCAACGGGAAAAGACAAATACTTAATACATACATAAGAGAATTGACTAGAATATACAAGGAACAGAACAAAGGAAAAAACTAAGAAACTAAACACAAAGGAATAATCCAATATAGCAACAACTTAGAGATAGTGATGAACAAAGAGAAATTACCAGGATAAGGCATGACCTTTTAGAACATAATAAACAACAGGGAGATGATGCGAACACAAATGAAAACCAAAACCTAACATCTACAGGATATAAGATTTTCATCCTCTTAGCAAAATCCACAACTACCTGTCCTTCTGCGTTACACTCTTTTACACCATACCTACTAAGCACCTCCTGGTCAACTTAGTTTCCTTCACCAGCATATTCATTGAAATCTGCTTCTTTCACATATTTTCCCCCTAGTTTGCTTCAGGTATCCTCTTTGTCTTCCAACTGACATCTTGCTATGCATATGCGCTGATAACATTCAACAACAGGCCCCCAACTTCCACTTTCTACATAACGATCTTGTCTGAAACTCTATTTTCCAGCTTTACCAAACTGTTCTTTCAAGATTAGCCCTACTAAGGGTGTGGCCTTGGTGGTGCAGGGGTGCACGACCCATGTGTGGTGGCCTTAGTCCTCGACGCAGGCTGTCACAGGGTTGAAACCCAGCCCTCATGACATTTTCTGCACACACTTCCCCCACTCTCTCCATCATTTCCTATCTGCTTAGTGTCGAAAAACAATTACATAAAGGCCACTAGTGCTGCAAAAAAGCATTTAAAAGAATATACCTACTCTATTGCTTTTCGTTCCTGTACCACGGTGGAACAGTTTGAAACCACCACGAGTCTCCCGACCTTGCTTCCCTTCGGTTTGGTCTCCTGCACTCATAGAATATCTTCCTTACTTCTCTCCATCATGTTTGCCAGCTCTCTGTCTTTACCTACCATTGTCCATATATAGAAAGTCCCTGATCCAACCTCTACACTCCTGCCTTTCCTCTTCTCTTATTGCCTCCGAACATGCTTTCCTCCTCTCCTTCTCGCTGGCTGTCAGCCTACAGTAGTCCTATTTCCTTCAGCACCCTATTGATCAATAAGCACTGGAGGGGGGCATTGTTAAATTAGGCCTCGACTGATCTGGTATGGCAGTCATCCCGAGTTGTATGTGGAATGCTCTTCTTCATGACACAACCTTCTTCAAGTTATCTGAGCTTGAGACCAGCACTGAGAGATTACACTGATTACACACCCACAATGGCTGTTTTGAGAAAGTTTGAAATAAATACTAGGTGATACTGTTAGGACATGTCATAGGCTGTAAAAAGCTTGAGACCAGGGCAATGATTCACTTTCAAACAGGAAACTAAACCTAAGCATACAGCCAGAACTACAATGAAATGGTTTAGGTGAAGGTATATTCATTGGTTAGAATGTCTTAATCAACATCCCAATTTTAATACAACCGTGGCATAAATGCTTTTATAGGACACTTTGCCTCACATTTACAGTGCTGTGGCAGGTAGGTAATAGCAAATAAAGTTTCTTAACAGCTCTGAATGTCACAGATGGACAAGAACAACATCAAAGGTAAAAACAAAATGGCACACTATAAAAAGAAAAAGACGGAACAAATAACTCAACATGTCCTTACACAATAGCTAAATTAAAATTTTCTGTCCTCTAACCTAATACACAAACATTACATGGGGAAGCATCATAAACAATATACAGATGTTAACTACATGACAGGATTTTAAATTTATCAATGGTCTCTTTTTCTGATTCTTTACATGTGGAGTCAAGTAAAACATAGTTTTAGATGTATAAACACAGTCAAAAAAGAAACGGTGACAGAATTACAATTCAAACCATTAGTTTATAAAACAGCAGTTATAGAGTCCATGATATGGTGGTAAATAATGACATGGTGGTAAATAATCAGCCTAAAAGTGCTGTGTAAATCTAACATCAACGACATCGGGTGTGTTTACTAGTTTCCAAAACACATCTGGTAAGCGGAAACCATCTCAATTAATTTATCCTAAGATCCTAACAATAAGTCAGAAAAATATCTAATGTGGATTGGGACCGTCAACATTTATCATCTTACAGTTGTCTAACAATTGGATTGATTAAGTGCTGTTTAGGAGACTGTTTGGGAGTCTACTTACTTTAGGAAAGTGGAGAAATTTTCCAATACCAATCCACAGCCTGGCCAGCAGCAAAGACCGCTTATAAACAGTGCACTCATGCCCTCTGGAATGCTAGGAGAAATAGAAAGGTCTTTAGAAGCAGGAAAGGCCTGTAAAGTAATTAAATTCATTTCAAAATGTTCTGTTGACAACACCCATGAACCAACTTATGAAACATATCCACCCCATGTGAAAACACATTAGTGGTTCATTGAAAATACACAAATCAGGTCTAAACACTATTAAAAGGCAGCAGGGGAGCTCACCATTTGAAAAAATAAAATAAAAGGAGTGAGAAAAGAAGAAAAAGTGTTGGTTAGTTGGAAGTCTAGAAGGGAACAAGAAGGGTGTAGAGACACAGTGTCCAAGTCTAGTCCTACAGATCTACTACCGTGCAAGTTATAGATGCATACCTTCTCCAACACACCTGAATTAAAAATGTCTTGTTACCTGGCCTCTGCAGAGCTGAATGACTGAATGCTGATGAGCAAATTCAGCCATTTGATTCAGATGTGTTGCAGAAGAGATACATCTAAAAGTTGCAGGATAGTAACTCCAGGACTGGACTTGGGCAGGAAGAGGTTGATTTGAAAGAGGGAGATAGAAAACATACACAGTGAAACCAGTGTAGCACAAATTGACCATGTTATAAACTATAGAGTGATGCTAAAGGAAGCTATACTGAAAGTTCAAACAAATCTCAGCGGAGAAGAGGTCCACATATTCACTTAAGAACAAAAGACTGCAACTCTCAAAATGGTTTACAAGTTATTGCTTGGCAGGATGAACAATGAATAGCTCCATGTGTATGTTGTTAGATGCGTGGATATTACAGCTTTTTCATTACTTTTTAGACACGATTTTAAGATACTGATCAAACTCATAGAAAAAAATATATTACAAATTTTCTTATTTGTGTAAGATGAATAAATATTTGTGTAAGAAAATTATGACTATTATATTTACAGGAACTGTAGGAGAAAAATTATTACTTGTTGAAGGATCATTTCTTATATGTGCATTATACAATGCTACAGTAATATGAAAAATACATAATTTCAAGTACTCGTACTCGTCGTCTTCCGCTTATCCGGAAGCGGGTCGCGGGGGCAGCAGACTCAGCAGAGACACCCAGACGTCCCTCTCCCCAGACACCTCCTCCAGCTCCTCCAGGGGGAGCCCAAGACCCTCCAGGCCAGCTGAGAGACATAGTCCCTCCAGCGTGTCCTGGGCCGTCCCCTGGGCCTCCTCCCAGTGGGACGTGTCTGGAACACCTACCGAGGAAGGCGTCCAGGAGGCATCCGGTATAGATGGCCGAGCCACCTCAACTGTCTCCTCTCGATGTGGAGGAGCAGCGGCTCTACTCCGAGCCCCTCCCGAATGGCCGAGCTCTTCACCCTATCTCTAAGGGAGTGCCCGGCCACCCTACGGAGGAAGCTCATTTCAGCCGCTTGTATCCGGGATCTCGTTCTTTCGGTCATGACCCAAAGTTCATGGCCATAGGTGAGGGTAGGAACGTAGACCGACCGGTAAATCGAGAGCTTTGCTTTCCGGCTCAGCTCTCTCTCTTCACCACAACGGACCGGCACAGCGCCCCCATTACTGCGGCAGCCGCACCGATCCGTCTGTCGATCTCCCGCTCCATTCTTCCCTCACTCGTGAACAAGACCCCGAGATACTTGAACTTCTCCACTTGAGGCAGGAACTCCCCTCCAACCTGAAGAGGACAAGCCACCCTTTTCCGGTTGAGTACTATGGACTCTGACTTGGAGGAGATGATTTTCATCCCAGCCGCTTCACACTCGGCTGCGAACCGCCCCAGCGCATGCCGTAGGTCTTGGCTAGAGGGGGCCAGCAGGACCACGTCATCTGCAAAAAGAAGAGACGAAATCCACTGGTCCCCAAACCAGACCCCCTCGGGCCCTTGGCTGCGTCTAGAAATCCTGTCCATAAAAGTTATGAACAGGACTGGTGTGGAGCAGACCAAACTCCTGCTCCACTCGTACAGGGACCAGATGGCCCCTAATAAAGGGCCCCCGATTCCTTACTCCTAGAGCACCCCCCACAAGGCCTCACGAGGGACACAGTTGAATGCATTCTCCATGTCCACAAAACACATGTGAACCGGTTGGGAAAACTCCCATGAGCCCTCGAGTACCCTGTAGAGGGTATAGAGCTGGTCCAGTGTTCCAAGGCCGGGACGAAAACCACACTGCTCCTCCTGAAGCCGAGGTTCGACTATCAGCCGGACTCTCCTCTCCAATACCCTGGCGTAGGCCTTACCAGGGTGGCTGAGGAGTGTGATCCCCCTGTAGTTGGAACACACCCTTCTTATGAAGGGGGACCACCCCGGTCTGCCAGTCCAGAGGCACTGTCCCCGACCGCCATGCAATGTTGAAGAGGCGTGTCAACCATGACAGCCCCACAACATCCAGAGATTTGAGGTACTCAGGGTGGATCTCATCCACACCCGAAGTCTTGCCACCGCGGAGCTTTTTAACCACCTCGGTGACTTCAGCCTGGGTGACGAAAGAGTCCAACCCCGAGTCCCCAGCCTCTGTTTCCACCAGGGAATGCGTGATGGCAGGATTGAGGAGATCCTCGAAGTACTCCTTCCACCGCCCGATAATGTCCCCAGTCGAGGTCAGCAGCCTCCCACCCCCACTATAAACAGTGTTGGCGAAGCACTGCTTCCCCCTCCTGAGGCGCCGGACGGTTTGCCAGAATCGCTTCGAGGCCGACCGGTAGTCCTTCTCCATGGCCTCACCGAACTCCTCCCAGGACCGGGTTTTTGCCTCGGCCACAGCCCGGGCCGCAGCACGCCTGGCCTCACGGTACCCGTCAGCTGCCTCAGGAGTCCCACAAGCCAACCACAGCCGAAAGGACTCCTTCTTCAGCTTGACAGCATCCCTTACTGCCGGTGTCCACCACCGGGTTCTGGGATTGCCACCGCGACAGGCACCGCAGACCTTACGGCTGCAGCTACAGGAAGCAGCATCGACAATAGATGCGGAGAACATGGTCCACTTGGACTCTATGTCTCCAACATCCCCCGGAATCTGGTCAAAGCTCTCCCGGAGGTGGGAGTTGAATACATCCCTGGCTGAGGGCTCCGCCAGGTGTTCCCAGCAGACCCTCACTATGCGCTTGGGGCTGCCAAGTCTGTCCGGCTTTCTCCTCCTCCAGCGGATCTAACTCACCACCAGGTGGTGATCAGTTGACAGCTCAGCCCCTCTCTTTACCCGAGTGTCCAAAACATGCAGCCGAAGGTCTGATGATACGACAACAAAGTCGATCATTGACCTCCTGCCTAGGGTGTCCTGGTGCCAAGTGCACTGATGGACACCCTTATGCTTGAACATGGTGTTCATTATGGACAATCCGTGACTAGCACAGAAGCCCAATAACAAAACACCACTCGGATTCAGATCGGGGAGGCCATTCCTCCCGATCACGCCTCTCCAGGTGTCACTGTCATTTCCCACGTTGGCGTTGAAGTCCCCCAGCAGAATAATGGAGTCCTCGGGAGGGGCACTATCCAGCACCCCCGACAGGGACACCAAGAAGGCCAGGTACTCCGCACTACCGCTCGGCCCGTAGGCCGAAACGACAGTCAGACCCTATCCCCGACCCGAAGGCGCAGGGATGTGACCCTCTCATCCACCGGGGTAAACCCCAACACGAGACGGCTGAGCTGGGGGGCAACAAGCAAACCCACCCCAGCCCGCCGCCTCTACCCGTGGGCCACTCCAGAGTAGAAGAGAGTCCAGCCCCTCTCAAGGAGATGGGTTCCAGAGCCCACGCTGTGCGTGGAGGCGAGCCCCACTATTTCTAGTCGATATCTCTCGACTGCCCGCACAAGCTCAGGCTCCTTCCCCCCAGCGAGGTAACATTCCACGTCCCTAGAGCCAGCCTAAGCATCCGGGGATCGGGCCGCTGAGGTCTCCACCTTCGTCTGCCACCCAATCCTCTTTGCACCGGTCCCTCACGGTTCCCCCTGCAGGTGGTGGGCCCACTGGGGGATGGCCTCGCATCTCTCATTCGGGCTTGGCCTGGCCGGGTCCCGCAAGGAGCAACCCGGCCACCAGGCCTGGCTCCAGGGTGGGACCCCGGCTCCGCCGTACCGGGCGACGTCACGTGCCTCGATATATCTGTCCTCATGAAGGATTCTTGAACCGCTCTTTGTCTGACCCATCACCTAGAGCCTGTTTGCCATGGGAGACATTGCCTGGAACATTGCCAAAATTAGAAATATCCTGTCCAGGAGTGACGCTGAAAAACTAGTCCATGCATTTGTTTTTTCAAGGCTGGACTATTGTAATTCTTTACTATCAGGATGTCCACAAAATGCAGTTAAAAGCCTTCAGCTGATTCAAAATGCTGCAGCAAGAGTTCTGATGAAAATTAAAAAGAGAGATCATATTTCCCCTACTTTAGCTTCCCTTCATTGGCTCCCTGTTAAATCCAGAATAGAATTTAAAATTCTCCTCCTCACATATAAAGCCCTTAATGATTTAGCTCCATCATACATCAGAGATCTGATTGTTCCATACGTTCCTAACAGAGCACTTCGTTCTCAGACTGCAGGTTTACTGGTGGTTCCTAGAGTCTCTAGAAGTAGAATGGGAGGCAGATCCTTTAGTTATCAGGCTCCTCTCCTGTGGAACCAGCTCCCAGTTTTAGTCCGTGAGGCGGACACCCTGTCTACTTTTAAGGCTAGGCTTAAAACTTTCCTTTTTGATAAAGCTTATGGTTAGAGTGGCTTAGGTTATCCTGAGCTATCTTCCTTATTTTAGCTCCGTCTTTTTCTCCCCTTGTTGGATGGAGTAAGGGGGAGTCAGGTTTAGCCTAAACCGGCTCAGTTACGGTTGAGGTGCAAACACACCCTCCATTTCTGTTACCTGTATGACCCCCTCTCTTTTCCAATGGTTATGGTCAATCTGACAGAGAGAGGTATCCCAATCGTTGTGGTTTTTAGTATAACAATGGCCATCAGTGGGCTCTAGATGGACAAACTGTCTACTTTTAAGGCTAGGTTTAAAACTTTCCTTTTTGATAAAGCTTATAGTTAGAGTGGCTTAGGTTATCCTGAGCTATCTCTGTAGTTATGCTGCTATAGGCTTAGGCTGCTGGAGGACATAATGACCACTTTCACCCTCTTCGCTACTTTCTCACGCTACTCTTCAATTTTGTATTATTTGCTGTTATCTCAGCTTTTAACTTTGTTCTCTCTCTTTTCTCTTCCTAGAAGCTACACCTGGCCTGACTCTGTGTCTGACTCTGTGTCTACCTGTAACACCTTTCTGGAGAGGGGAATCCTCCAAGCTTCTGCTGGCAACAACTTAATGCTCACCCTCTACCGATGATCCACATGGCCCTGTCTTTCAGTATTTAACCCTTTCTCTCTCCTAGTAATAGCTACTGACTGCGCTTTTACTGTGACTACCTCTCTGTGCTCTCTTCAGACTCTAAACTTGAAAACTGGCTCAGAGTTTATCTGTTCCTTCTTTCTAGGTGAAACGACTAAAGGAGCTACATCCATTAACATTTACCTTTTCCTTCCCATAGAAAGTACTCCTGGATCAGTGCTTCTTTGTTCTCTTTGTGTCTCTGCTCTGTTCTCTCTAACCCCCAGTCGGTCGTGGCAGATGGCCGCTCACACTGAGCCTGGTTCTGCTGGAGGTTTCTTCCTGTTAAAAGGGAGTTTTTCCTCTCCACTGTTGCTACATGCATGCTCAGTATGAGGGATTGCTGCAAAGTCAACGCCAGTGACTGTCCACTGTCTCTACATGTTCATCCGGGAGGAGTGAATGCTGCAAGTCACTGACTGGATGCAATCTGCTGGGTTTTCCTTTCCTTAGATAGAAAAACTTTTTATCCAATTTGAATAAATAACAGAATCTGGCTGCACTGTTCAATGATTAAGATAATTGGAATGTATGTACCTGACTTTTGTGAAGTGCCTTGAGACGACATGTGTTGTGAATTGGCGCTATATAAATAAACTGAATTGAATTGAATTGAATTGAGACCCTACCTGGGGCATTTGAGCCCCAGAGAACATAGCCTCTAGGATCATTTGGACACGCAAACCCCTCCACCACGTTAAGGTGGCGGTTCAAGGAGGGGGTGGCGATTCAAGTAACTAGTACTAAGTACAAATCGAATAAATATATTTTAAATTAGCTGTATAAAATATCTGTAGACATATACATAGGTCATGTCCCACCAGGTCATTGGCAGTAAAAGCACAAAATTAAAGTCAAATGTCTCTTGCAATTTCAACGTCTGTGGAGCTCTTATGTTATCAGCAGGACACAGATGTGGCACATTGGAGCAAAAGCCTGTTTCCCTAGAAGGACGTTGGGTGTTTGAAGAACAGAGGGACTGAGTAAAGGGGAATGGAGTAAGGAACTAATGTACAGGGGGCACTGACATTTATGCATTTGAAGAAGAGAAGACAGAAATTGCTTATAAACCAAGCAGTGTAATACCCAAAAATGGGGGTGATGTGTTTATATTTCTTACTCTAATTGGTTTTTGACTGCTGATGAGAGAAGTACATTGAGGCCAGAGAAAAAAATGGTGGTTTGATAGATGATCGGATTTGGCAAAGGGACTACAAGTGATTTACTTTTAGAGCATTTAGGCTATAGGTAGTTATTCAATTCAGTTTCAGTTCAGTTTATTTATATAGCGCCAATTCACAACACATGTCGTCTCAAGGCACTTCACAAAACTCAGATACATTCCAATTAGTCCTAACCATTGAACAGTGCAGTCAGATTCAGTTATTTATTCAAATTGGATGAAAATTTTTTCTATCTCAGGAAACCCAACAGATTTCATCGAGTCAGAGATTTGTAGCAGTCACTCCTCCCAGATGAGCATGTAGAGACATTGGACAGTCACTGGCGTTGACTTTGCAGCAATCCCTCATACTGAGCATGCATGTAGCGACAGTGGAGAGGAAAAACTCCCTTTTAACAGGAAGAAACCTCTAGTAGAACCAGGCTCAGTGTGAGCGGCCATCTGCCACGACCGACAGGGTGTTTGAGAGAACAGAGCAGAGACACAAAGAGAACAAAGAAGTACTGATCCAGGAGTCCTTTCTATGGGAAGGAAAAGTGAATGTTAATGGATGTAGGTCCTTTAGTCGTTTCACCTAGAAAGAAAGAACAGATAATTCTGAGCCAGTTTTCAAGGTTAGAGTCTGAAAGAGAGCACATAGAGTTAGTCACAGCAAAAGCTCAGTCAATTGCCATGTCTAGGAGAGAGAAAGGGTTAAACACTGAAAGACAGGGCCATGTGGATCATCGGTAGAGGGTGAGCATTAAGTTGTTGCCAGCAAAAGCTTGGGCGATGCCCCTCTCCAGAAAGGTGTCACACGTAGACACAGAGTCAGGCCAGGTGTAGCCTTAGGAAGAGAAAAAGAGAGAGAACAAAGTTAAAAGCTGAAATAACAGCAAATAATGCAAAATTGTAGAGTAGTGTGCGAATGTAGCGAAGAGGGTGAGAGTGGTCATGTCCTCCAGCAGCCTAAGCCTATAGCAGCATAACTACAGAGATAGCTCAGGATAACTTAAGCCACTCTAATTATAAGCTTTATCAAAAAGGAAAGTTTTAAGCCTAGCCTTAAAAGTAGACAGTTTGTCCATCTAGAGCTGCCTGATGGCCATTGTTATACTAAAAACCACAACGATTGAGATACCTCTAACTTTCAGATTGATTATAACTATTGGAAAAGAGAGGGGGTCATGTCAAGTTATGTTTGACCACAGCTTTTACTCCTGACAAGCAGTGGTAATGGTGATGGCAATGATAAATGTAAGGCATGGTGTCCAAAGTCTGTCCTCAAGGGCCAGTGCTCTGCATGTTTTAGATGTTCCCCTGCTTCAGCACACCTGATTTCCGTTTATGGCTGATTAAAAGGCCTTTACTGAACTGCAATATCCTGAATCAGGTGTGTTAAAGCAGGGAAACTTCTAAAACATGCAGGATGCCATCATGGAAAATATGACTAAAATTACCAACTCAAATGGCATACAGAAAAATCAGAACCCAAAGCAATTGATGACTTGATCAAGGAGGAGGATGTAAATCATGAGCATTATAGGCTCATTCATCAATTCCTAAGGTAAACCATAGGTGACGGTGTAAATCCTGATCCTGAACATTGGGTCACCCATAGAGACATATTCAGTTGTCTAATTGGAATTAGCAATGAAATGATGTGTTTAACCTGTTGAGAAGGATGTGGTGGTCAGTAGTGTCAAATACTGCTGAAAAATCAAAATGGACTGGAAGGGATTATTAATCTAGTCAATTATTCTAGTAATTAATCATAGTAAAAACCACAGTAAAAGACCTATACCAACTAAGAAATGTTGAGGCTTTTGTGTTAATACCAATGCTTTGCTGTTTAAAATATGAGGGCTTTTGTTTTGTAGAGTATGTCTAGGTCTTATTTTGAAAGTCCAGCATACCTGTCCTTTCAGGTCTGGGTTATCTAAAATATTTGTGTATGCTATTATCAGCTTAAAAAAATCATAGTACCTATGGATGAATTAGGATTCAGTTTTGAAAGTTTCAGTACGGCCTATTTTAAAGGACCAGCATAGTCATTTTTCCAATGCTGGTTGAGCTCCACTATTAGTATGAAGGCCAGTCTAGCAAGAATCTATAGTTTAAAGTGTAAAGGCTTTTATTTTGTACAGTACGTTTTGTCTAATTTTGACAGTCCAGAATAGCTGCTCTTTCAGTTCTGGGTTAGTTCCATTAGCTAAATAGAACTTGCTACTGTACAATCACTGTGGGTCAGCTTAAAAAAGGTTTCTAGGATTTTTTTCTTTCACCTCCGGAACATTGCGAAGATTAAAAATATCCTATCCAGGAGTGACACTGAAAAACTAGTCCATGCATTTGTTACTTCAAGGCTGGACTATTGTAATTCTTTACTATCAGGAGGTCCACAAAATGCAGTTAAAAGCCTTCAGCTGATCCAAAATGCTGCAGCAAGAGTTCTAAAGAAAATTGAAGAAAAGAGATCATTCTCTTATTTTAGCTTCCCTTCATTGGCTCCCTGTTAAATCCAGAATATAATTTAAAATTCACTCCTTGACTCTGTCAGCCAATAATCAGCTTCATTCAGTCCACCTGCACCATGCATTCAGAATCTTTATTTCACCTGCGCCATGCTATATATACACACTGCTGTTTTGTTTACTCGTCGTGGAAACATTATCTCTGTTCTCACCAGTTGTCATGCCAAGCCTTTTCGTTTTTGCCTGCTTCTGCTGCCACCTGAGGGTGAGATTTTTTTGTTAAATTAAAGATTTTTACTCACCACGCCACGCTGGTCTCTGCCTGTCTGCATTCTGGGGTCCACTTTCGAACACCACATCCTGACATACACATTCATTGTTTATGGCATTAAGTTAGATGCTAAGGCTTGGCAACTCCCAGGTCCTGTTGAAGCAGCGAAACCCTAATCCTATTGAGCTGTTTCTAGGTTGACAAATATCAATATCCAGTTTGGCGCAAATCATATCATACATGTGTCATTTACCACCATCTGTATGGAAATGGAAATTACGTGTGCAAACGAAAGACAATGGCAGGTTTGATCTAAAATGGTCGAATTCCCGTGGGATTTGGACCATGGCTCCAAGAGACTTTTTTTTGTAGGTCCCAAGAAGTTATATATGTGTATTGAATTTAATAATCCTCAGTCAAAGCATGGCTTGAAGCTGTGTCTTTATAATGTTCTAGGGGGTGCTGTGAAGGAACTAGGCCACGTCCACCAAATATTTCACTGGATATCTTTTGGGGGCCAGACTAAGCTCAATCATAATGAATTTGGTGTGGATCATATAGTATATGTGGAAATTAGAGCCAAACGTATGGCCACAGCATGACATCTCACTTCGCCACAGCCACACTCACCAGTGAAAACGCCCTGAGTTAGAAATGAATTGAGACCAACTTGTTATCTGTCTTGAGACATAAGTTCAAGTGGATTAGGTCAAAAAGGTCAGAGATGGACCTTTCCCAGTGAAAAATTTACTTCCTGTTCTAAGGGGGAGGGGCTTTGTGATGTTACTAGTTGGCCACATCGTCAGTCACCTAAAGGGGATCAATCATACCAAAATTTGGTCTCGTTCAGCCTTTCAATGTGAAGGTTGCAGCTGTTTTAATTTTTTGGTGAGTAGGGAACGTCTGCGGCATTGCCACACCCCCTAAACATGGTCAAAAACTCATGATTTATATCACTTTTAATCTCTAATGCTGTAAGTGTATACTGACCAAATTTGAAGTCAATACTTCAAAATCCCTAGGAGCTCAACATGTATGAAACGTCAATAACGCCCAAAAATTACCCTTTGACCCAAAATGGCTAACCTCTTGTTCGTTTTTGGGTGTACCTCCAAGAGACTTTTTAAAAATTATTTAAAGTGATCTACCTGTGTACCAACTTTCAAATCTTTATGACTTACCAGAGGGCCTTTCTCACTTTAGGGGGCGATGTAGAGCCATGTGGCCATGCCCATTTTCATTTCTATTAAAATCCCCAAATTTTGATTAGGGGCCATTTTGGGCAAAGTTTGTTACATTTTCATATATGTTTAGGCCCCCAAAAACCTGTGTAAAGGTGCAGAAGAAAAAGAAATCCTTGAAATACATTAGGCTTTTGCATTGCTTTTGGTGCTCGGGCTTAAAATCCTTGAAATACAATAGGCCTTTGGAGGGCTTTTGCTGCACATGCCTAATCATTATTTAGCCTCTTTACGTTGACTTTTGGGCAGAGTGTGACTGCATCAGAACCAAGAGGAATTCCCCATCAGGACTAGTTAGGAACTCACTATCAGAACCAGAAAGAAACCTCCATCAGAACCAGGTGCTACATCCATCCAAACCTGGAACAAATCTCCATAAGAACCAGACCCAAACTCCATCAGAACCAGGAGGAATTCTCCATCAGGACTAGTTAGGAACCCATTATCAGAACCAGGTCCAAACTCTATCAGAACTAGAAAGAAACCTCCATCAGAACCAGGTCCAAACTCTATCAGAATCAGAAAGAAACCTCCATCAGAACCAGGTCCAAACTCTATCAGAACCAGAAAGAAACCCCCATCAAAACCAGGTCCAACATCCATCCAAACCTTGAACAAATCTCCATTAGAACCAGACCCAAACTCCATCAGAACCAAGAGGAATTCTCCATCAGGACCAGTTAGGAACCCACTATCAGAACCAGGTTCAAACTCAATCAGGACCAGAAAGAAACGACGATCAAAACCAGTTACAGGATCCATCAGAACCTGGAACAAATCTCCATCAGAACCAGTTAGGGACCCTCCACCAGAACCAGGACAAAATCTCCATCAGAACCAGGTACAAACCTGTATCAGAACCAGGTACAAACCTGTATCAGAACCAGGTCCAAACTCTATCAGAGCCAAGGAGAAACATCGATCAGAACCATGTACAGATTTCTACCAGAACCAGATACAAATCTCCATCAGAACCAGATCCAAACTCCATCAGAACCTGGTACAAACCTGTATCAGAACCAGGTACAAACCTGTATCAGATCCAGGTCCAAACTCTATCAGAACCAAGGAGAAACAACCAACAGAAACAGGTGCAGACTTCCACCAGAACCAGATACAGATCTCCATCAGAACCAGATCCAAACTCCATCAGAACCAGGAAGAAACCTCAATCAGAACTAGGTCCAAACTAAATCAGAACCTGGCAAAAAGCTCCAACAGAACCAGAAAAAAAAATCGGTTTAAGAAAATCCTATCAATTCAATTCAATTCAGTTTTATTTATATAGCGCCAATTCACAACACATGTTGTCTCAAGGCACTTCACAAAAGTCAGGTACATACATTACAATTAATCCTAATCATTGAACAGTGCAGTCAGATTCAGTTATTTATTCAAATTGGATAAAAAGTTTTTCTGTCTAAGGAAAGGAAACCCAGCAGATTGCATCCAGTCAGTGACTTGCAGCATTCCCTCCTCGTGGATGAGCATGTAGAGACAGTGTACAGTCACTGGCGTTGACTTTGCAGCAATCCCTCATACTGAGCATGAATGTAGCGACAGTGGAGAGGAAAAACTGCCTTTTAACAGGAAGAAACCTGTATCAGACCCAGGTCCAAACTCTATCAGAACCAGGAAGAAACATCCATCAGAACCTTACACAAATCTTCATCAGAACCAGGAAGAAACCTTAATCAAAACCAAATCCCAACTCCACCAGAACCTGGCAAAAATCTCCATAAGAACCTTGAACAAATCTACACCGGAACCATGTACATGCATCTATCAGAACCAGGTACAAATCTTCATCAGATCCAGGAGGAACCCTCTATCAGAATCAGAAACAAACCCCCATCTGAACCAGGTCCAATCTCTATCAGAATGAAACCACTACTCTGTGACTTATGATGATAAGACCATCTTCATAGGTCCCAGGGAAGCAACGAAACAGCGACCATTTGATCTCAGCTACTTAAACAGCTTCTACTGCTGTTCCAAGACCTGAACAAGAGTGAATAATTTTAAGGGCAATTTCATAGACTTTTGAATATAGCCTGTAGTAAGCAATAGCATGTTAGCTAATTTTAGCCTATATATTGCTTTTTGCATAGTAGAAGGGGTAAAATAAAATCAACATTCATGCTAGCGATAGCCAATATGCTAATGTTAGCATTTTAGCTTCTCTTTCCCATTCTTTCTCAGAATTTTCTGCTATTTTTCATATATTTTAGCACTGACTTCAACTTCTTAGGCTATATTTTTGCTTCAGTCTATGCTTTTTCAGCTAATCTATGGGCTGCTCTTTCCTGCTTTTTTAAAGTTATGGTCAGTTCTTGGAATTTAACAACTATTTCAACAAGTAGTTTTGAGGTAACTTCACCTTGTTACATTGTTTTACAGCTAATAGTCTTCCTGCTTAAACAGATCAGATGACAGTTTTTCTTTGCTGTTTCTGCTATGTCTACTAATTTATCAGATTTCATTTGATATTCTGCTGTCAACCTAAGCCACTTTCTGCCAGCTTTCAACAGGAGTTTAGTATTTATGTTTTCTTCCAATTCATTAAATTTCAGCAGATTATCTGCAGTCAATCTCAGCTTGTTTCTGCCAGCTTTCAGCTACAAAAATCAGCTTACAGCTTTCACACTGCATTTTCGCAGGAAAAGGGGGGGGCCCCCCCGGTTTTGTTTTTTTTTTTTTTTTTTTTTTTTTTTTGGGAGGACATACTGACCACTTCCAGTCTCTGCTGCAATCTTATACTACTCTCCAATCTTTATTTGCTGTTATTTCAGCTTTTAACTCCATGTTCTCTTTTTTTCTCTTTCTAGAAGCTACATCTGACCTGGCTCTGTGTTTAGCTGTGGCACCTTCCTGGAGGGGAACATCGACTGAGCTGCTGCTGCCAACAAATTAATGCTCACCTTGTACAGATGATACACATGGCCCTGTCTTTCAATGTTTCACCCTGCCTCTCCTAGACATAGCTACTGGCTGAGTTTCTACTGTAACTAACTGTATGTGCTCTCTTTCATACTATGGACTTGAAAACTGGCTCAGAATTCATCTGCTTAGCTGTCTTTGTTTCCTAGATGAAGCATCTAAAGGAGCTATAACCATTAATGTTTCACTTTTCTGTCCTTTAGAAAGAACTACTTGATTAGTGCTTCTGAGTTCTTTTTTTTGTCTCTGCTCTGTTCTTTCAAACCCCCAGTCAGTAGTGGCGACTCAAACCCCCAGTCGCCATGACCGACTGGGGATTTGAGAGATGGCCACAGATGGCCGCTCACACAACCTTGTTCTGCCGGAGGTTTCTTCCGGTTTTCCTCTCCACAGTTGCATGCTCAGTATGGGGGTTTCTGCAAAGTCCCTGTCCACTGTCGCCACATGCTCATCCAGGAGGAGTGAATGCTGCAAGTCACTGACTCGATGCAATCTTTTTATTATTTTCAATAATAAATTGGATCCGACTGCACTGTTTGATTGTTAGGAATAATTGGAATGTATGTACCTGACTTGAAATCTGTATGATTCGTTTGAATTGACTTTGTGAAGTGCCTTGAGACGACATGTGCTGTGAAATGGCGCTATATAAATAAAAATAAACTGAATTAAATTTATACTCCTCCACTACCTCCATTTTTTTGTGGTGTGGTTAACCTATTTCTGTTTCTCAAGAAATCTACAATTCTCTCCTTTATTTTCACATTCCAGATGAGATGATTGCTTCTACACCATGCCAAACATCGATCCACCTGCTCTCTCTACTCTCTGATACAACCTACGACTATCAGAGATGGGCAAGAAGCTGAGTACAGCATCTTGAGGGATGTTATGCTCAGCATCCATCAAGATGCTAAGTCCAGCCTCTTAGTGTTAGTGAGCACAAGATGGGTTATCTAGTACTCATACAGACCCTAACACAGATTTAGACAGATTTGTGAACAACATTTGAGAGAAATAGGCCTTTTGTGTACATAGAAAAAAAGTCCTAGATCTTTGGTTTCAGCTGATGAAAAATAGGCGCAACAACAAAAGCGTTGCATTTATATTTTTGTTCAGGGTAAATAGTTGTGCTTAGAGTTTTGGAAATCAAGGTCAGGGTTAGGGTTAACCCTAACCCTAGCATTTTGCTAAAAGTTTCAGGCAAAACTTTTGTTTTGCATCTTGTGTAAGTTTTGCTTTTGCAGCACTGTGACTTTTCCAAAATTTCCAAAAGGAAATCTGGATTTTATTTACTGGCCTTAACTAAAAAATGTAAACTTCAATGTGAATATCGATATATGGTCTTCACTGACACTAAATGATCTTGCTCTTTTATGATAGATATAGTAAATTCATTAAGTTTGCATTTAATTACCAATTATTAAGCCTGGTCTTGATTGAAGGTTGCTTTGGATGGTCGCTGCTCGATGACAGAAAATAAAGGCTTGGGCTTGTTGACAGCGTCAGAGTGGAATTTGACCCGGGAAGATGACATGTATCCACCTCCTCTTTACAAGGAAAACTAGATGCTTTACTGTCTGTATGATAGGGCAGAAAATAACTTTGTTGGGTTATAAGGTACATACAAAGTCAGTGCATGTAGCTTGTTCATTAGTAAAAAAAAGGATAAAAATATAATCTTTAATAGATAAAATAAATCTTTAATTTTAAAATAGCCGAAATTTTGTAAGACTACGCTGAAATTCAGAATTAGACTGATCTGAAGTCAACATTTGGTATAGTATAATTGCCAAGGATGTGCATTTTGGACTACCAAAAGTCAGACAAAAATATTTTCTTACCATGTTGTTGTCTGGAAGCTGTTTGTGGAACATGACGCAGCACTGATGGTCTCTTATGTTTATGCGTCAGGATCTCATCCATTCTGCTCCAAAACTAAAAAAGAGAACCGTCGATGTCAGCATCCATGTATACATGATACACCCTTAACTGCCTTCTAAAGCACGACTCTCAGACAGAAAATCGAGAATTTTAAATGGCTATGCTATTAGGAAGCATAAGGGCATTTAAATTATTATGGCATGTTCAAGGTGTTCAGAAAAAGGCAATTTCAGTTCATCAGAGAGATAGCCTTGGGGGAGAAACTGTCTCTGTGGCTGCTGGTTTTTGCAAATAGTGTTCTATTGGTGTCCGGGATGTGTGGGGTCTGTAGAGATGTTACCTGCCCTTTTCCTGACCCTAGACCTGTACAAGGATGGAGGGCAGGTCAGCCCTAATGGTCCTCTTTGCAGACCTGATTGTTTGTTGCTGTCTGGACCTGTTTTGTGCATGAACCAAACCACACAGGGCACACTGAGTGTAGAAGACGAGCAGCAGCTCCTGTGGTAAGTTGTACATCTTGAGTTGCTGCAGGAAATACAGTCTCTGCTGGGCCTTCTGCCGAAGTGTCTATGTGTGAGGATCAGCTCAGGTCCCGAGAGAGGGTGGTTCCTAGGAACTCTAAGTGATCAACAGTAGACACAGTGTTGTTGAGGATTGTGAGGGAAGGAAGTATGGGGGTAGTTCTCCTTATGTCCATCCCTGTGTGGTCATGGTGGTGCAGGATGAGGTGTGGTCCCAAGTTGACTGCATCATCTCCTGACCTGTTCGCCCAGTAAGCAAACTTCAGGGAATCATACTGGGAGCCTGTGATGCCCTTTAGATGCCTAACACCAGTTGCTTAAAGGATTTTATGACCACATACATCAGGGTGACAGGTCTGTAGTCATTTAACCTCATAATGGTGCATTTCTTGGGGAGCAAGAAATGAGCTTTACAAAGCGAGGTTTGGACAAAGATGGCAGACAAGGGACAATGCATTTGGTTTGAACTAGAAGCCAGAAAAATGAAACCACAATCTAGCATATCTCTGGAAGCAATGCTGACGTGTGTGGATTTAGGTTGGTAAGACCAGAGGAAACAAAGACAAAACTGGAAAAAGCTCACGTTACCAGATTAACCCTTTAAATACTGAAAACTGTAGTTTGACCAGCCCCTTTGTTCTCTGCTCTGCAATGTGGTTCATATTCAAATCATATCTTAAAACCCACGTTTTAGAACTCCTTTTAATGTATGATTTTTTTTTGTCCTGTCTTATTCTTATCCTGTGTTTGGTAATGTCTACTGTAATGTATTTAAGTGTATTGCTTTTATTGACTTAACTGTACTTAAGTGTTTTGATCTTGTGATTTTGTTTGACTCCTGTGAAGTGTCTTTGAGTTTTTTGGAAAAAAGAATGTATTATTAGTGTCAACAACCATGATAATGCTGACACCAAGAGCTCCAGCAGAGAAAGCGCAGTTGCCTGAGAGAGAATGTTCATCACAAAAGGTCTCCCCACCGAATTTCAAAGGAGAACCCCTGTTAAACCCCCATCACCTGTGACAGCAACCCAGACCGCACAGAACTCTACCATCCCTCCACTGAGCCTAATTCCCGCTTTTCTGGATTTAACTTACAATATGAAAGAAATTTTTATGATTGTGACCCAAATGACTCTGACATCTGCGTCATTTAACAACCCCCGTGGCCCAGGCCCTGCTACTAAACCAACATCTTACAAAAGCCGCAGAGCCCCACCACCTCCTAATCTATCTCGTTCAAATCAGGACCATAAAATCTCTTCTCTGTGATACAGTCTGGGCCCCAGTGGTAACTATCATAAATGATTATTTCCATGAAAAACTTGGGCCCCTAATGGGAGATAGTTGTATAATACCTGTGCTTCTATGTGACAGCAAGAACAAAGCAAAATGGATAAGAGACAGTAATAAACAATAAAACTTAAAAGCCTAAACTGTCAGGTACAACCAGACACAAAGTAAATATCAGCCACGAAGTCATGTAAACTGGCTTTATCGAACACATCTCTGTCAGGAAAATCATTTTTAATCAATGACTTCATTACTGACCATAATCTTGATGTTATGTTTTTAACAGAAACATGGTTACATGAATTTAGTGAAGCATTTTGATAGAGTCGATGACTCCGAACTACAATTTTCTTTGTGAGAGCAGACAGCAAAGAAAAGGTGGAGGGGTGGCCACTTTGTTTAAAGCAAAGCGAAGCAAACTTTTTTAGTGATTTTAATGAGGTTTTATCTGTGATATGTGTTGATTATGACTGTTTAATTATTGTTGGAGACTTCAACATTCATATTGACAATCCTGAAGACAGAAGTGCAATAGAACTATGTGACACTCTTAGAAATGTTGGTTTAACTCAACATGTGAAACAGCAAACGCACAAACAGGGACATATTTTGGACTTGATCATCAAGGGTCTAAAGATTTCCCAGGTGTATGTAACTGATGTTGCCCTGTCTGACCACTTTTCTGTTATTTTTGAAAGCATCATCTCCAATGACTCTACCTCCACTTTGCCCTGTAACACTATAGATGAGCAGGTACACAACTTTCATTCTAAAATCTCAGCATCATTAATTCAGTTGCAGCAATTAAAGTGAAGGTCCTTTGTGGTGTTGGGATCCCATCCATGGGTACAAAATGAAAGACCAGTGAAAAACCTTTCTGGAACTTTAAAAATAAATCGCATTGCCAGCCAGAAACGGGGTAACAGCGGACTTCCCGTGACGTCACTGTTTGAAAAAAAAACCCTCTTTTGCAACAAACAGACCTCTTCCACGCAGGTCACCAGCGGAACTGGACGGAGGGACACAGTGCGCTAATGTCTCTTTGCTGGCAAACAGACATAACTCAAACTGGATCCAAGAGTGTCATACGATCATGCGATCATATGCACTAAGTTAAGTAGGAATGAATTGCTGTTTGTGTATCCGGTATTCATTCATGAACGGGGGGTAATTAAGGTACAAGTGTGGCTTGACTTTTCTCTCTCAGGCCTACAGAAGCAAACTGTGTTCCAGAGAGTTCCCAGCAGAGACCCTGTCTCTACGACGCCGGGTGGACTAGTTTTCCCAGTCTGAAGGAAGGACAACGGGACCGCATCACTGTGGCTACAGCAGTAACGTGCAGTTTGACAGGCCGACAGCACGAGCCGCCCCACCCCACAGCTACGGTGGTTAGCAAGTTAACCCTTTGTTCACTGTGGAGTCTTTCTTCAACTTCGTCACCCCAGACAACTTTCCCTCAGCACGGTTCACGTAAGAGGTTGTGTTTTGGGCAGAGAGAAGTAGTTTAGAATGAAATAATCTAAACATGTTTCGTTTTATGACGTTTGGTTTTGTTTATGTTGAAAACTCAGCCGTCTTAGTGCTAGCAGATTATCTGCTCAGCACATGTGCTCCGTTTGTGTGTTCTGTGTTTGTGTTTTTTTAAGTTAAGACAAACTTTATCTAAAGGGTGATTTTAAACACAGAGGATCGGCCATAACACGCCGTCCATGGCCATATTAATGGTATTTTAAAGGTATGTGTTTAATTCTGATGATAAGCTATAAGATTCTTTTGTTAGCTCCAACTGCTAACAGCTAAGACCACATTCTTGCCTTCTAAGATCATTTACCCAAAAAGGTTGCTAGTTTTCAATCTAGAAAATAATATTTCCCAAAATATTATTTTACTAAAGTTGAAAACTAAGTAAACACCATTAAGCCCCATTTCTCCAGAACGATTTGGTTCTTATTCAAAATAATATTTCCTTAAATATTATTTTACTATTAGTTCCAAGACTAACTTAACTTCAATTCCAGATTCTTCAAGATAATCCTTGGTTCTTAAACATAAATATTGCATGGTAATATTGCATCACTCTTTCGGTCATGGTTTTCAACCATGTTTGATCAGCTTGTTTATATTGTACATACCCCGTTAGTCTTTATTCTTTCATTCTGCTTGGTAGTTTAGTTGGATTGTTTTAGCATAGTAAAGAGTTTGTTGATTGAAATATGTTTGACTTTGAGTTTACTTATTTTTGTTAATAAATTCTTGTATTTTAAGTAATTGTGTGAATTCAATCCATGTGTGTGCAGAGTTTTGCTGTTCAATAATGTCAGAGCTTGGCTCATCCCTTTCAATTTTGTCCTAATACCACCGCCATACTGGGCTGGTATTCACAGGACAACCCTTAACAGACCGAAATATTATTTAATAAAATATAAAAGTATTAATATTAAATATAAAAAATATATATTCATATTCATAATCACAACACTGGGAAGAAAAAATCTCCATGTAGAAGTGCTCCACCATTCAGAAGTGAAAAAAGGGAGTGTCGAAAAGCTCAACGTAGGTGGCGAAAGACTAAACTCCAGGTTCGCTATAACATCTATAAAGAGAGACTCCACAGATATAACTTGCAACTGTAAAATGCGAGAGAATCTTTCTTCTCTTAGATCATTGGAAAAACATCAATAATGCTTGTGCCTTATTTAACACAGTCGAGCATCTGAACTCCACTCTACCAGGTCCTGCAACGAATTTGCTAACTTCTTCACTGAAAAAACCCAAAAGATCAGAGTGGCAGTCAGCACATCCACATCAACTCCAGTACCAAAGTTGTCTCCAAGTAGAACTGATTTTGTCAAAATTTCACCAAATAAACTACAAAAACTTAGAAGAAATTGCACAGCAACTAAGCTCTTCTTCCTGCTGTCTCGATGTTTCACCCACAGCTTTTCTTAAGAAAGCTTTGCCTGTCATAATGTCTGATTTAACTCAAATAATAAACACATCCCTTTTGTCAGGTGTTTTTCCCCAGGCCCTAAAAATGGCAATTATCAAGCCGCTATTGAAAAAGAGCAACTTGGACAAGCTGCTACTGCAGAACTCCAGGCCTATCTCAAACCTCACCTTTATCAGTAAGATTGTTGAAAAAGCTGTGTTTCCACAGTTAAACAACTTCCAAACAATGACCAGCTGCTTCGATGTCTTCCAGTCAGGCCTCCATGCTCACCACAGTACAGAGACTGCCCTTGTCAAGGTGTTCAGTGACATCCATATAAAAGCAGACTGTGGAAGAACCACAGAGCTGGTATTATTGGACCTTAGTGCAGCATTCGACACTGTTGTTCTCGCCATTTTATTAGAGCACCTTGAAAACTGGGTTGGCCTTTCTGGAAATTGGTTTAAAGCCTACTTGAAAGACAGGTACTTTTTTGTGTCAGTAGGTAACTTTAAATCAGAGACCACAAAAATCACATGTATTGTTCCCCATCTTAGGGCCCCTCCTATTCAATATCTACATGTTCCCCCTAACTCAGATTATAATAAACAACAACATAAGTTATCATAACTATGCAGATGACACACAGCTTTATATTACAATGTCAGGTGACTATGAACCCATTCAAGTGCTTGGTAAATGCTTAGAAGAAATCAATGGATGGATGTGTCAAAATTGTCTTCAACTAAATCAAAACAAAATGGACGTAATAATTTTTGGACCAAAGGAAAAGCATTTAAAAGTTAGCACACAGCTTCAGTTAATACAGCTAGAAACAACCGGTCAGGCTCGAAACCTGGGTGTAGTGTTGGACTCAGACCTGAACCTTCAGAGGCACATAAAGATAGTAACAAAGTCGGCCTTCTATCACCTAAAAAACATCTCCAGGATTAAAGGACTAATGTCTCAGCAGGACCTTGAAAAACTAATTAATGCGTTCATCTTTAGTAGAATTGATTACTGCAACAGTGTCTTTACAGGTCTGCATAAAATGTCGATCAGACAGCTGTGGTTGATCCAGAATGCTGCTGCCCACGTCCTCACTAAAACTAAGAAAGTGGAGCAACCCAGTTTTAAAGTCCTTACACTGGCTCCCCGTATGTCCCTGTATCTCAAAGAATAGACTTTAAAATACTTCTGTCTATAAATCAATGAATAGCTTAGCACCAAAATACATGACAGACTTGTTGTGAGTGTAGCAACCACCCAGACCTCTCAGGTCTTCTGGGTCAAATCTACTCTGCATACCCAGAACCAGAACCAAACATGGAGAAGCAGCTTTCAGTTCTTATGCTCCACTAACCTGGAATAGACTCCCAGAAAACTGTAAAAGCACTGAAGTTGCTTTAAATCAAGAACAAAAACTTATTTTTTTAGAGTGTCTTTTGACTGTGCTATCTAAACATTATTAGTTAAGTTTTCAGTCCAACTTCCCTTTCATTTTCTTATCAATCATTTTATCATTAAGTTTTTATTTAATTTATTTTTTATTATGTGTCTAATTATTTTTCTTTATTCTTCTTAATTATTCGATTACCTTAATGCAACTGCAATGTACTTTTCTTATTATGTCTCTTTTTCTTTTTTCATGTAGAGCAGTCTTGCTACTGAAATGTGCTATCTAAATAAACCTGCCTTGCCAAAGTTGGCATGAAGGATGACCTTTGGGTTCCCGACGATCCTATGGGGTCATATGCTGACATCATCTAAGCCCCGCTCCCTCAGACCAGGATGTCACTTTTTTTTACTGGGACAGCTATCTGGCTGTCTACACTCAATCCGCTTCAAACTGTGTGAGGTGACTAATAACTAATGGGTCTCACTTCATTTGAAGCACAGTCACTTTTCATAAAAGCATGTGGTCGTGGTGACGCGGCGAAGTTTGATGTCACGCAATGGCCATACGTTTGGCTCTAATTTTCACATATATCATCTGAACTGAACCAAATTCAATATGATTGATCCAAGTCCGGTTGCCAAAACAGATCTGATGAGATATTTGGTGGGCACAGCCTAATTCTTCTACAGCACTCCCTAGAAAAGTTTAAAAAATCTGCCCCAGGCCATGCTTTTACCAATGATTATGAAGTTTGGTACGCATATGTAACTTCTTAGGGCCTACAAACTTCTTGGAGCCTTTCTTCAAACCATACAGGAATTCAGTCATTTTGGATTGAACTTGCAATTTTGACCCTGGTTTTTCCTTTTCTAGCCTCTGTATCTAAGCTAACTCATTCTACAGCTTTTCACTTCAGACAAAATGCTCAGTACACTCTTAATGTACTGGAGATCAAAAGTTATCAAAAGCTTTTTGCTACATCAAAGCATGTAAAAAAGACTAAATTAATATAGCACTAACAAGGAAAGTCGCAGAAACACCAAACCTTCTGGGATTGATCCACATTGGGCCCCAAACAATATTTAATGGTCAAATGCTAAGATCATCACAGTCAACTGATGACATCACTTTACCACTGCCCACTAACAACCAAGTGAGTGCAGCTTCCATTAGGAAGGTCGTATTTTCCCCAAATTTTGAATGCTTCTCATCAGAGCAGAACTCAGCATGACCGAAAAATGTATGACAGGGTGCTCATAGTGCCACCTAGTGGCGACTTGTTGAATCGAGCCTCAGTCTCATTGGTGCCATGGAGGCAGCGTTGCCAGGCTGCCGTGGTCACTGCACAGGCCAAGCGGCGCTGAGCTGCGAGGGCCTACAATGCTGCTTGCAGCTTTAATTATTATAATTGTAGATCTTTTCAACCTTAAGTCTGTGCTGTCACAGAAATAACTGGAACAGCTCTCTCCCTGGCACTGGAAATAATATATTATTTGCACTGTAGTGATGCTGAAGAGTAGACTTAGGGCATGCATTTTGACTTGCATGACTTTTGATTGAATGATTTCGGTCTGATTGAAGAACTGAAGACTTTCCATGCACCAAAATCAACCGTTGCCTGGGCTAAAACTGTCCTGATTTTAGAGATAGGTCAATTACTCAAAATAAGAAAAACTTATTAACTATTTTATCAAATGGCTAAATTTATTTTTTTGTTGAACTGGGATTTACATTTGATTGATTTTGTAGTTTTGGGGCAAAAGGTGCAGTTAATTCTATCACATATGTCTTTCCCCCAACTCAGCTTATTACAAGCTAAGAGTGAGAAGTACTCAAATGTGGGTTAGTAGAGAAAAAAAAATCTCCTAGTAGGTACGGACCTTGGCACCTGGATGCTGGGGCTGGGCGTTGATGGTGGAGTGGTTGTGCAGCAGTGGCTGGTAGCTGAGGTATGGGGGTGGGTGGTGGGGTGCAAGGCACTCTGCTTGTGGCTGGGTCCCCAAGTGGAAAGGGGTCTGCATTAGCTATGTGCACCAGCTGAGGGGGTGCATTCTGGATGTCCCTGGCCTGGTGGGTGGGCATGGTGGTAGCAGCTTGATAGACTGGTAGACTTAGAGGTGGCTGTGGCTCAGTAGGAAGAGTAGTTGTCTTGCAATCAGAAGGTTGTGGGTTCAATTCCAGCTTCCTCCTGCCACATGTTGATGTGCCCTTGGGCAAGGCACTTAACCTCAAGTTGATTACTGATCTGCGTATCGGTTGGTTGGGAAGGGGAGGTTTGGTAACCTGCTTTTCACCTTGTGCCTCTCTGCCGTAGATGCTGCTGCTTTTGCTGCCAACCTGCATGGCTACTTTGTGGGGGTGTCTGGTATCTGTCTGACTGGGGTTGCCTCAGCCTGCCCCTTGCAGCACTTGGGCACTAAGTCCTGTTAAGTTACTACTTTTATCACCATTGCAAACTATTCACAATTCCATGACATAAACTAGCATACACACAAACAAGAGTGAAATGTGTTTATGTGTTTAAAAGAGCAAGATGATTCTGCATATTGTTAGATAGTTGAGAAGTAGAAAGTGGATGAAGCTGCATAAAAAAACTAAATTCCTGGAAAAAATCAGTTAAGCGGAGAGTCTGACTAGATAAATATCATGCACATGCAGACCAGCAATGGTCTAGCTCTTTGCAAAGAGCTAGCACATGTAGTAAAGCACAAGTGGAGCAATTGCAATGTGAGACAGCTGGCGCGTTAGTCAGTATACTGGGTGAAAGTTGCCAGACACAATGCTGGTAGACACATTGAACCACAGCTTGATGAAGTTTGATAGAGGTCAAATTCTCAGGTTGGACTTTAATGACCCTTACAAATGACCATATCATGGAGTTGAAAGTGCATTATTAAAAGGTACATTCAAGAGAGGTATATTATGAAAATTCTTTTTTTTTGTTCAATAACATGTATTTTGGTTTCAGAAGTTATGATCAGCTTAAAAGTAACTTTGGGTTTTAAAATGGGTGTGCATACACATCAAGTATGTACATAATATTATTTTTTATGTTTATTTCATTTCCTCTAGTGTTTATATATTTAAACTTAATGTAATTATGTGAGGGCTTGAAATCATAGTCAAATTCCTTGTTTGTGCACAAAATCTTGGCAATTTAAACTGATTCTGACATTATCCAAAGCTCCACTCAGAAGTATTCTTTTCTACACAGAGACATTTGCCATCTTGTTTTTGCCCTTACAACACAATGAAAACGTTCTAACTTGTGTTTAGGAAGTGGTAAAGTTTGTTCCTGCATGGTGGAGTGAAGCTATATGTTGCACACCTGACTTCCTGAAGAATGTGGTAACACCACTTGCATAATTTGAGGCGGGGGATGGTGAGCATGTCTCTCACTGATGTACAAAAGCACATTTTCTACCACATACCATTATATTTTCATGTAGATAAAAGATAAAATCACGTAGATAAAAAAAATTCATATGTATTTACATCTACTTCAGTGGCATTTAAGTTTATGCCCATTTTTTATATATTTCACATTTTTATTTAATTGCGTAGCACAAAAAAATTTTAATTTCATAGTTAAACATTAAAAAATAAATAAGTGTAAAAGCAGCTACGGGGCAAAGAACACTGTGCAATGCCTGTAAAATTTATATTCAAACTTTATTAATTTGGTGGTTATTTTCAATAAATCCTGTAGAATAATTAATGGGGTGTTCAGGCTATAAACCTTACTCTTATTGTAGTGGAACAAAGACTTATGTCATTTCTCAAAAGGCTACTCTTGCACTGAGAAATGTTATCATAACATCTGGTTTAGTTTGTATAAAATAATGTAATCAGACACACCAAAGTATAAAGTTCTGTGCAAACTCTGGTATTTTAAAGAATCAAATAAAAAAAAATATTAATATAACATCTTTACACAATAACAAAGTCAGGTAAGAAACATGCATTTCTAATTCTATTTTTTTACCACATAAAGCCAGTAGGTAATGTGCATATTTAGAACTATACAAAGTACTTCCAGTAGACTGTTTTCATTGTTCTCCAAATAATACAGCAGGCGCTCAGCAAATAGAAAATTACGAGTCATCGTATTACAGTTCATCCGGGACCAGGTCGCGGGGGCAGCAGACTCAGTAGAGACACCCAGACTTCCCTCTACCTGAGAGACATAGTCCCTCGAGCGTGTCCTGGGCTGTCCCCTGGGCCTCCTCCTGGTGGGACGTGCCTGGAACACTTCCCGAGGGAGGCATCCGGTATAGATGCCCGAGCCACCTTTACTGACTCCTCTTGATGTGGAGGAGCAGCAGCTCTACTCCGAGCCCCTCCAAAATGGCCAAGCTCCTCACCCTGCCTCTAAGGGAGTGCCCGGCCACCCTACAGAGGAAGCTAATTTCAGCCGCTCTTATCCAGGATCTCGTTTTTTCGGTCATGACCTAAAGTTCATGTCCATAGGTGGGAGCTTCGCTTTCCTGCTCAGCTTTCTCTTCACCACAACGGACCGGCACAGACTCCTCATTACTGCAGGAGCCGCATGATCCGTCTATTGATCTCCCACTCCATTCTCCCCTCACTCACCCCCTAGTACATGCTGTAGGTCTTGGCTAGAGTGGGCAAGTGGGACAACGTCATCTGCAAAAAAAAGAGGCGAAATCCACTGGTCCCCAAACCAGACCCCCTACGGCCCTTGGCTCCGCCTAGACATCCTGTCCATTAAAGTCATGAACAGGATCATGATAAAGGGCTGGCCAAACAGCACTGGGAACAGGTCCGACTTAGTGCCAGTAATGCGGACCAAACTCCTGGTCCGCTTGTTCCAGATGGCCCCTAATAGAGGGCCTCTGACTGTACTCCTGGAGTGCCCCCTAAAGGGCACCTCGAGGGACATGGTCAAATGCCTTCTCCAGGTCCACATGTGGACCGGTTGGGCGAACTCCCATGAACCCTTGAGCACAATGTAGAGGGTTCAGAGCTGGTCCAGTTTCCATGGCCAGGATGAAAACCACACTGCTCCTCCTGAAGCCATGGTTTGACTATCGGCCGGACGCTACCCTTCCAATACCCTGGCATAGGCCTCACCGGGGAGGCTGAGGAGTCTGATCCCCCTGTAGATGGAACCCATCCTCCGGTCGTCCTTCCATGAAGGGGGACCACCATCCCGCTCTGCCAGTCCAGCGGCACTGACCCCTACCACCATGCAATGTTGAAGAGGTGTGTCAGCCTCAAGAGCCCCACAACATCCAGAGACTTGAGGTACTCAGGGCAGATCTCATCCACCCCCAAAGCCTTGCCACCGTGGAGCTTTTTAACCACCTTGGTAATTTCAGCCTTGGCAATGAAAGAGTCCAACTCTAAGTCCCCAGTCTCTACTTCCACCAGGGAAGGCGTGACGGCATGATTGAGGAGATCCTTGAAGTACTCTTTCCACCGCCCAATAATGTCCCCAGTCAAGCCCAGCAGCTCCCCACCTCCACTGACAACGGTTTTGCCGAAGGACTGCCTCCCTCTTCTGAAGTGCCGGATTTTTTGCTAGAATTGCTTCGAGACCCACCTCACCAAACTCCTCCCAGGCCCGATTTTTTGACTCTGTCACAGTCTCGGGATTCCCACAAACCAACCATAGCCAATAGGACTCCTTCTTCAGCTTGACAGCATCCCTTCCTGCCGGTGTCCACCAAAGGGTACAGTGATTGCCACTGCAAAAGGCACCGCAGACCACAAGGCTAAAGCAACGGGCGGCAGCCTCGACAATAGAGGCCGAGAACATAGTCCACTCAGACTTTATTGCCCGTTTTCCACTGGCTCCATTTGGCCCTACTCGACTTCGCTTTGCGAGCGTTTCCATTACAGTTTTTTCAGTACCGGTACCTACTTTTTTGGTCCCTGCCCCTGAGCAGGTACGACTGAGGCTGTGTGGGGACTATATGTGACGTGACCAGACTGCTTTTCACCGATTGGCTGTGGGAGGAGGAGAAATGAGAAGGTTTTTGTTGAGACAGTGCAGGGATAATTTAATAATACTCGAGAGCAACTACCATAATATTAAGGACCACAGTGGCCGGAGCAGGTCAAACATGTAATTTTACCATTTACATTTTTATCATTTCATGCAGATTACTTTAATGTGACAATGGAAAACAGTAACGTTAATAGCAGCACAGTGCTCTACACTCATGGCTGGAGGCGAGGCTTCAGTCGCCATAGCTTCAGCCGTTGTGGGGTCAGTGGAAACACAACAGTTACCGTACCAAGTAGAGCGAAACCGAGCAGTGCAGAGCCGCCCCGGCTAAAACGAGGCAGGGGCATATGTCTCTAACCTCCCCCGGAATCTGATCAAAGGTGGGAGTTGAATACATCCCTGGCTGAGGGCTCCACCAGACAATCCCAGCAGACCCTCACTATATGCTTGGACCTGCCAAGTCTGTCCGGCTTCCTTCTATTCCAGTGGATCCAACTCACCACCAGGTGGTGATCGGTGGACAGTTCAGCCCCTCTCTTCACCTGAGTGTCCAAGGCATGCAGTCGAAGGTCCGTAGAGACAAAGTCAATCATCGACCACCTGCCCAGGGTGCGCTGATGTACACCCTTATGCTTAAACATGGTATTTATTATGGACAATAAATGATTGGCACAGGCGTCAAATAATGAAACACAACTTGGATTCTGATCAGGGAGGAAACTTCCCACTGCAGGTGGTGGGCCCACTAGGGGATGGCCTTGTGTCTCTCGCTCAGCCTTGGCCTGGCCGGGTACCACAAGGGGTAAGGAGCTCGCCAATAAGTCCTGACCCCAGTGGTCACCCCAGTGGTGGCTCCAGGGTGGGACCACCGCTCTGCCATACAAGGCGAGTCATACAGCAATTATTTAAAGAATAGCTAGATACTCTCAACTTGTACAGAGAAGTAATGGGATGAAGTGTTCTAGTCATATCAATGCTTCATAAATTTCATACCAAATATAGCCATCTGGTGCTTGACATTTCCCTGCATCAATTCAGTAGGACTCTTGCACTTTGTTGAGTTGTCAAAAAACACACAGTAGATCTCTGATCCACTTAACACTGTTATGTTGCTATCAGTAAATAGCCAATATTTACACAGATGACCCATACGCCGAATTTGCTTCTTCACCGTTGCACATCAGAGTGTGTCTCTTTGAGATTCTTTTCCAAAACTGTAGAGCTACTTGGTTCTGTAGCAGCTCCTATGCTGCACAGTTTCTATCATGGAAAACTACAAGGAAGCTTACATGGAATTCACAAATTGATAAAAGAGAAAAGTGCAAGAGGATTCTGCAAATTGTAAGACTTGAGAAGTAGAAAGTTGATCGAGTTGCATTAAAAACTACATTCCTATAGTCGTGCGAGGGGGTCTTGGCCAGTCAGTGTGCGGCATCGATTGGGATGTGGCTTCGCTTTGGTGGAGGGGCTGTGACTGGCCTGCTTGGTGCGGCGGGGTGTGCCAGGTGGGATTGTGTGTATTGGGTATCCTCCGGGGTTTGGGTTTCGGAGTGTGCCCAGTCCTTGGCATGCTGGGGTTTCGGAGTGTGCCCAGTCCTTGGCGTGCTGTGGTGGCCTTCCTCCGATGCTTCTTTCTGTGCCTCTGGCCCCTGGCTGGGCACCAGGCTACAGTAGGGTGGGTGTTGCGGTGGAACATGTCTTGTGCCTGCACTGGGGCGGCTGGCGGGTTGTGCTTGGCTTGGAGGGGTTGGACAGCCTGGCCTTTTACCCGGCTGACGCAAGTTTCTCTCTCATGGACTGAGGGGCTGGGGCTGCTGGCACTGGCCAGATGGTTGGATGGGCTTGGCGGTGTGCTGCTCTGCTGGCTGTTGTGTCCGGGGGGGGGGGTTATAAGGCGGCAGGCTAAAGGGTGGCGTGGAGGGGCTGGAGCATGTGGGGTGTTACTCCCAGGGCTATCGTTGCAGTGGCAGTGATGTAGTGTGTTTGTGTGGTTGCGGGAGGCATGGTGGGGGACGCCGGCCCTGGGTGCCTGGCCAGGGACATCTTGCCAGGTGAGTTTGTCCCATCTTGGTGTGGGGTCGGGGGTTCCATTGTGGGCGCGGTGCTCGGTGGTGTCTGCCCTGTTGCGCCTGTGGCCGGAGGTTAGGGTGGAGATGCATAAGGCCCTTGTCTTGCCATCACGGCGTGCTGTGTGGTCGGGGGAAGGATGCGGCAGGGATGCTTGGAGTGGGGCTGTGTATGGAGCTTGCGCCGTGTGGGTGTGGCTTCGTTGGCTTTTCGGGGATGAAGCTCACCTGTGGTGTGCTGTGGGAAGGGAATTCATGGCATTTGGCTTCGGGGCATGTGTTCAATATCTATGTCCTGGTTGGGGGTGGCCCTGTGGGGAAATTTATGTTGGGGTTCACTCATGGGGTTGACATCAGAATTCATTGGGGGATTGGGACTGTTTCCAATCCCCCAATGAAGGGGCGGCGTTGGATCGCGAACTATTTTGGACCATGTAGACACCTCTTTTGTACATGTTCCCCTCTCCTGATAAGGATGGGGGTCGTTGGTGACTGGGGTGGGGGCAGTGGGTCGGGGTCGAGGCCAGGGTTGCTCAGTTTCAGACACCAGCCCAGTCTAGCCCAGCCCAGTCCAGGTTCAGGTGCTGGGGCAGTCTGCCTGTCTCCACCCCTGGAGGGAAGGGGTCCACATCCTGGGTCCAGGGGCTGGTTGCCCCTCTGGGGTATCGGCACCTGGTGCTGGGAGTATAGAGTAGGTATGGGGAGTGTGAGTGAGTGTACAACGTCCATTGTTGTTTGTCTTTACGTTGGGTGTGTGGGTGTTTGTGTTTTTATGTGTATGCACTTGGGTGGGAATGTGTGATTGTGACTGTGTGTGCCTGTTATTTGTCTCAGTTTGGATCATGGACTGCTCCCTCTCCTGGATCAGTTTAGGAGGCCCCCCCATCAAATGTGGGGCCTATTTCCTCCCCGCCACACTATCTACCAGTGGTTGGTGTCTTGGCCCGCTGGTGTACTTGTGGTTCTCGGGTGGATGGATGGATGATGGATGGATGGATGGATGTTCGGTAAATTACAGAGTATTTTGAAAAAATGTGCAGGATTTGCAAGGAGCTGGCACATGCAGTAAAACACAAGTGGAGCAATAGCAATGTAAGACAGCTGGTGGAGCTGTGACTTATTTATGCATAACAAAATCCAGGCTTTAAATCTGTAGTGTTGTGAAAAAGAATTTGCCTCCTATATACTTGCGTTCTGTTTCTGCTTTTACTCAATTTCTCAACAGTTTTGACAACTACACAAAAGCAATCCCTCTCTGAGTATCTGTGTGTCTGTAGCACTGTATGGTAAGATGAAAATGGCAAAGTTTGTAGTGACTTTGACACAAAGAAATACATATAGGATAGAGATATATATTTTTAGTAATGATTATAGAGAAATATCAAGTATTTTTTACAACCTATTAGGTAATAGCTCATGAGGGCTGGGGAAGGAGTAACTGTCATACCTGCTTGTGTTTTGAGTTCTTGAGTTTGTGCTTTGTTATTTTACCTGGTCTAGTCCTTTGTTTTCTGTCTCCCTGCACCCCAAGCCAACACCTGTTCTGTGTTTTTCCCCTGATTGTCTGGTCACATGTGTCATTGGTTTCCCCTGCTGTCCAGTTTTGTATATAAGCCCGTTTGTTTCCTTGTGTCCAGCCATGAGCAATAAAGTGTCATCATACCTGCAAACTACGAGCTTCAGGAGTTCTTCCCCGCATATTGGTCCAACAGAAAAACACATTATGACAGTAACAACATAATAAATGATTGAAAAAGGTTTCACAAACCATACGAAGAGGTTTACTTCTCCAAAGATTGAAAATGAGAGTGTCAGCAAGAATACAAATGTCTAAACAACATAGATGGATGAAAGCATTACACTTGGATTATTTGTGATGAAAAAAGAGCATTGTAGGCTAGAATAAACATGGATTACAGAGTCCAGTCATTGGAAAGAGATGAACACCCAGAGCACAGTTTGAGAATGCAACGTCTAAGGAGATCTGATGTGAGTAGAAAGCATTGAGTTATGATTAAGAGTTCTTGTGAATAATTTGCCAAAAGGGACAAAGAGGGCAAATAGGCTTGTTAGGAATAACCTTTATTAATATTATCCATAGCTGGTTTTCCCATTAATACCATAGTAATATAAAACATAAGTTCTAATGTTTCCCTTTTGTTAGAATAGCATAAGAATGCTCATAGACACACATTACAATGATAAATGGCCCAAGGGTTGTCATGAATGACCTGAGGCTGGGGCACTGGGTTTGATAGTGGAGCAGCCAGTATAACTGGTTTGATTAGAAAGCCACAGCACACTTAGATTAAGGATGGACACCCGCTACTACACAACCTACAAGATAGACACCACAATGGTGACACATAGTCTACTGATAATCACTGAGGGAGGGCACATCCATTGCATTGGAGTGCCAGATATAAAACTACATGTGACCTTCTATCGGGGCTCTTCGTCATCCTTTTACAGACTGCGACGGTCCGAGACGGGAGCCTCAGTGTTGATCTCTGTAATCATTCCTCTGCCTAATTTAGATTAAAAGAGCTAAAAGTTAGAAAATGTTTGAGAGTCGTTCCGCTAAGAGTCAGAGTTAGATAACGTGTATGATCGCTTCTGGGGATCAAGGCCCGGAGGAACTCCCGAGACGTCTGACCGACAACAGGGTGCGATAGCTCGGACAGGCTGCTTACACAAAAACTAAACAGCAATGATAAAGATCTCCAGTAGTGGTGGTTGGACTTTTAGACCCTTACTGACTTTAGGTTTACCCTTGTAAGAATATGTGAACTATAACTTATTTCAGGAGCTCAATGACTTCTTTGTACGATTTGAGGCTTAGAACACCCATAACAGTAGCTCTTTCTAACATCCAGTGACCGATCTTATCAACTGATGTGAAATGCATGTTTGTCAGCATGAATCTACATAAATCAGAGGTTCCAGAGAACATCCCTAGTCAGGTCCTCAGGAATTGTGCAAAGTAACCTTTGCACCTCCCCGTAGCAGTCCTCCCGCGCAGCCGCGGCCTCAGGCCGGCTGGGTGACGGTACGTAGGAAGCATAGTCCTGGATCTCAGCCCACAGGTCACCACCAACCCGTCTGCGTTTCTAATAGATTTTCCCCGCTCAGCGGCACACCCGCTGAGAAGCCAACTCTGGTAATTGGAAGCTCCATAGTCAGAAACGTGGCACTAGAGACACCAGCGACCATAGTCAAATGTCTGCCAGGGGCCAGAACGGGCGACATTAAATCCTACCTGAAACTGCTGGCTAAGGATAAGAATAAATACAGTAAGATTGTTATTCACGCTGGCGGTAATGACACCCGGTTACGTCAATCGGAGGTCACTAAAGTTAGTGTTGCTCATTTGTGTAAGTTTGCCAAAACAATGTCGGACTCCGTAATTTTCTCTGGTCCCCTCCCCGATCTGACCAGTGACGACATGTTTAGCCGCATGCTGTATTCAACGCTGGCTGTCTAGGTGGTGTCCAGCAAACAATGTGGGCTACATTGATAAGTGGCGAACATTTGGGGAAAACCTGGTCTGGATCCGGAGAGACGCATCCATCCCACTTTGGAGGGAAAGCAGCTCTTCTTTCTAGGAAATCTGGCCGAATTTTTTAGTTCCCCAAAAAAACTCTGACAACCCGGGGTTTTAGACCAGGAAGCAGGGTCGTAGGTTTAATAGTTTAATACTCCTCTCTGCAGTTCTGAAACTGTACCCACCCTTTACCCTATTAAGAAAAGTGTCCTCGCCCACGGCCAAAATTGAATAGTTTAAAAAATAATCTAAAAAGAGGAAATCAGGAAAATCTAATAAAAAAAAACACAAACTCAGACTAAAAATAAAAAAAAAAACAATTAAATGTGGCCTACTGAACATAAGATCCTCTCTTCAAAGACATTGCTAGTTAGTGACCTATTGTGACAATCAGATGATTTATTTTGCCTTACAGAAACCCCGGCTGCAGCAAGAGGATTATGTTATTATAAAATGAGTCAACTCCTACTAATTATTTAAATTTTTACATTCCTCAAATACTGGGCGAGGAGGAGGATAGCAACCATCTTTCAGTTCGATTTATTGATTAGTCCAGACCAATCAATAGCTACAAACTCTTTTGAAATTTTAATCCTTAGTTTTTCCTCATCCAAATTGCAAAGCACTAAAACCACTTCTGTTTGTTGTTTTGTACCGTCCACCAGGCCCTTTACTCCAATTTTTAGATCAGTTTTCAGACCTTTTTTCTGATTTAGTGTTAAAAAACAGATAAAGTTATTACAGTGGGGGATTTTAACATTCATGTTGACACTAAAAGTGATAGTTAAATATAGCCTTTAATGGTATCTTTGACTCATTTGGCTTTGCTCAAAACATTAATAAACCTACCCACGTTTGTCTTCATTCTCTGGACCTTTGTGCTGACCCTATGGGATTGAGTGTAAGACATAACAATATTTTCTCACAACCCTGTGCTGTCTGACCATTTTTTAATAACCTTTGAGTTTAATTTAAAAAGAAATACTCCACACCTGAAAGAAAATTTCATTATAGTAGATCATTATCAGACGATCTGTAACAACCTTTATAGAATCTGTTTCCCCTTTTAATCCCCTTCATTATCAAGAAAAAGCACAGTGGGGGGCAATAATTTGTTTGCCCTTCACAAATTGATTCTCTTGTTCAGAGTGTTACTTAATCATCGCGTGGTGCATTAGACAATGCACCCCCCTTGAAAAAAAAGGGAATTTTATTCATGGGAAGGCGGCTCCCGGGTTTTAATTCAGAAGCTGCGAACTTTAAAGCCCCCTTTGTTAAAAAATTTGGAGCAAAAAAAGGCCCGCCTACACACCTAAAGTTTCCAAATTAATTGGAAAAATAGCCAAAGTTGTATAAAAAAAAACTTCACCAAGCTAAAAAACAGCTTATTTCTCATCCTTATAGAAAAAAGAAAAAGAATAGCCCCTATTTTTCCTTTAGTACATTTTGCTAAACCCCCCCCACAGAGTCATAGCCCCTTTTTGGGGGCCAAACCCATTCCCAAGTTTCCAGCAGTCATGACTTTGGGGGTTTTATCCAAAAAAAAATTTGATTCTTTTAAGAAAAAAAATTTTACATATTTCCCGAAGTGTTACTTCTTCCTAAAAAAAGGAACAACTTTTGGAAGAAACCCTGTAGAACCTCCCTTTTTGTTTGGGACGGGTTTTGATCCCCTGTGGGGGGCTTCCTGATTTATCAAAAAATATTTAGCTTCATCAAAAACCTTAAACTTGTATGTTAGCCCCAAATTCCCCAACCAAATTTTTTAAGGAAGTTTTCCCTCTGATTTCCCACCCCCTTTTTGAATGGTTAATTTATTTTTAGAAATGGGTATGAAACCAAAAACCCTTTAAGGTACGGGAAATTAAACCTTTGCTAAGCCCCTTCGCTGATCGAGATGACTTAAAAAATTTAAAAGGCCCTTTATACCCAATTTCCCATTCTTACCCAAAAATTCTTGAGAAAATAGTTGCTAATCAAATGGTTGACTTTTACACGGGCAATGCCCCGTTTGAAAAAAGTTTCAGTCGGGTTTTCCCGGGAGCTCATCATGGGCACGGGAAAAAACTCTGCTGAAAGTCACTAATGATTTCTTTTTTCCCTTAAAGGATAAAAAAGGACTTGTGCCCTGTACTGGTTCTGTTAGATCCCCGTGCTGCTTTTGGATCAGTCGATCCCAATATTTCTTAAAAAGGCGGAATTTTGCTTTTAGGGATCGGGGGGAACAGCCCCTAGGTTTGGTTTAAATCCTTTTCTGGGAAAATTTTTCCAGTTTGTTCATGTAAATGATAAATAATTTTTCAAACCCCGGGGTTTTAATTGTGGAGTACCACAGGGTTCAGAAATTTGGGGCCAAATTTCTTTTTTACTATATATATGTTTTCCAATAGGTAAAAAATCAGGCAGCATAGAAAAAAATTTTCACTTTTACGTTTGATGACACTCAGTTTACTTACCCAAAAAAATCCTGATGAGCCCAACCATTTAGATGGGGATTTCCCAAGGTCTTGAAAACTTTAAAAACCTTGGATGATTTTTTTAAATTTTTTCTGCCTTTTTAAAATTTCAAAAAAAGACGGGAATTTGTCGCCCTTTGTCCCCGGATTTTTTTAAAAAAAGAAAATCCCTTAGTCAATCACCTAACCGGGGATGGTTAAATAAGACCCCCGATAATTAAAGAAAAAAAACCTTTTTTGTTTTTTTTGGGCCCAAAAGGACATGTCTTTTTAAATCCCATTTTAAAAACGGGTTTTCCTAAAATTTCTTTTTTCTTAAACCCGGGAACATTCCAAAAATTAAAAAAAAATTTTCCTTCCAGGAAATGCTAAAAAAACTAACCCATGCATTTGTTCCCCCCGGCTGGATTTTTTTGGGTTTTTAATTTTTTTACTATAAAGGAGGCCCCACAAAAGCATTTTTAAAACCCTTCAGCTGATTCAAAATGTTTTTGGCACCCAAGGGAGTTCTGATGAAATTTAAAAAGAGAGTAATTTTTCCCTATTTTTAGTTTCCCTTTCATTGGCCCCCTTTTAAACCCCAGAATAAAATTTTAAAATTCTCCTCCTAAACCTTTAAAAAATTTTTTAATGATTTGCCCCATCATAAAATCAGAGATCTGTTTTGGTTAAATATTTTCCCTTTAACAGAGAACGTCGTTCTAAATGCGGGGTTTACGGGTGGTTCCTAGGTCTCTAGAAGTGAAGGGGAGGCAAAACCTTTAGTTACCCAAGGTTCCCCCTTCCTTGGACCGCCCCCAGTTTACCCCCGTGAGGCGGACCCCGGGTTTTACTTTAAGGCTGGGCCCTTTTAAAACTTTCCTTTTTGAAAAGATTATAGTTAAGGGGCCCTTAGGTTACCCTTTAAACTATTTTCCCCTTTATTTTAAACCCCCGTTTTTTCCCCTTTGGATGGAGTAAGGGGGGTGGGTTTTAGCCAAAACCGGGCCCTCAGTTAGGTTGGGGTGAAAAACACCCCCTTCCATTTTTGCTCCCTTTTATGCCCCCCTCTTTTTTTCCAAAGGGTTTAGGTCAATTGACAGAGAGAGAATCCCAATCGTTGGGGTTTTTTGAAATAAAAAAAGGGCCATCAGTGGGCTCAGATGGAAAAAAACTTTTACTTTTAAGGTGGTTTAAAAAACATTCTTTTTTGGAAAAAGGTTTTTATAGTTAGAGTGGCTTAGGTTACCCGGGGCTATCTCTGTGTTTTTTTCCCGTTTTGGCCCCCCGGCCTTTTTTTTTTTCCCTTTTTTTTTTCCCCTTTTTTTTTCCCCCCTTCGTTTTTTTTTCCCGCTACTTTTTTTTTTTTATTTGCTGTTATTTCCCGCTTTTAAAATTTTTTCTCTCTCTTTTTTTCTTCCCAGAAGCTTAAAACCTTTGGCCCGGGCTCTTTTTTCTACCTGTGGGCACCTTTTCCCGGAGAGGGGGAAACCTCCAAGCTTCTGCTTTGGGAACCCCCCCAATGCTCCCCTCTTTCCGAGGGTCCACTGGCCCCGTCTTTTAGTGTTTAGCCCTTTTCTCTCCCCAGACATAAACTACGACGAGCTTTTACGTTTAAAAAAAAAAAAAAACTCTATTGGGTCTCTTTTAGACTTAAAATTAAAACTGGCCCCAGAGTTTATCTGTTCCCTTTTTTTAGGTTTAAAAAAACCCAAAGGGAAACTAATCCAAATTTAAAATTTTACCTTTTCCCTTCCAAAGGAAAAGTACTCCTGGATCAGTGCTTCTTTGTTCTCTTTGGTCTCTCTCTGTTCTCTCAAACCCCCCGTCGGGCGGGCAGATTTGGCTCTCATACTGAACCCCGGTTTGCTGGAGGTGTCTTCCTGTTTAAAAAGGGGGTTTTTTCCCCCCACTTTGCTACTGCATGTCAGTATGAGGGATTCGAAAGTCAACGCCAGTGACTGCCACTGTCTCTACTGCCATCCGGGGAGGAATGTGAACCAGGGCTGGATGCAAGTGGGTTTTCCTTTGATAGAAAAATTTTTTAAACCCAAAATAAATAACTGCTCGACTGACTGTTCAATAATTAAGATAATTGGAAGTATTTTCCTACTTTTTTGAAGTTTCCTTGAGACGACATGTGTTGTGAATTGGCACTATATAAATAAACTGAATTGGATTAACCAAAGGGCGTCAATACCTTGCTCAGCCAAGCAGTTTGCCAACATGCCTCAAATGGCAAATAACATATTTGTTTCAAAGAATTCAAGGTCAGGCTGGCTACATGACTAGTGCCCTGATGACCTCACAACTTAAGTAATAAAATTCTTCAATCAGTTGGTAATAAAGCAAAATAAGAACTGTCTACCTAAAAAAACTAAAGCTTACAGTTTTAAAAAAAAGGTAACCTTTCAAAAATGTATTTTCACAAATATCATTTACAGTTTTTAAAGATGGACAGGGCTGCGGCGGCGAAAGGCCATCCAATTCGACCAGAGTTTGTTTTTGCCGGATGCCGGATGCCAGAGCACGGACGGAGTCATTAAGCGTGAATCATATCATGCCACCAGGAAACAGAACAGTTTCAAAAAACCCGTTCATAAAAAACAGACTGGGATTTTGGCTATTTAATAAAACCCAACATTTATTTTTAAAATTTTAACATGAAATATTTTCACCATTTGGGTTTACTTGACAATTAGATCAGTTCCGGGTTAACAAAGGGTTATTAAAATTTCAAAGCAATTAAACAAAAAGGCCCAAATTGGGCAAAAAAATATTTTTTCGAAACCCTTTACTTTTTCCCTTTTTTCCAAAAGGGGAAAAACCCCCCACGTGAAAATTTCTTGGGGTCCCTCCCCGAAAAATTAAGGGCCTTTTTCCCGGGTTTTAAATTTCGACAAATGATTTTGTTTTTTTCCCTTTATCCTGGGTTTTCCCTTGCAAAATCCCCAGGGGGCCCTGGCCCAATAAAAAACTAAAAACACCTTCCATTTTAGTGGGGGAAAGGTTTTGGGGGCAAATTTGGACCAGCCGGGTAGCCAGCCCTTCATTGTTTGGGCAAAATTGGCCCCAAATTAAAAACCCGAGTGTGGGGGGGTCAATTAGCAGGGTAAAGCACATTTTTTGTCAAAAAATTGAAATCCCACACAACATTATGGGTACGTCCCAGATTTTCAAAAGGGGAAAAAAAATTTTTGGGTGCATTTCTTGCTGGGCATCTTTTGCCCAAAGGCAAAAAGTCTTTGTGTTTGTATCAAGACCACGGTATCCGGGGAAGGTAAACAAAACCACCAAAAAAGGACAAACCCCACATCCAACGGATTAAGGGGAGGGAAAGGGGAGGAAGCTGTCTAAAAGGGATTTTTCGGGGGGGGGCCAAACCCCGGTTTTATACCCCCAAAAAAACAAAAAAACCACGGCCCCCCAAATAAAGGGGCAGAATTAAAGGTGCACCCTCAACTCTCCTTTTTTCCCCCAAAATTTTCCCCCGTCGGGGGGGGGCCCCCACCGGGTTTAAATACACCCCGGGGGCCGCTATACCCAAAATTTTTGGGTCCACTATCCAATGCCAAAACGCTTTTTTCAATGGTGCAAGGAGCGCAAATTTTGGGGCTGTGGCAATTTGAAACATTTTTTGTTCTCTGATGAGTCCACCTTTCGTTTTCCCAAAACCCCCGGGGAGTTAGGTGGGGAAAGCCCCAAAAAGGACCCCCCCCAGATTTTTGCATCCGCGTAAAAGCTGGGGGTGGATCAGTGAGGGTTTTTGGGCTGCCAT
Organism: Crenichthys baileyi; assembly: GCA_036173005.1. Lineage (NCBI taxonomy): Eukaryota > Metazoa > Chordata > Actinopteri > Cyprinodontiformes > Goodeidae > Crenichthys > Crenichthys baileyi. The sequence goes on along the minus strand of JAHHUM010000400.1, from coordinate 122,244 downwards.
TCATGGCTTTCCCTTGGCCCCAATACTTTGGGTAGAGGGCGCGTCACTCCCAAGGCTACCCGAACCATTCTGGGACCATGTGAATCCAATGGTTCAAACATTGTATCCGAAGGGGTTTTGCCGTGTATTGCAATTCCCCAATCACAGAGAAAAGACGGGTGACAGTTTTGGTTTGATGGACATGAAAGTGAAGTTAAACATCTCCCAGGCCTCACAGTCCCAGACTAAATATTATTGAGCCACTTTGCGGTGTTTTTGGAGGAGCGGTCAGGAACGTTTTTTTTCCACCCGTACACGTAGTGACCTGGGCCCCCCCTCCTGCAAGAAGTAGGCTTAAAATCCCTTGACCATGTGCGGACTTTTTAAAGTCATTCCCAAGAGAATTGACAGGGGAGGCCACAAAAGGAGGCCCTACACATACTAATAAAATTTTTTGTGGTTAAAACTAGGTGTTTCGTTTTTATTGTCCAACCCCTTCGTTTGTTTTGGCCGGAAAAAGCTCCACTGGGGTTTTCAGGGGACCAGACTGGAGCAGATACATTTTTTTTACTTTATATTAGAATTTTTAGAGAAACATTTGTTTAAATATATCGTTAGTGCGTGTAATTTATCTTATTTTAATAATAATAATTTCGTTAATTAAATTTTTAAAAACAAAAAAAATTTTGGATTTTTAATCATTTTAAAAATAAAATGCCAATATTAAATTTTTACTTTTGCAACAAGGAAGTGTTCTTACCTGCTGAGCCTTGATCCGCTTGGCAACAGCAGCAACGTTTTCTTTGGTGAACTTTTCACATCAGTTGCACTGAACAGCATAGCCATAGCATCTGCTTTCAACATTGTCGTTCGTCTGTCATCTGACAGTGTATCTACACCGACCTCTGACATAATTTCTCTGGTGAATTCAGAGGTTTCTTGTTCGAAGCAATTTGCTGAATATTCCTCTGATCCCAACTGGCTGGGTTTGAGTTTTCCAGCTCTGATCCAGGCAGCTCTGATCCTCATCGCTTCAGAAAAGTATTGCAGACTGCATTTAAGCTAACATTAGCTTGAATATATAAATATATAATGTGAATTACAGCCCAATTCCTTTAATATTAAAATGTTTTCTTTCAATTTCTGTATTTGTGGGAAAAGCGTGTAACAGGCACCTTAAGTAATCAATTGGAAATGTTTCAAGCTTTGTGGCATTATGCATTATCCTGCTAGCAATAATCATCAGAAGATGAGTAAACTTTGGTGATAAAAGGATATACAATTAATCCAAAAATTATTCATACCCTTGGAGATTTTGATTTTAAATTATTTTTTCAACCAAAAAGTTTGTTCTGGATAGGAATAAGTATGCCATAAGTATTAATCAGTTTAGGCTTAACTGTACATGGTCAGCAACAATACTCAGGAAGGTTGTAGCATTCAAAAATGCACAATTGTTACCCAGTCGGCATTGTTAGATGAACATTTGGCTGAACATTGTTTTAAGTTGTTCACAGAAATTCAGGTTGGTTCTGTATATAAAACTGAAAGTTTTTTTCTGATGTATAAAGCTACTTTTAGAAATTTATTAGAAAACCCAATTTCTCATCTGCCTCTGTTTCATGGCTGTTTCATCTCTGTAAACAGAAACTTAGTCATTAGTAATTTAAACAAACTGAACTTGGTTTCTAACAATATTGAGGAGGCAACTTACTGTCAGTGTGCATCCTGTACATCTTAAATGTCAACACTTTTGTTAAAAATGTCTGTTGTTTCTATCTGTTAGTATAGTATAAATATGTAAGTAACCAGTCCTGTTTATGACTGTTCACTCAATATTTCTTTCAGTATTTTTCAAACACTAATATTACTGATATAACTAAAACAATGATAAAATTTGATTTACGATGCTATAAAGCTATCTTTGAGTTTTGGTTTGTGCTTCCATGCACATACTATCATGATTCTCATGTGTTTGAGTTTTGAGTTCTTGTTGGTTTCCCTGCTTATGTCCTCCTGTTGCAGTTATTTCAGTTTATTTGTAGTACACTAGGTTTTTGATTCATTCTTGTGTTTAGATATTTCTTACTTTCCTGGACTTCTCTGTTTTCCCTCTCATCTGTGTTAATTAGCCTACCTCCTTCAGTTGTTCCTCACTCTCCATGCCATCAGCTGCATAACATTTCACCTGATTAGCTCTTCTTGTACACTGGTCATTTCTCTACCCTGCCCCTATATTTAAACTCTCTGGTTTTTATTGCTCACCACTGGACCATCCTGTTTACTATTTGCTCAATATCTATTGCCTCCATGATCCTGATTGTCATGCCTAGCCTGTCCATGACTGGTGTTTACCTGCTCCATGTCTGTTACTCTGCCTATGTTCCATGACTTACTGCTACCTGTAAGTTACCCATTCATTTATTAAACATTCTACTCACCATATGGCTCCACACTTTTGTCTGCACATTGGTCCCACAGAACCCCAGCCAAAATATGTAATATTTTGCATTATTTAGGACTTTTTGTGGAGCTAATGATTATTTAATTTTAAGTCTAAGATTAAACAATGTAGACCAGGGACGTTTGATAGGGGGCCTCAGCTGATCCAGAAGAGGGAGCCGCCCAAGACCCAACCTGACCCCAAAAACAGGCCACACAGAACAACACTCGTTCCCCCCCCTCATGCAACACATAAAAACCCAACCCAAATTTAAAGACACACAACAAGGGACGCTACACCAAATAATACCTAACCCCCGGGCCCGGGAACCGATCCCCAAGAGGAAAACCAGCTCCTGGGACCGGGATGGGGTCCCTTTAATTCGGGGTGGAGACAGGAGCTGCCCCAGCCCCCCCTAGACAGTGGGGAAACCCGAACCCGAATGCCCCCCCGGCCCATCCCCTGCCACCTCCCCGACCCAGCCTTAAAAACCCCCCGTCCCCATCTAAAGAGGGGATCATGAACAAAAGGGGGCCTACCGGTAAAATGAGCCCTCCCAGAGCCTTCCCCAGCAAAAAGCAGTCCCAAACCCCCAAAAATTTTATCTCAACCCCGGGGCCCCCCCCCCCCCAATGAACCCAAACATTAAGTTTCCACAGGCCTATCCCAAACCAGGACAACGGGATCAAACCTCCCCCCTGCCCAATTTCCCATGAAACCCTTCGCCGGGGGGCACCCACCAGACGAGCGCCCCCCCCAAAAAGGGTAAAACAATTCACAATAACGGGGGCTTCCCATTGGGGAGTTTCCCAAAAGGGGTTAAGTCTTGCCAAAGCCACGTTGAAAAAGAAACCGGAAAATGTTTGAATTTTTCTCAAAGATTTTAAGGCCACAAACCTCAGAAACAGTAAATTTTGGGTTGTATGAAAAAATTTATGAAGGACTCTTTTTTTACTCTCTGAAAGCCACATAGGCACAGCAGCTTTTAACAGGTACAAACGCAATAGCATCTTTGCAAAATAAACATACCCCAGGAATTCAGGAAAGAAGACCTCAAATGTTGTGGTTTTTTTAAATGTGATTTCTCTTCTGTTTTCATTCTTTATTTTGGGTTTGTGACGAAAAAGAGTCAACCCTTCAGCGAAAACCCTGCCCCCAAATAGTGAGCGACCCAATGTTTTAAAACTAATTTTTTTAAATAAAATAATCTTGTGTTTTCACATCTGTTTACATGCACTGTTTTTCTTTAGTGGCACTTCCTATTCCCATGCGGGAATATAGCAATAGACCACATTACAGTTAAGAATATTACATGTCTCATACTGGAAATACTACAAATGTGTCGGTTTACTACTCTCATTTCTACTAACATGACATGTCAAAGTAAATGAGTAGGAGACTCTTGTTTTCATTTATTCCTAAATGTGTCTTGATTAGTTAACGAATATCAGGCAGTGTTTTCTAAACTCACTTGATGTAAGGTACTTCTAAAATTTTATCTACATTATTTCCACTCAGATGTAAATCGTAACTTATAATTGCATGTTTTAAGCCTTATTTTTCCTTATCATTAATTACATGCTTTATCCTGTTTGGGGGATGATGCCTAGAGTCTATAGTAACCATCAGTGTGACAACAGAGGTGTGGTAGACTCAGGACAGGAGGCTAGTGAAGCACAGGGCATGATAAACAAACATAGCCTTGCATACTCACACTTACCCCTAGTGTGAATTTGGAAGGGCCCATTTGCCTAATATAATACATGGAGAAAACCTACAAAGCCCTTGGAAGTAAATGCAAAATGGACTTGGCCAGGTTTAAAGCTGCAGTCCCTCTTGCTGAAAGGCATTAGAGTTCGGCCACTTTTGTAGTCAGACAACACTTTGCTAATTCATTTATTTTTATGTACTGCAATAAATCATGGATCTATACTTCAAAACTTTAGGCACACACATCTTTGGGCAAAACAGCATTGCTACTGCTGTTTTGTCAAGTATTAAAAACGCGACGCTTGTCCTCTTTTCCACCACACATCAATTAGACCCTAAATGACAGTGGTCATCAGTGTCAGGATTTGTGTTTTTCTGATTCCGGCCTTTGTGAGTTCTGTTTTCTACATAGGATCTCTCTTGGGGGCATGGCTGACCAGTGGCAGGCAGCACACCTGTTGGTAATCTTGCTAGTCTGCTGCTGTGAGTTCAAGGAGCTGTAGGACACTCATTTAGTGCCTGAGATTCCATGCTGTTGGTAGAATCAAGACCCTGAATTTATTTAAAGAAACTACTAGTGATTTGTTATCTCTTCCTAGCTTACTTCCGTGCTTTTTGTGTCTTTAAGTTGAAAGCCCCCTGGTAATCCTGGATTCCTCCTCAGATGCCTCTGTGACGGTTTACACTGGATTCTTCCTCACTCCACGATTGTCCACTGCAGCTCCTTCACCTCTAATTGACCTACCTGCCCACTCTCCAACTCAATATTCATTCCTCTCAAAGATCCCAGTGAACCAATTGGCTCATAAAATCTTCAAAAGTGCCTCACCACTCTGATCCTTTTATGTTATCCAACATCTCTCCCCAGCTTTCAAACAGTAAGCCAAACAACTTACTTTCAGCCGGTTTACTTCAACAATCAGTTGTCCACCTCACCACCCCTGACTGCCTCTCTTTGTTCCAGTTGATGCTGTACCATCCTGGACCTTAAGCTCCTCTCAGTCTATTCCTACCAGTTGTTTTTGTGTATATATATAAAATTAAATATATATATTATATATATGTATATATAAAATTATATATATATATATATATCATACATATATATATATATATATAATAATATATAATATATATATAAAAATTTATATATATATATATATATAATATATATATCTGACTCCTGTTGTTGGTTCTGCATGTGAGTCAGGAATTGTCTGCCATAACCACCAGTGAAAGACTTGCAGAGTTCATATTCATATATTTAAGTTTTTTCTTGCTGTGCCTGATTTTCTTTTAACTGGCTGTGTGAGTCGAAGCAGGTGCAAGTCCTTCCACTGTTTTGCCACGAAATGGAGCTAGGATGGGCAAATTAGGGAAAAAGATACAAGACACAATAAGGTAAGGGTGAGCAGTGGGGCACTACTTATAATGACCGTGTCATCTATAAGTTGGTGGTCTGAATCAAACAAAACAATTTCAAACTAGAAAAATTTGCATTTCCTGCGAAAATGCAGTGTGAATGCTGTAGGCTGAATTTTGTAGCTGATAGCTGGCAAAAAAAGTTGAAATTGACTGCAGTTAATCTGCTGAAATGTGATGAATTAGCAGAAAACCGAAATGTTAAACTCCTCTGCTGAAAACTGGCAGAAAGAGGCTAAGGTTGACAGCAGAATATCAGTTGAAGTCTACTAAATTAGCAGAAATATCAGAAACATTAGCAAAGAAAAACATCTGATCTGTTTAAATAGGAAATTTATCGGCTAAAAACAGCTTAACAAGGAGAAGTAACCTCAAAACTAATTGGAATTGAAACAGCATTTTAAATAGCTACAAAGCTAATGCTAGCTAAGATGCTAACATTAACATGTTTGCTAACATTAACTTACTCCATGCAATATGTTCATTTTGCCCTTTAAGTGAAAATAAGCCTAAATACTAACATTAGCTTAAATGCTAACATTAGCATTACGTCAATGTTACATTAGCATGTAACATTGACGTACTCCATTCAATATGTTCATTTAGCCCCACAAGTGAAAATTAGCCTAAATGCTAATGTTAGCCTAAATGCTAACATTAGCATTATGGCTAACAGTAGCATGTTGGCTATCATTAATGTAGTCCATCTATAATGCTTACTACAGCCTATATGCAAAAGTCTATTACTTTTGCCCTTGAAGACTAATTACTGTTATCTAGCTGTTGTAACAGCAGTACATGCTGTTTAAGTACTCAACACAATCAGTTTATTATTTTATTAGTACCCCTACACGTGGCCCCGTTCTGGGGGGGCCGGGCCGGGCACTGGTGTTTTTTTGGCCCCCCGGGGCCCTGCGCCGTTCCGGACCCTTTGTGGGGTGCCTTGAGACGACATTGTTGTAAATAAGCAATATATAAATAAACAGACTGGAGAGTGGTATTGTCCAAGATTCTGCTGGCAACAACTTAATGCTCCCCTTTTTACAGATGACCCCCCTTCCTTTGTCTTTCAGTTTAACCTTTTTTCTTCTCCTAATTAAAATTTGACACCCTTTTTACGTAACTAATTTTTGTGCTCTCTTCAGACTCTATCCTTAAAAAACTGTCTAAAACTGTTCTTTCTTTTAGTTTAAAACAACTAAAGGACTACATCCACTAACATTTACTTTTCTTCCCCCACAGACAACCCCTGGTCAGTGCTTCTTTTTCTTTGTGTGTCTTGCTCTGTTTTCTCTCAACCCCCAGTGGTGTGGCAGATAGCCGCTCACAGAGCCTGGTTTGTGGGGTTTCCTTCGGGGAATGTTGCTGCAAAGTCAATTCAGGACTGTCCATGTGCACATGCTATCGCAGGAGCAAAAGTCTCTCACTGGATTTCTGCGGGGTTTTCCCTTAGATAGAAAATTTTTTCCCAAATTGGGGAAAAATCTGCTGCGCCTTTTTGGGGTTAACGGTGATGTACTGCTTTTGGGGGCCTTTGGGGAATGTTTTGAAAAAGGTGCTAAAAAAAATAAAAATTTGAATTTTTTGAATTTTAAAAAAACCCGTGGGCTTCCCGTCATTTTGGGACCTTTTTTCACAGACGGACGGGGGAAAGATATTAAAATTTTTTTTTTGAAAAATTAATGGTCCCCCTAGGTGGGGAAAGGGAAAAAGCAACCGTGGCTCTCAAAACTCTAAAAACTAAAAACACAAGTCAAAACGTTTAAATAAAACGAAAGGGGGGATCTCTAACTCGAACATTTTACGAGGCGGCGATTCGAAAACGTGAGTTTAAGGATTTTTTGCTCTGATTTTTTTCTGATATCCCCATAGGTTTCTCATTTAAGGTGTGTTGACTTTGTGTTGCTTTGGGACATGTTGCCGGAAAATTGTTAGTCCCACATAGAATGAGGGTGAAATTTTCTTAATCGCGAAGGAGAACCCTACGTTTTGATGTATAATTTGTATAGGTAGAGTGAAAATTAAGCGAGTGAGGAGAGTTTGTTCGTTCTTTCTCAGGTTATTCAAAAACCTTGAGTGTACACTCTAGCAACTGACAAATTCCGCCATTTTTACACTATAAAACTGAAAATCTGAAAAAACTGTAATGAAGTCTGAATCAAAATTGTAGAAAAACTGTAAAAGATATCAAAAAGTTAAATGGTAAAAATAATAGCAGACGGTTGTGAAAGCATTTTAAAAGTTGAATGGTGTTTCTAGCTGAAAGTATGCGGATGTAGTTAAATGGCAAAAACAATGAAGTTTTAGCTGAGTTTTTGTCATTTTCCATTCATTTCAATGGGAGCAAAAAATTTATAAAAAGCGGAATATTCTAAAAAGTATAAAGAGTATTAATACCAAAAATCGTAGCCGGAATGTCTTAAATGAGCAGAATATTGCAGTAGTTAAATGGCAGCAATACCATAAAGTATGCAGAAGTAGTAGCGAATCAAAAAGTGTACGGAAGCAACCAGAATAAGAATAATAATGAGAAATAGTAATTAGAATAAGAATAATAAAGAATAAAGAGAAACAGGATCTCAATAGGCATTGTATTGTGTATTGTATTGTGCCTTCAGCATTCACACAATAAGCAGAGATAACATACCACAGACTATAACTTATGTTCACTAATTTAACTAGCTGGCTAATGAATCAACGGAATTAAATGTACTAATGCTGAAGATTTGCTTGTATCATCTCTATTTGAATTCCATATTGGAAATTAATAACATATTTAAAGTAATATAACTACTGTATATTGCATTTGTAATATATAAAATTACACCTGCTACACGAAACCTTCAATGTAAAAAAAAAGAAAAAAAGAGACTTAATGTATGAAGTACTGTATTTTCCGAAGTACAAGTCGCATCAGTCAAATAATACGTCATGAAGAGGGAAAAAAAAACATAAGTCGCACTTATTTAGAAATTAATTTCACAAAATCCAAGTCCAAGAACATATATTTAATCTGGAAAGGCAAGTTATCCAACTACAAAATAGCACACAGAACAACAAGCTAAGTATCCAGTATGTTAACTAAGGTAACTGACCTAGTCCATGCTGATAATATTATGCGGTGATACGTGTTCAGTTTCCTGCTTTTAAGCAAAATCATGAAAACTGTCAACATTGACTTGGAAGTCTCCAGGCAGTTTCTGACACAACGTTGTTCGCACTCTGATAGAGAGGTGGTTGCGTTGCAAGAAGAGCTGCTTGCAAAAGTAATTTATATTAATCTCCATGGCAACTACCAGGACGTGTAGACGTTACTCCACTGTTGACGAGCCTCTCCTGGCGGCACGTTGCTCAATCACCCATCTGTAGACTTATTTCTCTTGCTCTGGCCATCTTGCTTTCAGCTTGCGATTATTTTTTCTTTGTTTTCTTCATTGCTGTAAGAGTAACCTCTGCTTTTCACCAAGTTTCACACTCACTCCAAACGTTCTTTCCGCCGCTTGATTTCAGTTTTGGTTTGCATATTTTATTACCAGCGGTTTGTAATTGGCAGAATAGGACTTTCTTTTGGGGGGCATTTTGTTTGAGTTTAGTCTTTCTCAGTTGTCTTAGTGTTTCAGTAATTTTTTTTAGTGGTACAGTAGCAGCATATAGTTCCCACAAGCTTAGTGCGCCTTCTCCCGGCTGTAGACTGTACTTGTTGTACTCCTTGGTTCATATCAGTCAGTATGAATTAAAATTTAAAAACAAGTTAAATTAAATATATTTTAATATATAAGTGGCACGCGACTATAAGTCGCAGGACTAGCCAAACTATTAAAAAACCTGCAATTTATAATCCACAACTTATAATCCACACGCTTGTTATCTGAGCTTTATTGGCTGATTAATAGCTGAATTTTTAGGAGAGAAGCCACCCCCTACCCAGCCACAAGAGCCCCTCTTCAGCAATACTTTTTTTCACAAGTTGATTTTTTTAAAATTTCCCTATAATTGTGAGTGACATTGACTTATACCCTATCTATTCACTATATTATATTTGCCTTGATTTGTGTGTACACAATTGATTATTTATGGAATTGAAATAAAGCATAGGTTTTTTTATGCATCTGTTGCTACAGCATACATAATGTCCAGTTGCTGACATTCAAAACCCCCACAGAGGAAGGAGAAACAATGTTGCATTATAATACCTAGGTAAGAAAATACAACATTGATACAACACTAACAGCATGAAGTCAAACTGCTGAGACGTACAGTCTCAGCTTGGATCACAATTAGATGCAGCTGGACGTAAACTAATTTTAGCTCTGAAGCCACTGAAAGACCAATTAGTGCACAAGCTAATGACTTTTAATATCCCAACATGATTACCCACTCTGGTTTGATAATATTAAAATGACAGAGATGATAAAAGCTATTTTGATATCTAACAACGACAAGATCAGACTCCAACATTTTTCTGAGTGTATGCCTGTTATTCAGCATAGTTAACACACTAAACACAATCTGGCAGGAATATATGTTCTTCTAAAACTGTCCCAGTAGTGCTTTATGGCTTTCAAAAACAGAAAAGCCCCTTGTCAACGCATAAATCTGGGAAATATTTCAATCATTCAAGTCACACTGAAAATGCCTATGAAAGAGCAGTTTCAGGAATGTTGCAAAAATTTGAAAGTTTAGAACATCAAACACCTGTGTAGTTATGATTTATAGACTGTAGCAAGTGAATCGGAAAAGCGTTTGTAATTACGCTGATCCACGGTTTAACTGTAGAATGTACAGCGGAATAGCAGAGTAACAGGACTATTGTTCTGTTGAAATTGTTTTTTTTTGTGACAGGGAGAGTGAAAAAGGTCAAAGTAGCAGCAGAAAAATAATCTAGCTCAATCATACTGAACACATAAAAACTGAAAACCTTTTTTAGGACAATGATACAAACCCAACCACCAGAAGTCATAGCAGTGGATTCGGGAAAAGTTATACTGACAAAACATAGAGTTTACAAAGCATGCAGGTGGTTTACTGGGTTCTGTGATAATCCCATATCAGACTACGCTAACTCCTTTTAATGTACTATTTAGCTACTTTAAATGAATCTGGCCTTTTGAAATATTTGACTTCAAGCTTCAAGTTTTAAAAAAAGGGACATTTTGAAATTGAGGAAACCCTTTCAAGATTCTAATGAAGGTTTTACTAATTGTAAAAAGTCTTTCTTCTGCTGAGAAATTCCAAAAGCTTTGAGAGTCAGTTCTGGGCCAACACAGCAAGCATTGATTGGAAATGCATGAAATAATCTTTCCATTAGTTGGTTTAAAATTCCTAAGAACAAGACTTGAACTGACTTAAACATTGGCTGTCATTGGTGTGTGTGTGTGTGTGTGTGTGTATACAAGTGCTGCCTTAAACAACTGCTTATATGACTGAAAGAGACAGTGTTTTCCACTAACATCATATATCTGTACTGCTAAGTTAAATGTAAAAACAGATGACAGATACTTGTATAAATAAACAACATTTTAAAGTAAATTTAGTTTTTTTTAAATGTCCTTTTGAATAATTTAACTGAAAAAAGAATCTGTGTATGAAATAAAATTCATTCAACATTAAATAAATTTTGATTTAAGAAGAATCTTTATACATTTAATTAAAATAAGCTCTCTTGCATGTTGACATATGAATGTTGTTATTGTTTGAAGTGTAATTACTGTAAAACTCACTGACTACTTTCTCAGCTCTTTGGTTTTGAAGTTATCTCAGAGAATTTAAACTTTTAAAGTCAAACAGGTCTTACCGTATGCAGAACCTCCCATTTGCCACAGTCTTTGTTTTCTACTCTGAAAGAATGTAGTGTGCAGTGTGTTATCACACAGGAAATCCACTTTTACCTTAACAAGAATCCACAATATATATCGGTTAAAGACAACCTAAACCTTTTTGTCTGAATATTTTGTAAAACCACCACAAATGTCAGGGTTTAAATCAATTGATATATTTTTTATAACTCAGTTTAAATATTGAAATATCACCTAAATAGCTTTAAATTGTACTGACACTGCATCAACACTTCAAATAAATGTAAGAAAGCAACAAACCTGACAGCAGTCTGAGGAGAAAAAGGAGGCTGTGTCATCTACTCTCAGTATTTATACCCATGGCTGATGTCAAAGACCAAGAAGAGTGTTATGCTCGTCTGCGTATTTACTTATTAAATTATAACATGCTAATTTTTTCTTGTTGTTTTGTTGCTTGGATAATTTGACTTCAGACATATTTTTTGTACATGTGTATAAATATAATTAATGCATTCTTGTCTGCATTTTAGGTTTTTTGGCACAGGCATGGTTTAAATGATATGAGAAAAAAGAACAGCCACATGGAAGAATTTGTAGCTAAACAGCTATAATCAATAGAGAAAGGGGAATGGGGTAGGGGGTGTAAAAGCAGCTGACATTACCTGAGTTAGCCAGTGACTACGGGAAGGAAAGTTTTTCTAAGTTAGAAAGGAGAGTTAGAAAACAAGCAAATAGACAACTGGCCTAAACACAGTGACAAAGTCTGAAGAGAATCAACAGTGGCAGGCTGCCAATGGGCTCCTAGAGGCAACAAGGGAGCTCACATAAGCTAACGCAGTGACAGGAGTCAAATAAGGACGAACAATTAAGAAAAACTCAATTCAGTCCAATTCAATAAAAAAAAAAACCTTTACTAGTCCCAAAGGTAAATTAAATGTTGTCATAACTATTACCATCTAAATTTCTTCAGAGTTATTAGAGATGGTGATATTAGCTTCATCTAAACCTTCAACTTGTATGTTAGACCCAATCCCAACCAAATTATTTAAGGAAGTGTTCCCTCTGATTATAAGCCCCATTTTAGATATGATTAATTTATCTTTAGTAAATGGGTATGTACCACAAGCTTTAAGGTAGCGTAATTAAAACCTTTGCTTAAGAAACCTTTGCTTGATCGAGATGACTTAATAAATTACAGAACCTATATCCAATCTTCCATTCTTATCTAAAATTCTTGAGAAAATAGTTGCTAATCAAAGTGTGAGCATTTACACAGCAATGACCTGTTTGAAGCACTTTCAGTCAGGTTTCAGAGCTCATCATAGCACTGAAACACCCTCTTGCTGAAAGTCACAAATGATATTCTTATTGCTCAGAAAGGGAAACTTGTGTCTGTACTGGTTCTGTTAGATCTCAGTGCTGCATTTGATACAGTCGATCATATATTCTCTTGAAAGGCTGGAATATGCTGTAGGGATCAGGGGAAACAGCGCTAGGCTGGTTTAAATCTTAAATTTGTCTGACAGATTCCCAGTTTGTCATGTAAATGATAAATCATCTTTAAACTCTAGGGTTAATTGTGGAGTACCACAGGGTTCAGTACTTGGGCCAATTCTCTTTACTATATAGCTTCTTCCAATTAGGTAAATTATCAGGCAGCATAGAATAAATTTTCACTGTTACGCTGATGATACTCAGCTTTACTTATCCATAAATCCTGATGAGCCCAACCAGTTAGATAGACTACAAGCATGTCTTGAAGACATAAAATTTGGATGACTTTAAATTTTTTGCTTCTAAATTCAGAAAAGACAGAAAGCTGTCGTCTTTGGACGAGTCTTTAAAAAAGAAACTGCTTAGTCAATCACTTAACCGGGGATGGCATTAAATTGACCTCCGATAATAAAGTAAAAAAATCCTTGGTGTTTTTTTTGACCAGGACATGTCAATTTAAATCCCATATTAAACAGGTTTCTAGGATCCTTTTTTTTCATCTCCGGAACATTGCCAAAATTAGAAATATCCTGTCCAGGAGTGACGCTGAAAATAGTCCATGCATTTGTTACTTCAAGGCTGGACTATTGTAATTCTTTATTATCAGGATTTCCACAAAATGCAGTTTTAAAAGCCTTCAGCTGATTCAAAATGCTGCAGCAAGAGTTCTGATGAAAATTAAAAAGAGAGATCATATTTCCCCCGCTTTGGCTTCCCTTCATTGGCTCCCTGTTAAATCCAGAATAGAATTTAAAATTCTCCTCCTCACATATAAAGCCCTTTAATGATTTAGCTCCATCATACATCAGAGATCTGATTGTTCCATACGTTCCTAACAGAGCACTTCGTTCTCAGACTGCAGGTTTACTGGTGGTTCCTAATAGAGTCTCTAGAAGTAGAATGGGAGGCAGATCCTTTAGTTATCAGGCTCCCCTCCTGTGGAACCAAGCTCCCCGTTTTACTCCGTGAGGCGGACACCCTGTCTACTTTTAAGGCTAGGCTTAAAACTTTCCTTTTTGATAAAGCTTATAGTTAGAGTGGCTTAGGTTATCCTGAGCTATCTTCTTTTTTTAGCTCCGTCGTCTTCTCCCCCTTGTTGGATGGGGTAAGGGGGAGTCAGGTTTAGCCTAAACCGGCTCAGTTATGGTTGAGGTGGGAAACACACCCTCCATTTCTGCTACCTGTATGACCCCCTCTCTTTTCCAATGGTTTGGTCAATCTGACAGAGAGAGGGGTATCCCAATCGTTGTGGTTTTTAGTATAACAATGACCATCAGGGGGGCTCTAGATGAACAAAATGTCTACTTTTAAGGCTAAAGGGTTTTAAAACTTCCTTTGATAAGCTTATAGTTAGAGTGGCTTAGGTTATCCTGAGCTATCTCTGTAGATATGCTGCTATAGGCTTAGGCTTGCTGGAGACATAAAAGACCACTTTCACCCTCTTCGCTACTTTCTCACGCTACTCTTCAATTTTTGTATTATTTGCTGTTATCTCAGCTTTTAACCTTTTTTCTCTCTCTTTTCTCTTCCCTAGAAGCTACACCTGGCCTGACTCTGTGTCTACCTGTAACACCTGTCTGGAGAGGGGAATCCTCCAAGCTTCTGCTGGCAACAGCTTGGTGCTCACCTCTGCCGATGATCACATGGCCCTGTCTTTCAGGTTTTTAACCCCTTTTTCTCTTCTTTGACATAGCTACTGACTGAGCTTTTACTGTGAAATAACTCTCTGTGCTCTCTTCAGACTCTAAACTTGAAAAAATGGCTCAGCGTTTATCTGTTCCCTTTTTTCTAGTTGAAACGGACTAAAGGAGCTACATCCATTAACATTTACTTTTCCTTCCCATAGAAAGTACTCCTGGATCAGTGCTTCTTTGTTCTCTTTGTGTCTCTGCTCTGTTCTCTCTAACCCCCAGTCGGTCGTGGCAGATGGGCCGCTCACACTGAGCCTGGTTCGGCTGGAAGTTTCTTCCTGTTAAAAGGGAGTTTTTCCTCTCCACTGTCGCTACATGCATGCTCAGGTATGAGGGATTGCTGCAAAGTCAACGCCAGTGACTGTCCACTGTCTCTACATGTTCATCCGGGAGGAGGGAATGCTGCATGTCACTGACTGGATGCAATCTGCTGGGTTTTCCTTTCCTTAGATAGAAAAACTTTTTATCCAATTTGAATAAATAACAGAATCTGGCTGCACTGTTCAATGATTAAGATTAATTGGAATGTATGTACCTGACTTTTGTGAAGTGCCTTGAGACGACATGTGTTGTGAATTGGCGCTATATAAATAAACTGAATTGAAACTGAATTGAAAACACATTGATGCCATTGTACAGCCCCAAATATCTTTTTTTATTTGGAATTCAAGGTACAAATCAAAAAACTAAGAAACATTTCAATAACACCTAAATTCTGCTGAATGCTCTGCCACAGAAATAAATAAAGGGGTGATGTTTAGTGTAGATTAATATTACCGAACAAACATTTTTTTAAGTTAGTATAAGGAAATTATTTCAAACAATAAAAATATTTCAAAAGTTACACTTTTTTGAAATAACTAATAATGTCTCAAATATCTTACTGTTCGTTTTTAAGTATATACAGGGGTTGGACAATGAAACTGAATCACCTGGTTTTAGACCACAATAATTTATTAGAAATGGTGTAGGGTTTCCTTTTTTGGCACCCAAATAATCCCAAATAAATCCCAATAAAAACATATACTGCAGAATACAAGAAGGCCATTCACACCTCAAACCCAACTCCCCCAAACCCAAATTCAGGAACACTTTGAACCAGTAAAGAAACCCAACCCCCTACCTTCAGATCCTCTGCCTGGACAAAGACTCCTGAGGAAGATTTAAAAAAAGGTCTTTTTAAAGGCGCATGAAAAAAAAAGGAAAAGGGGGAAAACCGATTAAAGGGCCCCCCATCATGCCTAAAAGGGGCCCCTGGGGGAACAATCAACTCCCCGTGGGGGTAAAAACCCCGGGGAACCCCTTAACAAGTCATGGAGAATGTGGGTCCCCCCCGTTTAAAGTTCCAAACCATCACCCAAGGGGGCCCCAAAAAAACCCCACCATCCAAAGGAAATTAAATTTGATTTAAAAGGCCCCGGTGGGCCCCCTTTGCCCTTTTTCTTTGGGGATGAATCCTTTTGGAGCCTGCTGGGGGGGTTAAAAGCCCCGAAAGCCATCACAGGCCCTCACCCCGGGACGCCTGCATTTGGTTTTTTCCGGGAAAAAAAGGCAAACAGGTGGGAAAACAGATGATGCTTTTAAAACTTGGGTTCAAACACTTTCCAACCCTGGCAACCTTTGGGGACCAATTCCAGGTGAATTATCCCCAAATAAACCCTTTTTGTAAACTTCAGCTCAAAAAATTTTCAAAAACCATAAAATATCGACATCCTTTAAAACCCTAAACCCTAAACCCTACCAAACCCCGGTCCCAGCCCCCCCCGGGTCCGGGATCAACCAAGCTTCCCTTGGCCAAAAACCCCCCCAGTCAAAAAAAGGGGGGAAAAAGAACCTGGGTGACCCCTTTCTCCCCGGAAAACCGGGGTTTTAGCCCAAAAACTGTGGTGCCCCCCGGGGTGTTTTTTCCCCATCCTTTTCCCCCACCCCCCCCCTGGGACACCGGATGCCCCTAGGAGGGAATGGGTTCCCGTGGAAATTTATTTCCCAAGCCCGCCACCCCCTGTCCTTGACTGTTTCCCAAGGTGATAAATTTCCTGCATACGACGGGGAGGTAGATCTGGGATACACTGGGGTAGTCAAAAACCCGCCTGGAACTAAACCCCCCTAAAGGGCTGGGGAGGGGGTGGGGGGGATTTGGGAAAAACCCAAACCCCCATTACCCCCCTCCCATCCTCAACAAAAACGGGATGGGCCTGGGCCACTTAAAGGTTTTTTTGGGAAACCCAAACCACTCTGGGGAAACCCGAGATGGTCTTCACACATAGACACTGTTTCCGAAAAAAGGCCCAGCAGAGACTGTTTTTCCTGAGGCAACTCAAAAAAGTAAAAACCTTCCACGGGAAAGCGTTTGGTCATCTTTTTACACTCCCCACATTCAGTCTGCCCTGTCTTCATCCATCTCAGTGGGGTTTTGGTTTTCCCACCCCTAAAAAAGGACAGGCCCGACGGGAAAACGAATAAATCGGACTGCAAAAGGGGAAGAATACAGGGGATTTTCCCTCCTTCCGGATTAAAAACTTGGTTTTTAAAAGGGGAAAAAGCTTTTTAAAATTTGCAACCCCAACACCCCTCACACAAACTGTTTGGGGGCTCTGCCTTCAGGCCCGCAAAACAGAGCGCTGGTTAAACAAAAACCCACCCCGCCAAAAGGGGACAGTTTTTTTCCCCCAGGCTTTTTTTGTAAAACATTCAAAAAAGCCCCCCGGCCAAAACAACAGCAAAACAGGTTTGAAAAATGCACCTTTTTTTTTATTTATATATGGTATTTTTGTACATTGTAAAGGGGGTTTATTTTCCGGAAATTTACAAAAAAAAAAAAAAAAAAGAGCAAAGTGTCCCGGGAGTCAAATTCCCTTTGTTTGAAATTGTACAAACTTGGCAATAAAGTGATTTGATTCGATATACAAGTCGGCAGGTCCATTCTTTCTTGCGGATATTGGCCAGGTCACAAAAGGTTTACTGGGGGAGGAAAACTTTTTCCTAAACTCGCTCCCCCAAAAACACGCCAAAGGGCTCAAAAATTTAGTTTGGGTGACTTTTAAAGGCCCCAGGGGAGATGTTAAACCTTCACTTTTCATGTTCATAAAACCAATCTTTCACCGTTTTGCTGTGTGTTTTGGGTGAGGGGTCACCTGATAGGATAAACAAGGATCTTGGGATAAAAAGGGTTTGAACCTTTTGGATCAATGGCCCTCAAAAAATTTTGGGGTAGTTTTTGGGCCCGGGAGGGGGCCCTTTTAACCCACAAGATTGGGCCCAAGGGAACCCAAATGATATGGCGCCCAAACCCCATAAACTAAACCACCCCCATGTTTTCACTCGGGGCATGAAACAGTCTGGGGGGGTACGTTTTTGGGGCTTCCCCAAACACGAAAACCCCTCCGGGATGGGGGAAAAACAGTAAAGGGGATTAATCAAAAACTTTTACATTTTTTCCCCTTGTTTAACCCCCAAGTTTTTGCGCCCCTTGCCCCATAAAAAACCAATTTTGGGCATTGGCTGGTGCCCAAAAAGGTTTTGGGCTATGGCACCCCCGGGTTCTTTATTTGCCCTGGGGAGCTCCCGCCGGACAGTTTCTGGTGGAAACGGGGTTTTATTTTGCACTTTTAAATTTCGGTCGTGTTTTTGGGCGGGCCGTGGTTTTATTTTTTTGAATAAAACCCGGGTTACACCCCGCCCAAATTCCCCCCCCCCCAAAAAGCTTTCCTTTGCTCCAAGTTAATCCATTTTTGGTTTTGGTTTGTCTTTCTTTTTTTGGTTGTGCCCTTCCCCTTTGGAAAACCGGGGGTCTTGATACACAACAGTTCCTGTTCCTTGGCCCCCGATCCCGGGGCCACCCAAAAGACGTGCCCCCCCCCTTTCCCCCCTTTTTTTTTGGAATTTTCGGTCCGAACCCCCATTGTTGTGTGTTTAAATTTTTGACCCCAAAATTGCCCCTTTACCCCTGTTTAAATTAAACCTTCACACTTTTTGCTTTACGGGTGAAAAATTGCAAAAATGAGTCGGGCTCCCAAAGGTGGCCCAAATTTGGGCCCAGAAACCCTTCCCACCAAACCCCCCCTTTTTTTTTCTTTTTAAAATTGTGTCCCCCCCTTTTTTTCCCCTCCCCCTTTGCCCCCTTTTTACTCCCGATTTTTTTTTTTTAAAAAAAGGAAAAACCCACCCCCCCTTTCAAAAAAATTTTCCAAAAATTTGGGTGCGTTTAGGCTCCGGCCGTTCGTCGCTTTTCCCGTCCAAGGCAACCCCCTGTATTTAAAGTTTTAGCTTGGCAAAAACCCAAACCCCCGGGGAAAAACCCCTGGGGGCAATCATCAAGGAAGGAAAACCAATCGTGTCGAAAATTTTGGTTGCCAGTTTTTCAGGGGGGCCCCCCAAAAGGATCCCAAAAATCCCCCCTAAAAATAGACGAAATTAAAAACCCTATAAAGTTTTAAGGGGTCCTGAATAAACAAATTCAGAAAAAAAAAATTTAAAGGGGCAGTAAGATTCTTTTTCCATTCAAATCCCTTTTGGATCTGGTCGGAAAGGAAAATTTTTGGGGATTAAAGATTTTCCTTTTGTAAGCCAGGGGGATTAAAAAATATCACCCCCCCTTTTTTAGGTGCAGGGCAACCTTAAAACCCTTTGAATTTGCGCATGAAATTTTGTAGCCGGGGGGAGACTCTCAATTAAAAAACAATTTTTTAGCCCCAAATTCCTGATTTTAAACTTACTTTTTGGGTTACTAAATAATAAAAACGGCCCGGGGCCCCTTTCAAAAAGAGTAAAAAAAAAACCCTTTTAGTAAAGGGAAAATTTTTTTTCCTTTTTTTTTTGTTTTTTTTTTTTTTTGCCCAAAATTTAGGAAAATGAAACAGTCCTTTAATTCCCAAATAGTTTTCCCGGGGTTTGACTTTTTCGGAACACTTGTAGAATTTCCCTGGGGCCCCCGACCCAAAACTCTTTTCCCCAACCATTTTTCCTATAAAAAACCGGAAGTCGGCCATAAAAGGGGATTAAATTTTTGAAAAATTTTAAACCAAAAAATTTTGGGCCTTTTTAATACCCTTCCATTTTTGGGGATCAAGTCCCTTAGAGATTTTTAATGCTAAACTTTGAAAAATTTGGTGGGCCCCCCTTAAAGGGACCCAGTGAAAATTAACCCTGGTGGGGGGGGGGCCTAATTTCTCCACAGCCCCCCTTTAAAAGCGTTTAAAAAAAATCGGGCCCCAAGGGCCATGTTTTTGGACTGAGGTTTTTAAAAGTTCAGTAACCTACGTAATTTTCTAAAGGGCCCCTTACAAAAAAGCCCCAATTGGTCCCATTTTCAAACCCCACAGGAAGTCAGTCTTTTTGGATTAAACCCCCTTTTTTTCTCTCTTTTCAAATGTTTATACTAAACAAAAGTATACTCTAAGGGCCCAATTGGGGATAAAAATTTTATCAAAAATTTTTGCACAGGAAAAGCATGGGCGGGGCCCAAGCCCCCAAAAACCCTCACTTTTTTCCCTTTTAAAGAGAAAAATGGTTTTAGCTCCTATAAAGAAAGTCGCAGAGACACAAAACCTTCTGGAATTGATCCACATTGGGCCCCAAACAACTTTCGATGGTCAAATGCAGACATTATTAAAGTCCCACCCCACCTGAGAACAGGAAGTAATGTTTTACTTTGGATTGTCCATATTTGATCCCCTTCGCTAAATCAACATGAAACTCTCCCCACATGCTGTTTGAAGCTTTAATTTCCCTTTGAGATTATAAAAGCATTATTATTTATTCCATGATCATTTTGGTTTGTGTTTTGGGCCGTCTCTTGTTTTGCTCCATGCATTGTTTACACTCTGTTGCGCAGTACTTTTAAATGTTTTTTAATTTGTGTATTAATTTAGATTCTCGCTCTTAATGTTAGTCTTTACCATTTTGCCCATTCTTTTTGTTTCCTGTTTGATCCCTCAGTGTTAATCAGTAACTTTCTCTCAGCTTCTCGGTTTTATTCCCTTACATAGCTGCAATGTATTCTACTGTTTAGCTTCACCTGGTCCAACCAATCAACCAATAACCTCCCCAGCAGTTTAAGGCCAGTCTGTTTCATACCTCCTTGTCAGATCCTTATACTGCTCAATTTAGTTAGCAGTATAAGGATATGCTAACTAAATTGTTACCCTCCATGATAGTTTGTCTTTCTTCCTGTGCCTTGTTGTTCCTGGTGCACATGAGTTTTCCTAATGCTGTGCTTCTGTTGTGATTAAGAATATTATTATTTAATACTTTAATGTTTTATTAAATAATATTTTGGTCTGTTAAGGGTTGTCCTGTGAATACCAGCCCAATACGGCAGTGGTGTTAGGACAAAATTGAAAGGGATGAGCAAAGCTCTGGTAAAATTGAACAGAAAAACTCTGTACCCACACACAATGAATTCGCACAATTTCTTAAAATACAAGAATTTATTACCAAAAATAAGTCAACTCAAAGTCAAACATATTTCAAACAACAAACTCTTTAATTTGCTAAAACAACCCAACTAAACTACCAAGCAAAATGAAAGAATAAGGAAGACTAATGGGCTATGTAAAATATAAACAAGTGAAACAAAGCTGGTTGAAAACCATGACCAATTAAGTGCTGCAGCATTACCATGCAATGTTTATGTTTGAGAACCAAGGATTATCTTGAAGAATCTGGAAATGAACTTTAGTCTTGGAACTTGACATGATGCGTGGTATTTTTCTGACCCACATGCAGAAACCCAGTCAGAGACCATAGAAATAAGTTTTCAAACAAGGTTTATTAAAATGACAGGAAAATCAGTCGAATTTTCCTGTGGAAACAGGAGTCAGGTGTTCTGTGAGAGGAGGCTTTGATTAGTTCAGGTAGTCTGCACGGAATTGTTTGAGATCTTGGTTTGAGCTTACGGTTTGTCAGCGTGGTTTCTTGCTTTGGCTTGAGGGGAGTGGTCCGTGTAGTGAGTTTGACAGTGACGGGGTCAGGGTCCAGGATCCGTAGAGCGTTGGAGAGCGGGCAGGCAAGTTGTGAGGGATGTGAGGTGAGGGAGGTGAGGCAACTTGGCAGTGGTTTATCCAGTGTAGAGTTACTGTCATCAGAAGCTTGGTAGGTGGTTTCCGGGGTTTGGCAAACTTGGATCTGTGGAGCAACAGGCAGACTTTAGAAAACACGAAAAAGAACTTCAGACCGCAAAACAGAGTTGCAGACTAGGGCTCAGATGCTTGAGTTACCACACTGAAGTGGACCATCAAGCGAAGAGTAATTGTCTCACGGCTCCCTATAAACGCTCCATCACAAAAGCCAATCAGGTGTGCTGCATCAGCTGGCTGCCACGCCCACCAGTGGATCTCCTTCAGAGCAGCAGAGTTGTCACCAATCAACTCACTCACATACACACACGAACCAATATGACAGAACTAACTTAGGCAATAATTGGTATACCGTCAAACAACCATTCACAATGAAGTCAAGAAACATTTTAATAAAACATTTTAAAGAATATTTGCTGAATAAAATCAACCTTCTGGATGACTAATTCTCAACGGTGTTTAATTAGCTGTCTTTATTTATTAAAATAATATTCAAAGAAATATTATTAAGGAAATATTAAAATAATATTTAAGGAAATATTTTGAGTAAGAACCAAAGCTTTCTGGATAAATGGGTCTCAATGGTGTTTAATTAACTGCCTTTATTTATTAAAATAATATTGAAGGAAATATTAAGGAAATGTTTATTTTGGATCAGGACCAACAACCTTTCTGGGTAAATGATCTTCAGCTGACTCATAAAGTGGACGAGCACGTGCTCTTAGCCGTTAGCGGTTGGACCTAAGAAAAGACATTTTAGCTGGTTACCAGAATCAAACACATACCTTTAAAATACCAGTAATAAAAGGGGTGCAATGCATAAGCGTGGACGGCGTGTTATGGCCCATCTTCTGTGTTTAAAAACCACCCTTTAAATATAAAGATTGTCCTAACTTTAAAAACACAACACAGAACACACCATTAGCTGAGTTTCTCAACACAAACAAAAACAAGTTTCATTAAACAAACATTATTTAGATTATTTAACTCTAAGCTAATGTTATCTACCCAAACACCACATCTTACGTGAACAGTGCTAAAGAGAAGTTCTCCTGAGCGTTGAGGAAAACATCCACGCGTGGGTAAACAAAGGGTTAGCTTGGAGCTAACCTCCGTAGCAGTGGGAAAGGGCTTTTAACCGGCCCGGCTGAACTGTACGACAAAGGCCCGTTCGGCTCCTTGAGTGGCCTTGATGCGGTGGGGTAGGTCTCGCTACCTGGACATGCATGCAGGAAAGCGTGCGATGCGGCCCTGGCATTCTCTTCCAGGCCGTGCAGAAATCCGCCTCGACTAGAGCTGCTTCTGGAGGTCCCAGAAGAAGTCAAGTCAAGCTTGTCTCATTACACCTTTATATGAATGAATGCCGGATGCTCGAACAGCAAATCATTACTTAACTTTCTTGCATGTGATCGTAGTCACTCTGGATCCAAGTTGAAGAGTTATGTCTGCCTGCCAGCAAGAGACATTAGCTGTCTCTCCTTCTAGCTCCACTGGGACCTGTGTGGAAGAGGTCTGTTTGTTGTAACGTAGGGTTTTTATTCAAACAGTGACGTCACAGGAAGTCTGACGTCCTTCTGTTCCTGGGCTTGAGTTAGGAGTAGGTTACTGTGATTTATTTAGAAAAGATTAAACTGGCCTTTAAATGTTGTAATCCATGGCTGGGGTCCCAACACTTCCTTCTTATTTTGTAATTTTTTTGCATTTTCAATATTAAAAAGAAGTCTCTCTATGTGCCTGCTCATATCCTGTCTGCATATGGGTCCTCAGTAAACTACACAACTAATGACACAGCCATCCCTATCCTCTTTCTTATTTTGTATTTTTACCTTGACCACAGTTCATGTAGATCCAGTTGTTTAGGTTTGATTAAAAAAAAATTCATGTCTACTATTTAATGTTACTGCTATATATTAAACATGATCTGCACACAGTAAAAATGCCAGTGTTAAAATCTTCGGTGTAGCGTTGAATAAATAGTGTGGGTGTTATATTAACAACACAGAGGGGTAAAACAACATTGCCAGTGTAACTTGTATTAATGTTATTACATTGGAGCATTAAATGGTTGGTGTTAAGTTTAAGCCATGCCCTCACGTAACGGCTGCCAAAGTGCATTGCAAACTGTTTCTCAGACTAGCTGCCATTATTACTCGGAACCGCTTCTTTTCCCATGCAGAGGACATTATTATTTGCTAAAGATAGGATAATGCCCAGATACAAATAGCATTTCGATGAAAATTTGCTTTTACATAATGACCTAGAAAAATTTACTAAATTTAACCAAGTATCTTCTTGGATTTTAACAGATAGTTCAGCAAACTGAAGGTCACACCACAAGCCGACATCTAGCAAACAGGTAAATTTGAATTCTAATATTTGGTCAGTACCAGTTGTCATTTTTACACCATAATGAAACTGTGAGGCTGTATGGCCTGAAATATTATGTTGTGTGTATTAAAAAGGCTGGTGTTCCAAACTGCTCATGTTCGGCTAGGCTACTAGCTAAACTATAATGTAAAAAGGCACCTTGTGTTACGACCTTTGCGAGATATTGGACCCCAGGATGCAGACGAGGAGGCAGCGTGATGGTAAGTGAAAATTTAATCAACAAAAAACTCACTCACTGCAGGACGCAGGAACAAAAACAGAAGCCGGCTGGCTTGACAGGCATGGCATAGTCCACAAAACAAGACATGAGTGGACACAATGATTCCCCAATGACTAACTGAACAGGTGTGTATATATGGAGTGAAAACTAGGTGGAGCAAGAAGACAGATTGACAAGGTGCAGGTGAACCGGATAAAGATAATTAACAGAACAGAACGTGGCTGGAGCAAGAACAGAGACTCTTGAAAACAAACAAAAACTAAAGCATGACCAGAACCAAAACCAAACTTTGACAAAACATGAACAAGACTAAAACATAACCAGAAAAATAATAAACAAAGCATGATTCAAAAACTGTGAGAAATATAAGAAAAACCCAGAAAAACAAACAGAAACATGATTCAAAACCTTAACTGTGAAAAACAAAGAAAAAACCAGAAATCAAAAACCAAACAACCCCTAATCATAACAGAACCCCCCCCTTAACGGCGGATACCAGACGCCCACAAGAGTCCAAAAAACAACCCAAGCAGGGTGGGGGCAGTGGGGGCCTTGGCAGGAGGGCCCGAAACAAAAAACAACCCAAGCAGGGTGGTCTGTGGGGGCCATGGCAGGAGGGCCAGAAACAGGGACAGAGTTCAGGAGGGCGACCAGGAGGTCGTCCCCAGCAGGCACAGAGTTCAGGCGGACGACCAGGAGGTCGTCCCCAGCAGGCCCAGAGTTCAGGCGGGCGCCAGTGAGCCAGGGGCCTCATAGACAGGCCGTGAGCCAGGGGCCTCATAGACAGGCCGTGAGCCAGGGGAACCATCGGAGGCTGAAGCAGAGGCTGGCGAACCTTCAGAGGCCGAAGCGGCGCCTGGTGAACCCTCATCTCTGGTTTCAGAAGCCAGAACGAGAACAAACTGTTCCTTGAAGCCCTCAGGAACAGAGTCCGAAAGCGCTTCCTCCTCGAACCCCTCGTTTCTGGGTTCAGAGGCCAGAACGAGGACAAACTGTTCCTTGAACTCCCCAGAGACAGGATCCGGCGGTGCTTCCTCCTCGAAACCCTCGTCTAGGGTCTCCGAGGCCAGAACGAGGACAAATTGTCCTTTGAACCCCTCCAAGACAGGATCTGGCGGTTCTTCCTCCTCGAACCCCTCGTCGCAGGGTTCAGAGGCCAGAACGAGGACCAGCTTCCCACTGAACCCCTGGAGGCTAGGAGCTGAAGCTGAGGCGTCGGCGGGACCCTCAGTGACGTGAGCAAGAGCTGAGGCGTCGGCGGGACCCTCAGTGGCGTGAGCAGGAGCTGAGGCGTCGCCGAGACCCTCAGTGGCGTGAGCAGGAGCTGAGGCGTCGCCGAGACCCTCAGTGGCGTGAGCAGGAGCTGAGGCGTCGCCGGGACCCCTGATGACTTGAGCCGAGGCGTCCCTCTTACGACGTCCTGTGCGACTTGTGGAGGAGGTTGAGGCAGACTTAGGGTCAGGCGTCATCTCTGGCTGTGGTGAGTCAGGCTGTGCGTCAGGCCTGAGTTCCATGAGCACCCCCAAGAGGAAACCAAGGAGGTGCTCAGGACCTGGTCGTGGAGCCAGCCCATCCATGGGCCCCTCCAGAAACTCTGCAGCAGGCTGTAGACTAGACGTGGGCTGCTCAACAGCAGCAGCAGCAGCGCTCTGGAGACCTGACGTGTGGGCTGCTCAACAGCAGCAGCAGCAGCGCTCTGGAGACCTGACGTGGGCTGCTCAACAGCAGCAGCAGCAGCGCTCTGGAGACCTGACGTGGGCTGCTCAACAGCAGCAGCAGCAGCGCTCTGGAGACCTAACGTGGGCTGCTCAACAGCAGCAGCGCTCTGGAGACATGACATGGGCTGCTCAGCAGCAGCAGCTCCATGGAGTCCTGGCGTGGGCTGCTCAGCAGCAGCAGCACCTCCCTGCAGTCCTGTAGTGGCCTGCTCAGCAGCAGCAGCAGCTCCCTGGAGTCCTGGCGTGGACTGCTCTGCAGCAGCAGCAGCTCCCTGGAGTCCTGGCGTGGAAGGAGGTGGGCGGCAGTAAAATTGCCTTACGGCCGTCCCGTAATCCTCCTCCATCTGCCCGATTCTCTCCATCAGCTCAGGAGAGGAATACAGGAGACTGGTCTTTTTAAAGGTCCTAATTTGTCGGGCAAAAAACCTTAATCGCACCCCCAGCTCGTCAGGTGTTGCCTCAGAACACCGGGCTGGAGCGAGTGAAGATGGCATGGGCGGAGGTGCAGCGAGCCTAGGAGATGGTGCTGTGGCAGGCAAAGATGTGGAATTACTCGCTGAAACCCTCCCGCCAGCTGGCAGAGAAACCACTGCTCCGGATGTCACAGCAGCGGCCATAGGATACTCCTCGGCGGCTGAAATGCAGGAAGGTGCGCCGCGCCGACGTTTCTTGCGGCGGAAGGAGGACGTCGGCTTTGCTGCCGGACCTTGGTGAACAACCAGGGAAGCAGGCGGAGAACAGAGCTGAACCGCTTTGCGCTCCATCTGCTCAAGCAGCAGTGGAGAGGGCAGCACCTCCAAATCCTTGGGCAGGTTCCTCATTGCCTCCTCCTTTTGCCGCTGAACACAGCGATCCAAGGCATCTGCCTTCTGCTTGTCTGCGGGGTCCGTAGTTGGCGGAATCATTCTGTTACGACTTTTGCGAGATATTGGACCCCACGATGCAGACGAGGAGGCAGCGTGATGGTAAGTGAAAATTGAATCAACAAAAAAAACTCACTCACTGCAGGATGCCAGAACAAAAACAGAAGCCGGCTGGCTTGACAGGCATGGCATGGTCCACAAAACAACACATGAGTTGACACAATGATTCCCCAATGACTAACTGAACAGGTGTGTATATATGGAGTGAAAACCAGGTGGAGCAAGAAGACAGATTGACAAGGTGCAGGTGAACCGGATAAAGATAATTAACAGAACAGAACGTGGCTGGAGCAAGAACAGAGACTCTTGAATACAAACAAAAACTAAAGCATGACCAGAACCAAAAACCAAACTTGACAAAACATGAACAAGACTAAAACATAACCAGAAAAATAATAAACAAAGCATGATTCAAAAACTGTGAGAAATATAAGAAAAACCCAGAAAAACAAACAGAAACATGATTCAAAACCTTAACTGTGAAAAACATAAAGAAAAAAACAGAAATCAAAAACCAAACAACCCCTAATCATAACACCTTGCTGCTAACCGTCTGGGAAACCTGTTCTAGACAGCTAGCTAGCACTACACACTAGCTTGGATGGAAAGGTATAAAAAATTCTTAAATTCATAAATTTTTTGTGTTTAAATCCTAATTTTTAAAATTGGTTATCTTATGCCCATATAACACTTCCTCAAATGCAAAATAAAATGCTCCGGGCGACATTGAATTGTGCTTTATTAAACGTATGCAGCCAGCCACTCAGCTTTCGTGTTATTGGTTTCCATGTTCGGAAAGAGGATGAGTAGCGCTGCAGTTGTCATGGAGAAATCGAGTTTTGACGAAAATTCAATCTGGAAGACTCACCTCCACCACCAGCTCCGTCCTATGACTCCATCATGTGTCTCCGCTCCAACCAATCAGCATCAAGTCTGCATTTTCCCTCAGCCAATCACCCTTCAAGGCTTCGCTTTTAAGGACCTCCAACCATGGATCTCCCTGCTCTCCCGCCGAGCTTCGATTCTCCTCCTAAGCATCAACAAGATAGTCCTGTCTGCAACCCGTCTTCTGCCGCCACATCACCCAGCCGACTCCGGCAGCAGGTTCTCTTCCGAGCGATCATCTGGCACTCTACGTCTTCTTCTACTCCGGTTTTCCCTCAATCCTCCCTGCTTCGTTCATTCCGTTCATGGATTATCTTCAGCTCAATATCATCCATTACTCAGCTTCTCTGAGAGTTCGCCTCCAACTCTGGCACATCAGCACTTCCTCGTCTCGTCTCCGCTCTGCCGACGCTCAACCCGCTCCTTGTCCCCTCCCACTGACATTCACCCTCGCACCCTCCTGGCTCGTCTCTAAGGGTGAGATGTATCACTTCATTCTCTCATCTGTTTCCTCATTCATATGCCCTTCAAGCATGCTGTGTTTCCCACTGCTCTTTTACATTCAGGTAGATCATATACTCCCACGCATTCTAACATCTTACTCAGGCTCTGCTACAAAATCCTGCAGGGGCAGCTCATTTATCTGGTTTCTCACATTTTTACCATCTCCTAAGGTTGACCACTGTGTCGCTTCCCCTGATGGCTGTACTGCTATGTTTGAATCATCTCATCCCCGACTTACCAACAATCTCCCTTTTGGCGAGCTTGTGACACCTTTAAGCATTTCAGAGACGTCTTCTGCTATTAATCCCAGCATAGAATAAGCTCGATCCCATCCGTCCCTCATCTTCGACCTACATTTTAACATGGCTTCCCGATTTTTCTGTCAACATCACAAATCCTTCTCTGCCAAGCTGCATCCACCCTCGCTCAATCAGGAGTCTGCCAAGACTGGTCTATTCTCGCCACTAAATTTTTATCATGACGCTAGCCACCTGCTGAATCCTGTGGCTCAGTAGGCCATCAGACTGCTATTTGTTCTTCTCTTTTCTTCCAGCACTCCTTTTGCTCCGTAAAATATCCAAATATTAATTTACACATTCGAACATTTATACCATCCTTGATCCCTTATCAACCAGGCGCTAAGGACCATTTACTGTTTCGATACATCTTAACTGTATCTTTTCCCGTTATAATCATGGTGCACACTTTCTCTTGGCAGACCGGGTAGGCGCTGCTCTGTTCAGTTTGCGACAATCGATTTACAGCACCTTCCTGGACTAAGTGTTTTCAAAATATAAACATTAACTGCATTACTGCCGCAGCAGAATAACAAACTCTTACGAAACAATTTATGAACAGACAATATTATTAAGGTCATTTCATCTCTCTCCTTCCTCCATCGCAATCAGCCAAACATTGCTGTTTCTCAGGTCTAGCTCCTTCCACTTTCAAACCCCATTCCTTTGCCTGACAAAACTTTGTAAATTTTTCCTCGCTATAACCCACCATCGTACCCAGTTCGCATTCAAACAGTCCTAGTTTTCATTACTCATTGTTTTGAACACCATCGTTTCAAGCTCCCCTACATCCGCAGGCATCAATTTTTATCAAAAGATCATCTTTCTGAGCCCACGGCGAGCTTTTCACTCATCACGCCATTAAACTTCTTCTCAAAGGCATCTCAAATCATTGCATTCCGCAGCCTGACTCCCGGAGATCTATTACACTTCCCCTCTTTAAAAAATCTCCTTATGACCCTTTGCCTAGGCCGTTTTTCACCTTATTTCAAATCTGTTCTCTTCAGTGCCTTCCTCCTCGCCTTCTACAGCCTTCTTGCACTAAACACATTACTTCTCCTTCTAATTAATTTGTACCATCTAGAGATTTAGCCTTTTCAAACCTCAAGTTCTATCCAGTCCATTTCAAACTTTTACTTCAAACACATCAAAGATAAAGGTCCATGTTTTATTTCCAAAGCTCCCCTCGAAGGCCAGTTTTGTCCTTTCCAAGCCACATTATCTTTTATTCTCAAACGTCACAAATCAGCTCACCCTTCATGCCCCTTTTCCTTTCTCCAGAAGGAGTTTCCATGATCGCCTCCTAGCTCCTCAAATTTGTGAGGCAAACTTTAGTTCGGAAAAGGGTGGCTTGTCCTACTCAGGTTGGAGGGGAGTTCCTGCCCCAAGTGGAGGAGTTCAAGTATCTCAGGGTCTTGTTCACGAGTGAGGGAAGAATGAACCAGTAGATCGACAGATGGATCGGTGCGGCTTCCACTGTAATGGGGACACTGTGCCAGTCCATTGTGGTGAAGAGAGAGCTGAGCCTAAAAGCAAAGCTCTTGATTTACCTGTCGGTCTACGTTCCCACCCTCACCTATGGCCATGAACTTTGGGTCATGACTGAAAGAAAGAGATCCCGGATACAAACGGCTGAAATGAGCTTCCTCCGTAGGGTGGGCGGGCACTCCCTTAGAGATAGGGTGAGGAGCTTGGCCATCTGGGAGGGGCTCGGAGTAGAGCCGCTGCTCCTCCACATCGAGGGTGTGTTCCAACTACAGGGGGATCACACTCCTCAGCCTCCCTGGTAAGGCCTATGCCAGGGTATTGGAGAGGAGAGTCCGGCCGATAGTCGAACCTCGGCTTCGGGAGGAGCAGTGTGGTTTTCGTCCCGGCCAGGGAACACTGGACCAGCTCTATGCCCTCTACAGGGTACTCGAGGGTTCATGGGAGTTTGCCCAACCGGTCCCCATGTGTTTTGTGGACCTGGAGAAGGCATTCGACTGTGTCCCTCGTGGTGCCCTGTCGGGGTTGCTCCAGGAGTATGGAATCAGGGGCCCTTTATTAGGGGCCATCCGGTCTCTGTACAAGCGGAACAGGAGTTTGGTCCTCATTGCCGGCACCTGTTCCCGGTGCATTTTGTACTCCGGCAGGGCTGCCCTTTGTCACTGGTCCTGCTCATAACTTTTATGGACAGGATTTCTAGGCGCAGCCAAGGGCCGGAGGTGGTCTGGTTTGGGGACCAGTGGATTTTGTCTCTTATTTTTGCAGATGACGTGGTCCTGCTGTCCCACTCTAGCCAAGACCTACAGCATGCTCAGGGGCGGTTCGCAGCTGAGCATGAAGCGGCTGGGATGAAGATCAGCTACTCCAAGTCCGAGGCCATGGTTCTTAACCGGAAAAAGGTGGCTTGTCTTCTTCAGGTTGGAGGGGAGTTCCTGCCTCAAGTGGAGGTTTTCAAGTATCTCGGGGTCTTGTTCATGAGTCAGGGGAGAATGGGGCGGGAGATCGACAGACGGATCGGTGCGGCTGCCGCAGTAATGGGGGCGCTGTGCTGGTCCGTTGTGGTGAAGAGAGAGCTGAGCCGAAAAGCCAAGCTCTCGATTTTACCGGTCAGTCTACGTTCCTACCCTCACCTAAGGCCATGAACTTTGGGTCATGACTGAAAGAACGAGATCCTGGATACAAGCGGCTGAAATGAGCTTCCTCCGTAGGGAGGCGGGGGACTCCCTTAGAGATAGGGTTAGGAGCTCGGCCATCCGGGAGGGGCTTGAAGAGGAGCCAGCTGAGGTGGCTCTGGCATCTATATCGGATGCCTCCTGGATGCCTTCCTCGGGAGTTGTTCCAGGCACGTCCCACCGGGAGGAAGTCCAGGGGACGGCCCAGGACACGCTGGAGGGACTATGTCTCTCGACTGGCCTGGGAACGCCTTGGGCTTCCCCCGGAGGAGCTGGAGGAGGTGTCTGGGGAGAGGGACGTCTAGGTGTCTCTGCTGAGTCTGCTGCCCCCGCGACCCGGTCCCGGATAAAGCGGAAGGTGACAAGTACGAGAACTTTAGTTCAATGCAACCTCCCCCCTAGTCAGTTCTCAGGGCTCTCATTCAGAATTGAGGCAGCCACTTCATCAGCTACCGTAGGAATTTCCACAGCTTCCCTACAACAACTCTGCTTATTGGTCGACTACAGCATTCTCTTCATATGTCCGCCCAAACTTCCATTCTGTGCTCTGCTCAATGATCTATCAGCTCTTAGGTAGGAGCTTCTGCATTAACTAGTGGTGGTTAGGCTTTTCAGTTAAAACTTATCCTTGCTTCTCCTTCTTGCCTGTCAGGCACGACCAAGTCTTTCTCTCTACCCGCCTCGTCAGGTTTACCAAGTTCCCATCCTCTTGCTTGTCAGCTATGACTTATTTTCTCCCTTCGCCTCTCGGGCTTGCCCACCTCCGCATCCGCCAGGCCTAGTCAGGTTTATCATGTCCCATCCACGCCTCATCAGGCGCATTCCAGTCTCACCCTCTGTTCTCGGCTAAATTTGCATCCTCCACGCCTAAGCAGTTTATTCCATTCCCTCTCTAGCCAGTCTGCTTCATAATTCTCCTTCACTCATTAGGCTCAGCTTAGCTCAACACTTCCTTATGTTTCCTTTCCCTTGACTTAGGCCAGATTCATGTCCTTCCCCTTCTTCGGCTGTCAGGCTCTTATCATTCTTTTCCTACCCACTCTTCTCCTCCATTCATATTTCTTTCTGCTCGGCCTTGGCCTTGGTTTTTTGGGGGGTGACATATCTAATCCAAACTCCATGATGTCCAAGCCCTCTACAGGTTTTCAGGGTAATGTATTTATTTTCCTCTAAAAAACTTTTTTTTCCATTAGATATTTATCTTCTCAGACCTCGGGTTTCTATCCTGACGTTAAAAAAAACCCAATCTCATGTACCAAAGGGGGAAGGCCCCGTTTCATTCTTTTGTTCCCTGATGACCCTTCAGGCTAATTTTCAAGCCTTTCTCAAATTCGCACTCAAACTCCCCATCATGTCCCTCTTTCTCACTCCAAAAAGGGGGCCCTCTGTCTCCCTTTCTTTTTTCTCATATATTTTAGACAGCTCAAATCCAATGCAACCTCCCCCGGTCAGTTTTCTAGCCTTTACTGCAGCCACCCAAGGAAATCTAAACGTTTCCCCTTAAACAACTTGGCCGCTGTTATCTCTCCTTCTCACTTATGTTTGTCCAGACAACTTCTCTGTTTTAGCTGCCAAGATCTCTGGGTTCTTGGTAAAAACTTCTTTCATTATCGGTGTGTGGAGGCCCTTTTTTAAATTATATTTATCATCTAGACGATGTCTTTCTTAGGTCTGTCTTTTATCCCTGTTTCTCCAAGGTCCTTCCCAGCACAGTCATTCTCATCCATTCCTCCCCTCACCCCCTCGTATCTCTTCATTCTCCCCTTCATATTTTCAGCTGCATCATCGTCCTTTTTTAAATCATGCTCATCCTACACAGGCTCACTCCCACACACATGCCTTCCCGGGCCCTTTCTCCATTCCCCATCCCTTGGGGGCTCACTCACCTGCATCCTTTCTCATTTTCAGCCTTCTCGGCTATTACTTATCATTTCCCACGCACCCCCTTTCCCCTCCATTTTTTATCCTCGCAACTCATCCCTGCTCCATTCCTTTTTAAATGCCTTCGTGGCTTAGTACATTCTTTATTGCTGCATACTATCATTTCAAGCCTACGCAGACTCAGTCACCATTCTCTTGGCTACATAGACCATCCCATCTTCTCTTGCCTTCGGGCTCACTCACCACACCTTCAGGGGACTCTCCGGCCTTCGGGCACAAAAATTTATTCGTCATCCTCAACCCCGATGGCTCGACCTATCTTCTCATGCCTCTGCTGTCTCATTTTCCCCATACCCTTGCGCTCTACCCCTTATTTCAGTGCTGGCAAGCACTCTAATTCTTTTTTGAATCCTAGCAGGTCTTTTTTCCCCCTCCTACACCTTTGCGGTCCGGGTTTATTTCTTTCTATTTCTCTTAGCTTATCTCATCCCTTCTCTGCCATCCAATTCCATCATTCCCCCGTCCACCTTTTTAATCTGTCCCTTTATCTTTTAACTCGATTCCATCTTATCCATCCCTGCTTCTCGAAAACCCGAACTACCATATCATTTCTTTCAGCCTCGGCCCGGGCTCATCCTTTTTTTGGGGGAAGACTCCTAAACCCAAATCGTTCTTTTAAGCTCATGTCATTCTAGCATTCTGTCTTTTCCCCCGGGGTCCGAGCGCCAAGAAAAATAAACATCTGCTTTTTAAACTTTTTCTAATCGCCTTCTTTGTGTTCTTATTGTGAGTCTTTACAGGATTGAAAAGGAGGGTTTTTGACGAAAATTCAAACTGGAAAACTCACCTCCCCACCACTCTGTCCCCATACTCCCTCATGCGTCTCCGCTCCAACCCCTCAGCGTAAGTCTGCATTCCCCCTTTTACCCAATCAAACCCTTTAAGGGTTTGCTTTTAAAACCTCCAACCAGGCTCCCCTGCTCTCCCCTGACTTCGCCCTACTCCACCCCATCGCCCCCCAAAACTGGCTTCCTAGGGTCCTTCCAACTTGTTGGAAGGAGGTCTTCATCGTCTTATGTCCCCTTTTATGCAGGGACATAGGAACTATACAGAGGCAAGGCGGGAAAGAACCCCCTGATCTTAAGGAAACAAGCAACTGGGTAAATTTCAACAAAAGGGGGGGCTAAGGCCAGGGGAAAAAGGAAGTAATAAAAAAAAAGAAAATCCCCGCAAGAATAAATACCTAAAAGTAAACAACACAGAAACACTAAGGAAAACTAAAAAGAAAACCCAAAGAAGCAAAAAAAGGAACTGTTTCTAATATAATAATAATAAACCCGAAAAGAAAAGTAATAAATAAATAAGAAAGCAACCACTAAGGAAACTATGGGCGAGGGGAGAAAGAACTACTAAAACTAGGAGGCAGGAGAGAGAACAAAACTAACATCAGGGTAACATAAGGGATAAACAAAAATAACTACTAAACCCAAAGTAGTTGGGTTAGAAACACCTAACTAGAAATTAAACAAAACACAAACCCAAAACAAAGTCCAAAATGGCAGATACTGACAGTTACCACTGTTGGCTAACACTCAGGCGGTGAAATGCTGGCAGCCTCCTGCTGAAATACTTCCAGTAGCAATCAGCCGATAAGGAACAACTATCACCACATGAGCTCCAACACCACCTATGGGCTAAACAAAGTAAATAGCAGGCAAACACAAAACAAACAGAAACTCCCAGACCCCGACAGTTTCCTCTGCACTCACCAGTGTATGGGGCCTTTCAGACAGGATTCGGTTTGCGCTGCACTTGCTGCTAGGTGCAGCGCATTTGCGCTGTGCGCCGCGGTCATAGTTGAACTATCTTGAACTTTGACTGAGGTGTGCGCGGAAGCTCGCAAATCAGTGCGCTGCACTCCTTTGTGCTTTGCTCAGCGCAACGAAAAACCGCTCTTGCGCAGCGCAAGCAATTGGTTTTAGAGTGCAGCGGCGCTCACACCGCATCCTGCATCAGAACAGAGAGCAGTCTAAAAAAATTAAAACTATGACGTTCTCGTCTAAGACTAGCCACCACAGTAATGCAACAAATTGCTCACCAAGTGTTAAATTACCTTAAACTTGTCTCTGAATAATGCTCAAACCATTTTGTATTAGCTAAGTTACCGTAAATTAGAGAGACAACATGCCAGTAGAAAGCTTGCTAGCTAACTTACAAGTAGCATTACTCCTCTAACCTTCCTCAGGCGTTGTAATTCTTCCAGTCTGTTAGCAGCTTCCCTTAAGAGGTCTGCCTGCCGAGTTTGCCATTAGTTTTTAGTGGGGAAAAGCCATGTACATTGTAGCTACGCAGGTTAATGCTAACCAACCAATAGGCAGAGGTTGAGCCCTGAAGACACAGCCCCTCATTTGCATGAGCAGAAATGCATACAGAATGTAAAAAGAAGAGACAGAAATGTAAAAACGAGAGACAGAAATAAATAGCTTGGAAGAAATAATTAGGAGTAAAAAAATACAAAGAAAGACATAAACAGACAGAAAATATTAAAACATACACATAAATAAATATATAAAAAATAAGTAATTAATGAATAAAGTTGACAGTTATAATGGATAATAAATAAATAAGGTCATTATTACAAAGGTGAATAAAACAGGAGCTAATTAAAAGACATATACATTTATGTCTCATCGTATAATTTTTTTACTGCCAACATTTATTTATTTACTGTATTTTTTGTGCATTTAATTCAGCATTTATTTATTTCTGTATTTATTTTTTAAATATGTCAGAGTTGGTCCTCCATATTCTGAGCGCTACTCTGAGGGACAAGACATGGTAAAAAGAAAAAAAGAACTGTTTCCTTATGCACAGAATAATCTGTACAGAATTCACTTTCACAAATGGTAAGAACAACAGCAACCCTTTTAAACCAAACAAGGGTTTAAGCTACTACAATATTAAATAAAGTAGTTCAGTTATTTTCCAGTTAAAATGAATTTATTTAACATAAATTCTCAATTTCTGGTTAGGCAATCCATTCTGAATATAAGTTTATTGAGGTAAAAAATTTATTTCTAGATTAAAGCCAACACTGACAGTCATTCCAAAACCCACAAATAACTTCATATGAAAAAAGGAAATGTTTTAAACTCTCAACATGAGTATGACAATACTATTCAAATCATATTTTAATTTGAGAAATTCCCTTATATATTTTAAATTTGATTACTATTATTTTTATGACAAAATGTAACAAAAATATATCCTGTTTGAATTCTGAGAACGTCTGGTTTTACTGCCACATACTGGTCTGTTTGTTTTTTGAAACTTGCAAGAGTTTCCATGAGAGTTTGATGTGTTCAGTTAGCTTTTGTTGGTAACAAATCTTATAGTCTGTAAACCGTCAACAGGTCCATTTATTCAGTGTGTGATCCTCCGTCTTACAGTCATTAAACAAAAGCCAGTCTATTAGTGTCACTGCAGAGTCTTTCAAGTATCTGTGCAGACTTTGAAAATTGTGTAGTGTGTCCCCAGCATTAGGAATAAGGTGAGGAGCTCTGTCATCCCGGGACCTGGACTAGAGCTGTTGCTAAGAGAAACATTAAAAGGAGTCAACTTGTGGTACTCTCTGCTTCTCCATCTAATTCTAATGAAGTACTCAACCCATCGGTCAGTTGTACCTTTAGGTAAAGCATGTGCAGACTGAAGCTATATGTCACTTTGCACTAATTCACACAGACTCTGTCATTCGTGCTTGCCCTTCGCAAAATAAAAGCTATTCTAGTTAATAAGGTAAATCACACTGCACTTTTGAACAATAAAGATACCATATTGTTTTATAAAAACAGTACTAAAGTTGACACAGCATATGAATATTTAAACATTTAAAAAGGTGTGCAAGCTTCTTAAATGTTTTGGGGGAATGTTTGCTAACAAACCATTTTGGCAGTTTGGCAGTTTATTCCTTGTTTTACAGGTGTAGTCATCTTGTGTGATTTTGATTTTGTCAGATGTAAAGAAATTTAAATGCCTGCAATAAATGTCTAAAAGTACACCTTGAAAAGGCTTATAGCACTGTTCTGGAAGAAAACTTCAAGACCAGGGACCAAACAATGGACCAGGCAAATGCTGAAAACTTTGCCTCTGGAACGCATTACATATCTCCAAAAAAGAAAAAGGGAACTATTTGAAAACATTTGAAGACCCTTTTGGAATTTTGTTGAAGGAATGGACTTGTCTTAAGATGTAGAAGACGACTAAAGTCAAGATTAACATCAGAACATAATGTCAAACAAGGGAGCCTCAACAATGGACTATTACTTTCTGTATATTTAAAAGAATATATGCAGATATGTAACTAAGAGGGCGTTTGTTAGTCTTGTTGTTTGTATTTGTTATATGGCAGATATATTTGCACAAAAACAATAAAAATATTGTTGGAAAAAAAAAGCACACCTTGTTTGTCAAACTCACTCTATGGTCAAATGTCAAATTTCTTTTAGACCGTTCAAATGTATTAACTTTGTTCAATATGATTTTGTTGTGTTATAAAAAGGCTATTCCTGAGGATATCACAAAGTCTGGTTCCAATGCTAAAGGCAAATGGATCTTTTTCTATAATCTAATCTTGAAAACAAGTCACGATCCCACAACTACAATTAAGGTTAACCAACATTTATCTGACAGAATAGTTTAGAAAGAGGTTCAAGACAGGGTTGCGCATGATCAACACTGCTCTTTGCTTTATACTTGGAACCATTAGCCTATGGTCCAACATACTCTTTACCAAATGTGATGGAGTAACTCAAAAGATTTGGTCAACTGCACTAAGGATCTCTAAAGAAGATGTAAATAGGCTCTTTCAGTGCCTGAAGACATGGAAGGCCTCAGGACCTGATAATGTCTCCCGATCATGCCTGAGAGCTTGCGCTGATGAACTGGCCCCCATCTTCACGGTGATCTTCAATAAGTCACTGGAGCTGTGTGAGGCTCCCTCCTGCTTCAAACGCTCCACCATTATCCCAGTGCCCACGAAATCCACCATCACAGGAATAAATGACAACAGGTCTGTCGCTCTGACATCTATGGTCATGAAATCCTTTGAGCAACAGGTTTTGAAGCACCCGAAGGACATCACAGGCCTGCTGCTGGACCCCCTCGATTTTGCTTACCTGGCAAACAGGTCGGCAGATGATACAGTCAACTTGGGACTACACTTCATTCTGCAACACCTTGACCACCCAGGGACTTACGCCAGGATCCTGTTTGTGGACTTCAGCTAGGTCTTCAACACCATCAACCCAGACATCCTCCACCAGAAGCTCACCTAGCTGAAAGTCCCAGTGTCCACCTGTCAGTGGATCACCAGTTTCCTGAAGGACCAGTGTGGAAGCTTAAAGCTTTGTTTGCTAGATTAAAAGTGTTACTATTGTTTTTACCATATGTGAAAATGAATTCTGTGTAGATTATAAGGAAAAGTTCTTGGAGTGAGGAAAGACTACTGGACTTGTTATTGTAAAAGTGAACTTGTAGGTTGGATAGAAATAGTCCAGCTGGATAGAATTATGGTATCCTGAATCCTGCCAGGTCACTTTGACATTAGTTCAGCGGTCCAGATAAGCTAATGAAATTGTTATGGTACAACTGTCACGAAAACCAGTTTGATTTCCTGCAGACGTTTTGCTGGTTCTGTATTCCTAGAACTGCGCAGTGTTGTGAGTGCCAGAGGATTTACGTATTTGAAAGGGTACATCTGATTGGTCAAAAAGTCTCACATACGCAACAGTGATATGACTGTTGTATATATATATTGACCCTTGAGGTCAAGGGATTTTGGGATTCTTTGGGACTTTGTATGAAGATGTATTCAGAGACGTGTTCTGAATAAAAGGTCCCCCGGGTCGGCTTTGAGAGGAAACCAGTTGTCTCTTCATCAGTTTTTAAATTAGTAAACTTTCTTCTCCCACATAATTGGTGGCCCTTACGAGGATCTTTTTGCTGAGGGAGAAGAGAAAAGTGGCCAGTAAATGGTAAATGGACTGAACTTATATAGCGCTTTTCCAGTCATACAGACCACTCAAAGCGCTTTACACTAGAGCCACATTCACCCAATCGCACTCACTAACGCTCACACATTAATCGCCGATACACAGATCGGTAGGCAACTTGAGGTTAAGTGCCTTGCCCAGGGGCACATCGACATATGGCAGGAGGAAGCTGGAATCTAACCCACAACCTTCTGACTGTAAGACGACTACTCTTCCTACTGAGCCACAGTCCCCTCAGTCCCGGCGGAGGGACATGAACTACTGAAACGGGCCCGTTGAACCAGAAGGTTCATCTGTCTCTTCTGTTATACATTAGAAATACGGCTGTCCATAGGTCCTCCGCTCTGATTATTAATTCGAGTGAACGACATCAGAAATATCCCTTTCAAATTAGACAGGACATGTGGTTTTGCTTAATGTGCCGACGCGTGCTTGTGCACGCAAGGAGGCTGTCAGTCAAAAACACAAAGTTGGAATTGGCTACCTGGCACTCTTGAAGTAATGTTTATGTCCCGGCTAAAGTCGTGGGGGCGAGGCCTAGAAAAAGTCCTAATATTATAGCGTTTCCATCCAATAGCGTTAGGGTTACTATTTTTTTCTCCGGGGAATTTGCCACCCCTGCAGG
This sequence comes from Crenichthys baileyi, assembly GCA_036173005.1. Lineage (NCBI taxonomy): Eukaryota > Metazoa > Chordata > Actinopteri > Cyprinodontiformes > Goodeidae > Crenichthys > Crenichthys baileyi. The sequence continues at coordinate 82,487 of JAHHUM010000400.1, read as the reverse complement.
AAAATAGCTATTTTGATATATAAAAAAAACGTTATAAAAGGCACGTAGTGGCCTTGAAATTAAGCAACCGGTGGACTGAGTAGAGGTGAGTTGAAACCTCTTTGAAATGCCTTAAAAGCAGAGATTTTAAGCGCTGAGTAATATTTGCCTAAAAGGCAAAGAGAAACTGCAGTTAAGTGCACGTGCCCAGGTTTTTAACTATTTCATTCAGAGATGACCCCTTGAAGAGTCAAAGCCTCAAACTGAGAAAGCTGCAGTAATTTTGAGATCTGTGTGGTGAGTGAAGTTTAGTGTTCTGCAGAAATGTTGAATCATGTTAAAGGGATTGGGGTCAATAATCTAATAATTAAAATGTGTGCGCACATAAAAATTTTGAAATTGACTCGCTAGACCATCAACAAACTATTAATAGGGTCAGTGGACCCTGGGAGCATGAAAGGGTATAAAAAAGAATGAAAAGGTATGGATAAGATGTATGAATGAAAAGGCCTGTGTATGGCAGATAGATGAATGGATGAATCTCTGAATGATGTAGGAATGATGGTGTTTTGCATTCATGTGAGCTGTATGCGATGTCAGACTGAAATCTTTCACAAATCTGAGTGTGGCCATTGAAGCAAATTGCATGTGATGAGAGATTAAAACTGCATGTTCTGATTTTGATTAAATGCTTTCTAAGTTTCATTTGCTGTGTTAAAACAACAAATGAGCTTTTGTGGTGCGCACCGGGAACTTTGCTTTGATTTGTTTCATGGTACCTACAGGTATGAGTTAAATGTGGAGTTATGCCCAAGTCAAATATAGGTATAGTTCTGTTACAGGTTAAAATTACTGCTTGAACTTTTTTCACTCACAAAGGGATAGACGTAAAACTCCTTATGCACTTTGATTAGAATAAAAGCATCCTTTAAATAGCGGAAGGAGTTTCTTTTGACGTTGACACTAGAATAAAACTTTTTGAAACTTTCTGAAAGCTAGGAAAAAGGCTCTCTGCAGGCTTGAGGGATGGAATTTCCAGTTGCAAGCTGTGTGTGTGTGTGCGCCTGCACACACGCCGTGTCTTGCTTTCCACCAGCATATGATGAAAAGAGTGTGCTTGTGTGACACACACCACCCACGCACGAGCACATACACATGCATAGCACACAGACATACAACACATATACACGAGCAGACACACAAAAACAAACGACAGACACACAAATGTGGGGAGCAAAATACATATATGATATAAAAAGAAAGTATGAATGTCAAATGCCAGCATATGTTTGTCTATATGTTCGTCTAAATGCCTGTCCATGTGTTCGTCTAAGTGTTTGTCTAAGTGTGGAATCCGTCTGTCATACATGTGAGTTTGTCACTATTTTTGCTGAGGGAGGGAGGATAAATTTGTTTATACAAATTTTTGTTTCCTTTTCTCTTTATTTTTGACAATTTATTCACAAAAGAATCAGTTTTTTAGTAACTCCTTGGGGTGTGGGCCTCTCAGTGCTCACAAAGTCTGGACATATGATTGAATAACTGAATAGCTTAAATTCAGGTGAGCGCGGAGTGGTCTGCAGTTACCTTGGAGTCTAAATTACCTTTAAAAATGCGCAAGAAAATTGATAGAATGTCCATAATTGAAGTGAGAATCCATTATCTATTTTTTTTTCTTTTCCAGTTGTAGCTTAGATGTTAACTGCCTGATGCAGGCAGACTCTGGTGTAAATACAAAGTAAGGTGTTTATTTTTTTTTATCCATCAAAAGACAAGTGGTATGTTTAAGTCTGTATGGGGTTTAACTGAATGTTTAACTGAAGAAAATTTCTGAAATGGAGAAAGTCTTGCACGTCTGTATGGGATTCAGCATGTGTGTGTGTTTGGGAGGAGGAGAGAAAAATCAGGAGCAGAGCAGAAGGGGGGTTCCCAGTTCCTCTCCACAGGGACGGTTCTCAAAGGGGGCCGGGTCCAGAATTTCTACTGTCAGCTTTTCATTGTAATGTAGTTCAATAATGTTTTACTGATAAAATGGGTCACATATTATTTTGATTTGCCTTCTATAAAGAATAATGAAAATGTAATCAGGCAATTTATTACAAATCTTGTAGAAATTTGATGGAAAGAAATTCTCTAAATGTATAGAATCAGAAATTCATCTTTATCTAACTATATTCCTTATGTTTTGGCATATTTAGAGTTTTTAGATTTTAAAAGCAACAGAGAAAGCATCAACTTCAATAATATTCTTGTGGGTGGAACAAATGCTTGGATCAGGCTCAAACTATTTCATTAATGTTAATAGAGGGATAATACAATATGACAGTCTATGATTTATCCTTGCTTAGTTAGTATGCAAATGTGTTTTTAGTGTAATGTAAGGTTTTGTTATTTTATTATGTCAAACAAAGTAAAAGTCAGAAAGTGAAAGGTGTAACAAACCAAGAGGAAAAAAAGAAAAATAGAGAATACAGCTTGATTTAATGATTAATATCAGACTGACAGGTGAAGAGAAAGGACTTGTGATTTAACAGGAATCAATTTATTGTATGGAAGAGATTTGAGTTGGTCCATGCCAGAATTGTCGTTTCTATAGATTAAACATTAAGGGACAGAGTGATACAATGACTTAATGAAAAAACAAAACAAATAAGGAACAATTAAAAAGAAATATGAATAGCAAGTTACTGGCTTATGATATGTGCTACATCTCCTTAAAATTCAAAATTACAACGGTAATGTTATGGATTTTGTTATGGGGAGAACTTTGCCAATTTTTGCCAAGTACCTCAACAAAATTAATATTAGAAAGATGAAAGATTTAATGTGTTTCTCAAAGTTTTATAAACAGTGGCATCATAAAATTTACAAATACATAGTTTTTATGTTTAAAAAAATAAATGAACTCATCTTGAACAATAATGCAGCCATTAAAGAATGGAAATGTTTGGTTATGGCAGAAGAGTGGAAAATAATTTGTCTGTCGTATCGAGGCAAAGTCTCATGAAGGAAGCTGCCTGGTATTTTGTGACTTTCCTCAGCGAATTACAGCCTTTTAATTTGGAGAACCAAACTCATTGTCCACAGTAGAGCCTGGGTGGACAACAGAACACTGCCACAAAGCCTGCTTAGGCATCAGATGACAGAGAAGAATGCTGGGGCCAACAAAATAAAAGGCAGAGAAAAGGAATGGTCTCCACACACGTTAACAAGGCTTTGGACAGAGCACCACAAAGCCTCACTGAACAGCCCAGCCAGATCAGACCAGAGGCTGTAAAGATAAATTGCAAGATGTGCTAAAAAGATTCACTTAGATCAATTAAATTCATTTTTCTGTTTACAAAATAACCAAACATCTCTCAATCATCCAAATAATTAAACAATTTAGCCAAATTTGTTTATTAATCACTTGGAGACGAATAGAGTAGTTTTGAAATTGAATTATAAGTTACAACATTAAACAGCTACTGAATAAAGCATTGATGGCCATCATGAGTTCTTTCCATAGCAAAACAATTTATTGCCTCTTGAGCTCCAACTAGATAATAAATACAATTTCCCTTTATAAAGGTTGATAAGATATTGAAGACGTTAAAATGGGACAAATTAAAAAGCTCAAACTAACCAGACATTTTAAACAAATTAGTATTGCATTTGAGCAAATTCTGTAATGCGAATTAGGAGTCTAACAAAGTCAAAACTTGCAAAATCACTCGCGCCCCACTCACTAAGACATGTTCAAAGGGGGGCGGAGGAGAGCATGAGAAGCTGTATATATATAATATATATATATATATAAAACGTTAATAGACATGTTAGGTTACTACTACGAAACACACTTGGTTTTTAACGGAACTGTTCCACTGTTGATGCTTTGACCTTAAAAGGCTGAAGAACTGATATTAGAATCAGAATTCTTTGTCATTGGTCCACATGGGTGCAATGAAATTTCCAAAACAAAACCAGAACAAAACAGTGCAAATTAAAGAAAATAAATATTTAAAGTTGAAAAGTTATAAAAAGGACTGTGCAGGTGGAAAAAATATATATACAAAAATATTAACAGTTTCTTCCAGTATTGCACATGAGGTAGCATGTTGCACTTAGTAATACATTCCGTGCAATTTCTTCAACATTGTTTATGTCATTATTGATAGTGACAGTTGTTACAGTGTACATGAGGCGTCAGAACAGTCTCCATGTGTTTCGAAGCAGATTAAGTGATCAGACTAGGGAAACTCTGTGAAAATAATCAAATAAGTAACCATACGGGATCAGAAACAGATTAACTGTCGGTTGGAAATTTCATTTATTGTCATTATATCGAAATAGCTCGGACCCACATACAGAGAACACTCAGGAGGAGGAAGTAAAATAAAGATTGTTTATTGAAGATATAATCAGAAACGGAACGGACGAAATATCTCACTGTAATGAGAGAAGTGAAGATAATGGATGAGTACGGGTAACGGAGGGAAAAACGAAACTAAGAGCAAATAGTTATTTTGATACTGAGATTGGCTTACTGAGTTATGATGGTCAGGTCACCAGGGGGAATGAGATTCAGGATCCAGGTCTAAAGCAGGTATATCCATAGAGAGTTCACTTGGTGCTGTTCTGTGGAGCTCAGGTTACAGGAAACTGCCAGGCCTGACACACCACAGCCTGTCTCTGCCAGGCCTGACTCACCACAGCCTGACTCACCACAGCTTAACCTGAAGTCTGCCTCAACCTCCTCCACACGCCGCAGAGGACGGCGTAAGAGGGACGCCTCAAGCCCCTGCGCACGCCACTGAGGGTCTCGGCGACGCCCTCAGCCCCTGCGCACGCCATGAGGGTCTCGGCGACGCCTCAGCCCCTGCGCACGCCACTGAGGGTCTCGGCGAGCCTCAGCCCCCTGCTCACGGCCACTGAGGGTCCCCGGGGCGACGCCTCAGCCCCTGCTCACGCCACTGAGGGTCTCTGCGACGCCTCAGCCCTGCTCACGCCACTAGGGTCTCTGCGACGCCTCAGCCCCTGCTCAACGCCACTGAGGGTCTCTGCGACGCCTTAGCTCCTTCCCTCCAGGGGTTCAGTGGGAAACTGGTCCTCGTTCTGGCCTCTGAACCCTGCGACGAGGGGTACGAGGAGGAAGAACCGCCGGACCCTGTCTCTGGGGACTTCAAAGGACAGTTTGTCCTCGTTCTGGCCTCGGACCCCCTAGCGAGGGGTTTTCGAGGAGGAAGCACCGCCGGATCCTGTCTCTGGGGACTTCAAGGAACAGTTTGTCCTCGTTCTGGCTTCTGAAACCCAGAGGTGAGGGTTCGCCAGGCTCTGCTTCGGCCTCGGAGGGTTCGCCAGGCTCTGCTTCGGCCTCGGAGGGTTCGCCAGGCTCTGCTTCGGCCTCGGAGAGTTCGCCAGGCTCTGCTTCGGCTGGGAAAGGGTTGGGCCAGGCTCTGCTTCGGCCTCGGAGGGTTCGCCAGGCTCTGCTTCGGCCTTGGAGGGTTCGCCAGGCATTCACGGTCGCCCGCCTGATTTCTGTGCCTGCTCGGGATGACCTCCTGGTTGCCCGCCTGAACTCTGTGCCTGCTCGGGACGACCTCCTGGTCGCCCGCCTGAACTCTGTGCCTGCTCGGGACGACCTCCTGGTCGCCCCCCTGAACTCTGTGCCTGCTCGGGGACGACCTCCTGGTGGGCCCGCCTGAACTCTGTGCCTTTTTTGGGGCCCCTCCTACCATGGCCCCCACCGCCGCCCGGTTTTCAGGTTGTTTTTTGTTCTGGCCCCCCTGCCATGGCCCCCACCGCCCGCCCGGTTCGGGTTGTGTTTTTTTTCTGGCCCTCCTGCCATGGCCCCCACCGCCCCGCCCGGTTCGGGTTGTTTTTTTTTTTGGACTCTTGTGGGCGTTGGTAAACCGCCCTTAAGGGGGGGGTTCTGGTTATGATTTGGGGTTGTTTGGTTTTTGATTTCTGGTTTTTTCTTTATGTTTTCACAGTTAAGGTTTTGAATCATGTTTCTGTTGTTTTTCTGGGTTTTTCCTATATTTCTCACAGTTTTTGAATCATGCTTTGTTTATTATTTTTCGGTTATGTTTTAGTCTTGTTCATGTTTTGTCTAGTTTGGTTTTGGTTCTGGTCATGCTTAGTTTTGTTTATATTCAAGAGTTTCTGTTCTGTTAATCATCTTTATCCGGTTCACCTGCACCTTGTCAATCTGTCTTGCTCCACCTAGTTGTCACTCCATATATACACACCTGTTCTGTTAGTCATTGGGGATTCATCGTGTATCGCTACTCATGTCTTGTTTTGTGGACCATGCCATGCCTGTCAAATCAGCCTGCCTCTGTTTTGTTTCTGCCTCTTCTCAGAGTGAGTCTTTGTTGATAAAGTTTTCATTTACCGTCACGCTGCCTCCTCGTCTGCATTCTGGGGTTCCTCCGTTCCACAGATCATAACATTCAAGGCTGGACTATTGTAATTCTTTACTATAAGGATGTCCACAAAATCCAGTTAAAAGGCTTCAGCTGATTCAAAATGCTGCAGAAAGGGGTTCTGATGAAAATTAAAAAGAGAGATCATATTTCCCCTATTTTAGTTCCCTTCATTGGCCCCCTTTGTTAAACCCAGAATAGAATTAAAATTCTCCTCCTCACATATAAAGCCCTTAATGATTTAGCTCCATCATACATCAGAGATCTGATTTTTCCCATACGTTCCTAACAGAGCACTTCGTTCTCAGACTGCAGGTTTACTGGTGGTTCCTAGAGTCTCTAGAAGTAGAATGGGAGGCGATCCTTAGTATCAGGCTCCTCTCTGTGGAACCAGCTCCCAGTTTTTAGTCCATGAGGCGGACACCCTGTCCACTTTTAAGGCTAGGCTTAAAACTTTCATTTTGATAAAGCTTATAGTTAGAGTGGCTTAGGTTATCCTGAGCTATCTTCCTTTTTTTAGCTTCCGTTTCTTCTCCCCTTGTTGGATGGAGTAAGGGGTAGTCAGGTTTAGCCTAAACCGGCTCTCAGTTACGTTGAGGTGCAAAACACACCCTCCTTTTCTGCTACCTGTATGACCCCCTCTCTTTCCAGTGGTTAGGGTCAATCTGACAGAGAGAGGTATCCCAATCGTTGTGGTTTTAGTATAACACAATGGCCATCAGTGGGCTCTAGATGGACAAAAACTGTCTACTTTTAAGGCTAGGTTTAAAACTTTCCTTTTGATAAAGCCTATAGTTAGAGTGGCTTAGGTTATCCCGAGCTATCTCTGTAGTTATGCTGCTATAGGCTTAGGCTGCTGGAGGACATAATGACCACTTTCGCCCTCTTCGCTTTCTTTCTCACGCTGCTTTCAGTTTTTGTATTGTTTGCTGTTTATCTGCTTTTGATTTTGTTCTCTCTCTTTTCTCTTCCTGCGAGCTACACCGGGCCTGGTCGTGTCTACCTGTCCCCTTTTTCTGGAGAGGGAATCCCAAAGCTTCTGCGGGGGCGACAGCTTGGTGTCACCTTACCGATGGTCCACATGCCCGTTTTTCGTGTTTAACCCTTTCCTCTCCGGGGACAGGCTACTGGCTGAGCTTTACTGGACAAACTCTCTGTGCTCTTTCGGGGACCTAGACTTAAACCCTGGTCAGGTTACTGTTCTTTTTTTTTGGGTGAAACGATAAAGGGAGCTACTGTTATGATTTGGCCGTCTGCCGTCTCTTCACTCTTTTGAAATTTAAAAATCCTTGCTTCACCTGTATGCCAAAACCTGTGGAGCTGCATTTTTATATACCCCCTCTACGGGCGACTTTTTGCCAGATTTTCAAAAACTTTTCGAGTAGTTATCCACGTTCCTTCCCTGACTGATCTTTTCCTTGCCTTCCCTTGTTTAGGATTTTTCCTCGTGTTGCCCTTTTTGACGGATTGGATTTTGGATTTCGACCTGTTTTCTGCCTCTGGTTTATGTCCTGCCTCCCCCCTTGTTACGCCCTGCCCGGAAAAATTGCCCTTTTCTGCCGGGGATTTACTCCGCCTACCCAGGGTTTATTCACCCCTGAGTTGCCTGGCTCTCTAGTCTGCCTGGATTTTTTGTAAAGGGGGAAATACAGCTCTCTGTTTCCTTCCAGCGTAGCTGGTTCCCCGGAGAATTTGGATCAGTGGGAAATCCGATTTCAGTCTGGGGACGCTTCCTCTTAACGTCGAATGTCTTCCCCCTCTGGATCTGTGCCTATCACCAACTGAGAAGGTTAGGGGCTTTATCTAACTTGCAGATCCTGAGTTTTTTCAGCCCACTAATAGTCCTCTGTTCTCAGGGGGTTCCGGAAGCTGAGCTGTTTTTTCGCTTCTGATCCTGATTTTCTGAATAAACCTTTTTACTCACATTAGTGTTTGGGCGAATTGGGTTCCTTTTCTTGGTCAGATAGCTACACCATTAAAAATTTACCCTTTTTTTCCCCATAGAAAATAATCCTGGGTCAGTGCTTTTTGTTCTCTTTGGTTTTGCCTTGTTTCTCTCTAACCCCCTCGGTTTGGCAGTGGCCGCCCCACACGCCCTGGTTCTGCTGGAGGTTTCTTCCTGTTTAAAAAGGGAGTTTTTCCCCTCCACTGCGTACATGCAGCTCAGTATGGGGATTGCTGCAAAATCAACGCCCCGTACTGCCCCTGTCTGAAGCCAAGTCATGACTGGATGCAATTGCTGGGTTTTCCCTTTTCCCTTTGATAGAAAACTTTTTTTCCAATTTGAATAAATAACAGAATCTGGCTGCACTGTTCAAAGATTTAAAATTAATTGGAACTAGACCCCGATTTTTTTGAAGTGCCCTTTAGACACATGTGTTGGAATTGGCGCTAATAAATAAACTGAATTGAAATTTAATTGACCAAATACTCGAAATGACCAAGGCATTTTTAAAAGCTGTCTTCCACTCATCCCCGACATCCTCCCCCAAATGGTAAGCGTTGGGAAGATTAATTTTTGAAAAAAATGGGCACCATAAAAGGATTCAAAAAACTGAAAAAATGAGGGGAAATGGGGGACTTTTCTTAAAGGTGATCTGATTTAAACCCCTTAGTCTATACAGGGAGCAATGAACATTCCCTTCTTCCCACAAAAAAAAAAAACCCCCCCTAGTGGTGATGGGGAAAGGAGAATAATCCCTGCTGCTAAGGAGTCATTAAAATTAGTTTTCCAAAATTTTTTGCCCCAGACGTAAATATTTTTAAGTTTTTGCAAAGGCCCCAGAGGTCCCGGCCGGGGAAAAAAAGGTTTAATTGCACAATCATAGGGCCCGGGTGAGGATTTTTGGGGGGAAAAACGGACCCGTCCAATACCTTTTTTTGCGCGCGCCCCCAAATGGGGCCCGCATTGGCCGGGGGCCCCTTTTTTCCCTTACCCCGGGGGGGGGGGAAGGGGAGCGGCCCGGGGGGGCGCGCCGGGCGTGGTCCCCGGCCCCCGGGACCTTGGAGGCCGGGGGCCCCCCGCCCCGGGGTCGCACGGTGGCCCGGGGAAAAAATCCCCCCAAAAACCCGCCCCCGGTTCCCCCCCGGGCCCCCAACCAGGGGGAGCAAGGGGGGGCCGAAAGCCCGTGGCCCTTCATACACCTGGTGTCCCCTTTTTCCCCTTCGGGGCCGGCCCGGTCCCTCGTATAAAAACCCCGGGGTCCCCTTTTCCCCTTTAAGGGGGGCCCCGGGCCCGCGTCCCTCTCTACCCCCGGGTGGTCCCCCTTTTTCCCCTTTAAGGGGCCCCGGGGCCGGTTCCCTCCCCTTTACACCCGGTGTCCCTCTTTTTCCCTTTAAGGGGCGGGGGGGGGTTCCCGTGGCCCCTCGTTTTTAACCCCCGGGTTGTCCCCCTTTTTCCCCTTAGGGGGGCCGGCCGAGCCCCCTCCCCTCCCACCCGGTGCCCCTTTTTTTTCCCCTTTACGGGTCCCCGGCCCCCGCGTCCCTTTTCCCCCCCGGGTCCCCCTTTTCCCCCCTTTAACCCCCGCCGATGGGGAGGCGCCCGACCGGGCGGGGGGACGCGGGGGTGTGGGGGGATAGTGCGGGAGCGTACCTGCCCGCACCCCCCCCCCGGGGGGGTTCCCCGGGAGTTTTCCCCTCGACCGCCGCCGGGGAAAGCTGAACCCCCGGAGGGGGGCGGGGGGGGGGCGCGGGGGGCCCGTCCCCTCGTGTACCCCCTGTCAGGGGGAGGGGGGGGGGGGGGGGACCGTGGGCCCAAAAGTCCCTGATCCCACCGGGGGGTGGCCCAGGCCAAGTAAAATCCCGCCTGCACCGAAGAAAAAGTATTCAATTTGGGGCACCGTCGTCCACTCGGTGGGGGCCCTGGGGAAAAAAACGGGGGGAAACGCCAGGTGTTTAAAAAAGGGGGAGAGAGGCCGCACACCCCACTTTTTCCTTTTCCCCAACCCGGAGTTTTTCGCCTTGCACTTCCCCCCGTTTGGTTTGGGCCCAAAAGGGGAAAACGGGGGACACCAGGTGAAATAAGGGGGGGACACGGCCAGTACAAGTAAATGGGCCCTTTTAGGATAGTTTTGGGCCCCGGGCCCCTCAAAAGCACCGGGTTGGCCCAAAGGGGAAAACCCCAAAGGGGAAACCAGGTGTATACGGGGACACGGCCAGTACAAGTCAAGGGGCCTTTAGGATAGTTTTGGGCCCGGGTGGCCCCAAAACAGGGGCCCGGGTTTGGCCCAAAAGGGGAAAAAACCCAGGGACACCAGGTGTATACGAGGGACAAGGCCGGGTACAAGTCGGGCCATAGGATAGAAATTTGGCCCGGGTGGCCCCCCATGCCCCCGGGTGGCCCAAAAGGGGAAAAAAACCAGGGACACCGGGTGTTTTACGGGGGGACACGGCCAAAACGTCAATGGGCCATAGGATAGTTTTGGGCCGTGGCCCTCACATGCACCTGGGGGCCCAAAGGGAAAAAAAAGGAAACCCTGTTCCCGGGGGGCCCACGGCCATTCCCAAGTCAATGGGCCATAGGAAAAGTATTGGCCGGGGGCCCCTCCCTTTGCCCCCTGGGGGGCCCCCAAAAGGGGAAAAACCCCAAGGGACACCAGGTTTTATAAGGGGCCCGGGCCCAAAGAAAAACAAAAGTAAAGGGGCCTAGGAAGTATTGGCCCGGGGCACTCCCCATGCACCGGGTTTTTGGGCCCATAAGGGAAAACCGGGGGACACCAGGTGAAATACGAGGGACACGGCCAGTAAAAAGTCAAGGGGCCCCATGGATAGTATTGGCCGTGGCACCCCCTGCCCCGGGTGGCCCAAAAGGGGAAAAACCGGGACACCAGGGGGTATACGGGGAACGGCCAGTACAACCCAATGAACCCCCCGAAAAAATGGAAAATGTTTTATGGAGGGATCATGCACAAAGGGTTGCCCCTTTCCGTGAAACCCTTTGTTTCAGGCCCCCTTTTTCCCTGGGTAACCTTTGGGCTGTTTGTCTGACACTTCCCCAATGTTAAGTGGGGGCAAGGTCCCAAAACTAAAACGAGTAAATTGAGGATCCAGATTTGGCTGTGGACTTTCAAGAACCCAATATGTGCTGGAAACCAAATTTAAACTGATTTTTGGGGACACTTCCCCCTCATTATCATTGGGGAAAATGAAAGGAAAATGCCCCAAAATTTAAAGGTTCCGTTTTGGGACATTTGGGCATAGTTTCTTTTAAAGAAAGTGTAAGGAAAAAAGTAAATTGGAGCATTTGGGAACCCGGGCTGGACCCCCCCAAAAAGGGGTTTTGCCCGGCCCCCGGATTTAACCCAGGAACCCAGGCCCCTTTCCCCTTTGGGGAAAAACTCAGAGGACTCTTTTGGGGCTGACGGTTTTCCCAACTTGGTTTAGGGGCCGTTTTTCACCCCAAAGCTCATTCGGGGGGTGTACAAAAGCGGGGGAAAACGTCGATCCGTGCAAACGGACTTCCTGCTGGAAACGGCGAGGGGGAAATTTTGGTTTCGCTCAGCACTTTTACGTTTCCGCAACTCGGCAACGCTTTGCCCCGTTTCGGGCCCAAAAACTTGCAGCCCTGATCCCTTTTCAGACCTTACCATGTGGAAAGCCCCAGTTCCCTTAGGCCCTTCATCTAGCATTTCCCTTTTCATTTGCACGAGGAAACTGGGGGTCAACAGATTTTTGGGATCAAAAATAGTAAAGATGCACACTGGGGAAACCCCAAGGGGAAAAAAATGCTGATACCGAAAATGAGACCCCAAAAAGATAAAATTTTAAGAAAAAGCTTTTCCCTTATGTTTCCCATAAAAAGGGGGTATTGGCCGTGGCACTCCCATCCCACCTTGGTGGCCCATAAATAAAAACCGGGGACCCCCAGGTGTATACGGGGAAACCCCAGTACAAGCAATGGGCCATGGGATAGAAATTGGCCTTTGGCCCTCCCCATGCCCCCTGGGGGCCCCAATAAGGGGAAAAACCCGGGGGGGAAAAAACCAGGGGGGGGGGGGGGGGGGGGGGGGGGGGTTTAGGGGACCGACAGGAGTACAAGCCCAAGGGGCCATGGTTTAGAAAATTGGGCCGGGGCACCCCCCTGCACCTGGGGGCCCAAAAGGAAAAAACCAGGGACACCAGGTGTATCCTAAGGGACACGGCAGTAAAAGTCCAAGGGGGGGGCCAAGGAAGTTTTGGGCGGGGCCCCCTCACATGCACTGGGGGCCCCATGGGGGAAAAAACCGGGGCCCACCAGGGTATACGGGGGCAGGGCCAAAGAAACAATTTCAATGAATGGCCCAAAAAAAATGGCAAAGTGGGGTTTAGGGAAAGGGGGTTTAAATCCCACAAAGGGTTTTCCCACCCAAATTTGTCCCTTTTTTCGGGCACCGTCCCTGGGTAACCTTGGGCTTTTTGTTTTGCATTTCCCCCCAAATTTTAATGTGGGAAAGTGTCCAAAAATCAACGACGTTGGGATAAATTTTTTGGGCTGTGGACTTTAAAGTATCAGCATATTTTGCGGGGGATGAAACCAAATTGAACATGGGGTTTTGGGGACCTTGCCCTCCCATTAACTTTTGGGGAGAGTGTAAGGTAAAACCCCATTGATTTTTTGCCTGAAAAATTAGGGTTTTTTGGGGCCCACCCCTTTTTGGGGAAATCAGTTTTGGGTTTGTGAACTTTCAAAAATCAGCATATGTGCTGATAAAACCAAATCTAAACATAAAGGTTTTGGGCCCACTTTTTAAAGTGAAAGGCCCAAATGCCCCAAAAATTTAGGGTTTTTTTGGGGACACGTGGCAACTTTATCCAGTGGGGGAAACGGGAAAAGGCAAAAGTCAATGGGAAAAAATTTGGGAAAACCAGGGGGGGCCCCCAAAGGGGGGGTTTTCCCCCGATTTTCCCCCGGGAACCAGGAAACCTTCCCTTTGGGTAAAACTTGGGGAACTTTTTCCCTTTACAGCTTCCAAATTTTAAATATGTGCCAAATTTTCCCAAAATTGGGGTTTTTTTTTGGGTCATTTGGCAACATTTTCAGGGGGGGGGGAAAAAATAAGGCAAAAGTCAATGGAAAACTTAAACCCGGGTGGACCCCAAAGGGGGTTTCCCGGCCGGGGTGTACCCGGGGGAATCAGGCCCCTTTCCCCGGGGAAAACTGGGGACTTTTGGGCCTGCCCCGTTTCCCATAATGTTAATAGGGTCCCAAAATTTTAAAAAATTTAAAGGGGGGTTTTTGGGAAAAAAAAAAAAAAAAAAAAACCCCCCCTTTGGCACACTTAAATCGTGGGGAAACTAAAAGGGCCCAAAAAAAAAATTTTTTGTTTTTTTTTTTTTGGGGGGGGGTTTTTTTTTTTTTTTGGGGGGGAAAACCGGGGTGGACCCCAAAGGGGGCCCCCGGGCCGATTGTCCCGGAATCAGGCACCTTTCCCTGGGAAAACCCGGGCCCTTTGCCTGACAGCTTCCATAATTTTTTAAATATGTCCCAAAATTTCCCAAAAAATTGGGTTTTTTGGAAACACTTGACACCCCATTACAGGGGGGGAAAACATAAGGAAAAAGGTCAAGGGGAAGAATTTGGGGAAACCCAAAGGGGGTGGACCCCAAGGGGGGGTGTCCGGGCCCGATTTGTCCCCGGGAAATTCAGGCCCCCTTCCCCTGGGGTAAACTTGGGAAAAATTTGGGCCTGACAGTTTTCAAAAATGTTAAATGTGCCAAATGCCCCAAATTAGGGGTTTTTGGGAAAAAGGGCATAATTACCCCAATTTGGGGAAATTTGAAAGGGCAAAAGTAAATGGAAAAAATTTTAAACCAAAGGGTGGAGCCCCGGGGGGTTGCCCGGGCCGAGTTTTACCCAGGAATCAGGCCCCTTTTCCCGGGGGAAAAATCAGAGGCTCTCGGGGGCCCTGAGGGAAATTCCTCAACGTTGGCCAAAATGGGCTGTTTTTCCACACGCCCTTTCCGGGGGGGTTCTTCCCCAGAGCGTAAAACCCGGGGTCCCGTGTCGGTCGGGAAAACTTCCTCTGAAACGGCGAGGGGGAAAAAATTTTGGCTCGCTCAGCCGTTTGACGTTTCCCCGAAACTCGGCAACCTTGTTCCGTTTCTGGCCCAAACTCGCCTCTGCTCCCAAATTCCCCAACCTCTCCCCAGTGTGTGAATGCACAGATGCCCTACACCTTCCGCATACTATTTTTTTCAGGGGCATCGCAGGCGACGGGGGGTAAACAGTTTTTTGATCAAAACCCAAGAAAAAGATGCGCACTGTGAAAAACCCAAAGTGGAGAAAAATGCTGATCCCCAAAAAGAGACCCAAAAAAGACTAAAATTTTCCTTAAAGCATTTCCTTAGGGTTTCCCCTATTCACAATTATTGCACATGTCCCCTCCCTTCCCCTTGGGGTCCCCCAAACGAACCGGGCGGCCCTTTTGGGGCTTTTTGGGGGAGATAGCAGTGGTTTAAAAAGACATGGAGGCCCAAATTTTTTAAATCGTTGACTCTCCCCTTTTTCCAAGGTTCCAAGCTGTGCAAAAAAAACACTCCTACCAAGCCGGCCCCAAAAACAACTTACCTAAGATGGAGGTTTTCCCGTATGATTCCCTATTCAAAAGTATTGCCCCATGTCCCTCCTACCCTTGGGGCCCCCCCAAACAAAACCTGGGGAAACCTTTTTGAGGCTTTTGTGGGAGATAGCATGGTTTAGAAGAAGGGGATGGTATTTTTAATGGGTCTGGACTCTCCCCTTTTCCAAAGGGTACCAACCCTGTGCAGAACAAACCCCACCTTTCGCAAGCCAGGGCCCCAAACCAATCCCTGGGGGCCACGCAAAAATACACATGCTTGGGGGCGTGCCCCTGCCAATTAAGGCCAAATTTTAAAAAAAAAAAAAAAACTGCCCCCCCCGGGGCCCCAAAATGGCGAGACCCCAAAAACCACAGAATGCGTCCCAGGGGCGGCCACAAAAAATGGGGTTTTAAAAATTTTGGGGAAGGCCAGGTCCCCGGTGTTTTCAAAAAACTTCTCCTCCAATCCACCGGTGAGCACCCCTCTGTTGCCCTAAAACCCTCAGAGGACTTTCTGGGGTTGACGGTTTTCCTAAACGTTGGCCTATCGGCTGTTTTTCACCCCAATAATTGGGGGGGTCGTACGGCGTAAAAACTTTCGACCCCTTTGCCCCCGGTGGGGAACTTTCCTGCTGGAAAGGGGCGAGGAGGAAATTTTGGCTCGCTAAGCACATTTGCCCGAACTGGGCCAACGTTTTGGCCCCCGATCGGGCCCAAACTCCAGCGTCTGCATCTCATTGCCACCCTTTCTCCCCATTGTGAATCACGATCCCTAGCCCCTTTCCCGTAGCTTTTTCCTTTCAGGAAAAGGCTCCGACTGAGGTAAAACCGTTTTTTGGATCAAACAAAAAAGATGGGGCCACTGTGCAACCCCAAGGGGAAAGAAAATCCCATACCCAAAAATGAGAGCCAAAAAGATTCAAATTTTCTTCAAGGGCTTTTCCCTTTTTGTTTCCCCTTTTCCCAAAAGGGTTTTTGGCACAGGGCCCCCCCACTACCCCTTTTGGGGCCCCCCCAAAACAAACCCTGCGGCCCTTTTTGAAGGCTTTTGGGGGAGAATAGCAGTGGTTTATGAAGACATGGATGGCCCCTATTTTTTAATCGTCTGACTTCCCCTTTCCCAAAGGGTACCAACCCTTTGCAGAACAAAAACCCCTACCCCGAACCCCGGGGGCCAAAAACACACACTTACCCAAAGATGGGGGGAATTTTCCCCCTTATGAGCCCTATTCACAAGTTTTCCCACATGCCCCTTTCACTATCACCTTGTGCCCCCCCCAAAACAAACCGGCGGATTTTTTGGGGCTTTTGGGAATAGCAGGGGGTTTATGAAGACAGGGTTGGTTTCTAGTTTTAATCGTTTTGAGCCCCCCCTTTAAAAAGGGTCCCAAAGATGTGCGGGAACAAAAAATCCTACCCCCAAAGCGGGCCCCCAAAACACACTTGCATGGGGCCACGCCCCCAAAAACCAAAATCAATTGTGGGGCCCCCTGCCAAATTAAAGGGCCATAATTTCAAACTCCCCCCCCCGGCCCCTAAAATTTGGCTAGGACACCAAATCACGAATGGTCACCAGGGGCGGCCGGGAACATGTGTGAAAAATTTTGGGAAACCCGGGGTTTAAAATTTTCCGAAACTCTTCCTCCAATTCAACGTGGGGCGCCCCTCTGTTGCCCTACACCTCAAGGACTTTCCGGGGGTTGAGGGATTTCCTAAACTTTGGGCCCTTTTTCGGGGCTGATTTTCACACAGCCTTTCCCGGGGGGTCTTTAAAAGCGTGAAAACGTCGATCCCGGGGCGGCGGACGTTCCTGCTGGAAACGGCGAGGGGGAAATTTTTTTTCGCTCACCCACTTTTTGAGGGCTCCCCCAACTCGGAATAAAAGGGCTTGTCCGAATCTGGCCCAAACTGGGCAGCTCTGCCCCCCATTGCCAGCCTCCTCCCCATGTGTGAAAGCACAGCTTTCCTAGGACCTTCCCTAGTTTAATTTTCCTTTCGGGGTGCATCCAGGCAATGGGGTTTCAACAGTTTTTTGATCAAAAATTTAGAAAAAAGATCCACTGTGCAACCCAAGTGGAGAAAATGCTGATACCCAAAAATGGGGAGCCAAAAAAGACCCCAAATTTAAGAAAAAAAGGTTTTTCCCCCTTATGTTTTTCCTATACAATGTATTGCTCGTCCCAAACCAGTTTTCCAATTTTGGGCCCCCCATTCAAGAGGGGCTGCAATGTTTTTGGGGGGTTTTGTGGGGCCCAGGGTGGGTTTACGTAGGCAGGGGTGGGCTCTTTTCAGTGGTCAGTCTGTCCTTTCCAAACGGTACCTTTGCTCACCCCCCTTTACGGGGTTCCTGAGCAAATGAGAAAAAAAAAGGGGACACCCCGTTGGGGAAAGGGCCCGAGGTAAAAGGCCCAAATTTTTCCCCCTTATGGTTCCCCAATCCAGATGCTTTGGGCCCGGGGTTTTTCCCCCCATTGCATTTGTGTCCCTTTTTTTTGGCGTTCCGTTAGGGGGGCATCGTGAATTGGGAGGGGGGATAAAAAGGGGCGTGGGGGGGCCTTGCGACCCGGGCTGGGCCCTCAACCGCCCGTGGGGCAAAAGGGCTGACCTGGGACGAGGTGTGCGAAAAAAAACCTTTCCCAGGGGCCGAGCCTCGGGATTGTCGTTCGGGGCCCTCGCACCGGGAAGAACGACCCCCCCGTTGCTTCCGGGGGACCTCGGACCCCCAAAAAAAACCCCCCCCCAAAAAGAGGGGTAAATGTGGTCAGGGGGGTTTTCCCCCTGCGTTCCCCATCCAATGCTTTGGCCTGCCCCCCCTTACACTTGTTTTCCCATTTTGCGATTCCGTTTAGGGGGGCCGTAAACCCTTTGGAGCGGGAAATACGGGGGTGGGGGGGCTGGGTTGGAGGGGCCAGCCCCGTGCTACGAGCCCCGTGCGGGAAAGCGGGCCCAAAGGACGGGGTGTGCGAAAAACACCCCCAAAGGAGTGAGCCTGGATATGTCGTTGGGGGCCCTCGCACCGGAAGAACGAGCCCCCGTTGCGCCCGGGGGGCCCCGCCCCCCAAACCCCGGGGGGGCCGGGGGTGAAACGCGGACCCGATTTTTCCCGGGCGACTCCCACCCAGATGCATTGGCCGTTTTCCCTCCCTTACATTTTGGGGTTCCCCATTTGCGTTCCTTTGGGGGGGCCTCTGAAATTTGGGAGGGGGATACGGGGGCGTGGGGGGCTCTTTTGCGATCGGCCAGTCCGGGGCAAACGAAAAACCCGTGCGGCGAAAGCGGGGCCGGACGAGGCCCCGTCCCGCAAAACCCTTCCGGGAAAGGCCCGGCCTCGGATTGTCGTTGGGGCCCTCCCCCCACCGAAAAGGAACGGCCCCCCGTTGCGTCCGTGGGCCCTCGGACCCCCGAAGGGCCCGGCGGGTTAACCCCGGGGAAACCCATTTTTCCCTTGCGACTCCCCACCCCGGATTGCTTTTGGCCGTGCCCCCTCTCATGCGCTTCGTTCCCCATTCGGGGATTTCGACGCTTTCCTTTAACTCCGGAACGCCTCTTTCCGACCGGGGGGCCAAACTGGGCCCACCCTCATCCCCCCTGGGGTAAACTGCGACCTGCAAAAACCCGGACCCCCGGGGTTGCATTCCCTTTTTGGAAAATTTTTGGTGGCGCTATAACGGGGGGGAGGTATGGTGTCAGAGGTGTGGGGGTGGGGGGGCCCCCAAAAACCCCCCTTTTAAAAAATTTTGCAGTACCATTTTGTGAAAGGTTGGGGGCGCTCAAGGGGCGAGAGCACATGTTTCAGAGGTGTGGAGTTTGACAGGGCCCCAAAAAACCCCCCTTTTAAAAAATTTCGTTGCAGTACCACCTTCCACAGGTTGGTGGCGCTATACTGTGTGGCCTATCTGAGGTGTGGGAGAGACACTGACCCCAAAAAACCTATTTGTCAAAATTTGTGGTAGTACCGCTCACGACAGGACGTTGGCGCTATAGAGCGCAGGCTGGGGGGGGGGGTGGAAAGGAAAAGCTCAAAAGCTGAAAAATGAGCTGAAAATCGAAACGTGGTCAGCAGTCGCCACCCTCAGTATTTCTGGGTCGGTACGTAAAGGCCACCAGGGTGAAGTACACGGGCAATACCCACGCATTGCACGTGTTCGTCTTATACACCTTAAGGACAAGCGCAAGTCATTCGTGTGTAAGTAAGGGCCACCGGCCTATCTCCGCGGCTTGGCCGTGCCCCCATTTCCTTCCACCTGGTGGCCCTTTTCCCCTAAGGTGGTAAGGATAAAGCCTTATTCTTACTAAACACTCCCTTCAGGTCATGGTATTCTTGAGGTACATGAGACAAATCAATTCCTTCGTCCTCATTGCTAGCCTGTGAGGGTAGATTGGGTGTGAACGCTGATCTTAAACAAGATGAATGAGAGTTAGCGGACCAGGACTCTATACGACACCTTGACCAATCTACAGGGGTTGGACAATAAAACTGAAACACCTGGTTTTAGACCACAATAATTTATTAGTATGGTGTAGGGCTTCCTTTTGTGGCCAATACAGCGTCAATTCGTCTTGGGAATGACATATACAAGTCCTGCACAGTGGTCAGAGGGATTTTAAGCCATTCTTGCAGGATAGTGGCCAGGTCACTACGTGACACTGGTGGAGGAAAACGTTTCCTGTCTCGCTCCTCCAAAACACCCCAAAGTGGCTCAATAATATTTAGATCTGGTGACTGTGCAGGCCATGGGAGATGTTCAACTTCACTTTCATGTTCATCAAACCAATCTTTCACCAGTCTTACTGTGTGTATTGTCATCCTGATACACGGCACCGCCTTGAGGATACAATGTTGGAACCATTGGATGCACATGGTCCTCAAGAATGGTTCGGTAGTCCTTGGCAGTGACGCGCCCATCTAGCACAAGTATTGGGCCAAGGGAATGCTATGATATGGCAGCCCAAACCATCACTGATCCACCCCCATGCTTCACGAATGAACCGCCTCCCTTGGAATTGTTTATCTTCTGTTTTGAGAAGTTCCAGGTATTGGAGAGACAATGCCAAACATCACATTCCTTGCACAAAGCACAAAATTGCAGACTCCATTAAGTATTCACACCCCGACTGGTGCAAAGAGGATTGGGTGGCGGACGAAGGTGGAGACCTCAGCGGCCCGATCCCCAGATGCTTAGGCTGGCTCTAGGGACGTGGAATGTTACCTCACTGGGGGGGAAGGAGCCTGAGCTTGTGTGGGAGGTCGAGAGATATCGACTAGAAATAGTCGGGCTCGCCTCCGCGCACAGCGTGGGCTCTGGAACCCATCTCCTTGAGAGGGGCTGGACTCTGTTCTACTCTGGAGTGGCCCACGGGGTGAGGCAGCGGGCTAGGGTGGGTTTGCTTGTTGCCCCCCAGCTCAGCCGTCTAGTGTTGGGGTTTACCCCAACACTAGACGGCCCGGTGGATGAGAGGGTCGCATCCCTGCGCCTTCGGGTCGGGGATAGGGTCTGACTGTCGTTTCGGCCTACGGGCCGAGCGGTAGTGCGGAGTACCTGGCCTTCTTGGTGTCCCTGTCGGGGGTGCTGGATAGTGCCCCTCCCGGGGACCCCCTTATTCTGCGGGGGGATTCAACCCCCAACGGGGGAAATACAGTGACCCTGGAAGGCGTGATCGGGAGGAAGGGCCCCCCCCGACTGAATCCGAGTTGTTTTTTATTGGCTCTGGCTAGTCACAAATTCTCCATATTGAACCCATGTTAAAGCATGGGTGCCATCATGCATTTGGGCACCAGGACACCCCTAGGCAGGATTCAATGCGCTTTTTTTGTGTATCAAACCCTTGGGCCCGCATTTTTTGGGACACTCGGGTGAAGAACGGGCGGGCTTTCCAGATCACCACCTTGGGGGGATTGGATCCGCTGGGGGAGGAAAGCCGGAAGACTTGGCGGGCCCAAGCGCATGTGAGGGTCTGCTGGGAACCCCGGGGAGCCCTGGCCCGGGGGATGTTTCAACTCCCACCCCGGGAGAGCTTTGCCCAGATTGGGGGGAGCTGGAACATAGAGTCTGAGTGGCCATGTTCCCCGCCCTCTATTGTCGTCGCTGCCCCTGGCTCCCGGCCCGTAAGGCTGCGGTCCCTGTCGGGGCGGCAATCCCTGCCCCGGGTGGGGGGACCCCGGCAGTAAGGGATCTGTCAAGCTGAAAAAAGGAGTCCTATCGGCTGTGGTTGGTTGTGGGACTCCTGAGGCGCTGGGGGTACCTGAGGCCAAGCGTGCTGCGGCCCGAGCTGTGGCAGAGGAAAAAAAAGCCGGGCCTGGGAGGGTTCAGTGGGGCTGGAAAAGGACTACCGGTCGGCCTCGAACGATTCGGGCAAACCTCCGGGCGCCTCGGGAGGGGGGGGCAGTGCTTCGCCAACACGTTTATAGGGGGGGGGGAGGCTGTGACCTCGACTGGGGGCTTAGGGGGGGGTGGAAAGGGGTCTTTAAGGATCTCCTCAATCCTGCCATCACGTTCCCTGGTGGAAACATAGGGTGGGGACCGGGTTGGACCTTTCATACCCGGGCTGAGTCACCCAGGTGGTTAAAGCTCCGGGTGGAAGGCTTCGGGGGGGGATGAATCCCCCTGAGTACCTCAAAACTCTGGATGTTTTGGGGCTGTCATGGTTACAACCCCTTCAAAATTGCTGGCGTCGGGGACAGTACCTCTGACTGGCAGACCGGGGTGGTGGTCCCCCTTCATAAAAGGGGACCGGGGGGTGTTCCAAACTACGGGGGATCACACCCCTCCCCCTCCCTGGTAAGGCCACGCCAGGGTATTGGAGAGGAAGTCCGGCATAGTCAACCTCAGCTTCGGGAGGAAGGGGGTTTTTTTTTTCGCCCCGGCCGGGGAACACTGGCAGCTCTATACCCCCTCTACGGGTTACGGAGGACTCATGGGTTTTTGCCCAACCGTTTCACATATTTTTTGGGACCTGGGAGGCATTCGACTGTGTCCCTCGTGATGCCTTTTGGAGGGTGCTCCAGGATTTGGAAACGGGGGGCCCTTTTGGGAGCCACCCGGCCCCCTGTACGACGAGCAGGAGTTTGGTCTGCATTGCCGGCACTAAGTCGGAACCTTTTCCCAGTGCATGTTGGACTCCAGCAGGGCTCCCCTTTGTCACCTTTTTCCTGTTAATTTTTATGGACGGGATTTCTAGACACACCCCAGGGGGGGGGTCTGGTTTGGGGGACCAGGGGATTTCTTCTCTTTTTGCAATGATTTGGTCCTGTGGCCCCCTCTAGCAAGACCTACAGATGCCTGGGGCGGTTCGCAGCCGAGTGTAAACGGGGGGATGAGATAGTCCTCCAAGCAGAGGCCCATGGACCGACTGGAAAAGGGTGGGTCCTCTTGAGTTTGAGGGAGTTCCTGCCTCAAGGGGGAGTTCAAGTATTCGGGTCTTTTATGAGTGAGGGAAGAATGGGGAACGAGTCGAGACGGATCGGGCGGCTGCCGCAGTAATGGGGGGGCCCGTGCCCGGGCCCCCTTTTGGTGAAGAGAGCCCAAAAGCGAAGCTCTCGTTTCCCCGCGGGCTACGTTTACCCCCACCTATGCCATGAACTTTGGGTCATGAAAGAAAAAAACGGACCCCGGGTACAAGTGGCTGAAATGATTTTTCCCCCGTAGGGTGGCCGGGCACTCCCTTAGGATAGGGTGAGGGCTCGGCCATTCAGGGGCCGAGGAGAGCCGCTGCTCCTCCCACCGGGAGGAGCCCGTTGAGGGGGCTCGGGCTCTATACCCGGGTGCCTCCCGGACGCCTTCCCGGGAGGTGTTCCAGGCGTGTCCCCACCGGGAAAGGGGCCCAGGGGAGGGCCCAAAAGGGACCCCGGGGGGACAAATTCTCTCGGCTTTTTTCTGGGAACGCCGGGGGCCCCCCCCGGAGGAGCTGGAGGAGGGTCGGGGGAAAAGGGGCCCGCCCGGGTGCCCTCTGTTTAAAGGCCCTGTTTCCCCCCCGCGCCCCGGGGTTTCCGGATAAGGGGTTAGACACGAGTCCCGGATTACGAGTCCCCCCGAATACGGGTTGAAAAAGGGGCCCAAGCCCCTTGGGAAAGGGAAGTTAAAACTAATTTTTTAGAAAAAAGGGGAAATGTTGGAGGAAAAAACCCCTTAGGGAGCAAAGAGTATTGGCATTTGGATACCGGGTTTTTTTAAAGGGAACAAACTAAAAACCCGGGCGGGAGGGGAAGGGGGTACCCCAAAAAAATTTTTGGTTTTAATTTAGGAGGGAGGGGTTAAGGTAAGTTATATTATGAGTACAATATTTTCAAAATCAAATTTGGAAAGGAATTGTAAATCAACTTTTTTCTGCAAAAAGCAATTTGAATGCTGTAAGCTGACAGAAAAAAGGGTGAAGAAAATGTAAAATTTCATTTTAAATCTGAAAAAATTAACAAAAATCCCAAAACCCATTAAAAAAGGAAATTTTTCACTGATCTGTTTAATAGGAAGACAAACCCAGGGGAAAAAATATTTTAACTGGGGGAAAGGGTTACCTCAAAATTATTGTTTAAAAAAAACGGGGGGGGTTTATTAAAATGCAAGAAATTGAAAAAACCCTAAAAGACGACCACGGGCCCACCCTCATAAACCCCCAGGATTTAATATCAAAAAAAAAAAACTTTTAACTTTTGAATTAGAGGCCCATTTAAAGTAAAAAAGGACAAGGTTTCATGCCCTAGGTCAAAATAAGAGGGAAACCTGAGCTTTTTCTGTAAACCCCTGAAAAAACACTCTAAATGTGTATAAAAAGGGGGGTTAAAGGCAAATTTTTAGGAGATGGGTTTAAGAATAGAAAAAACAATTAGGTGAGGCACACACGGTTTTTATAAAATGACAAATTTTCTAAAGGTTAAATAAATGCCCCCCGGAGTACAAATTTTCAGGCACTTTTCAAATTTTTTTCCCTACGTACCAAAAACAAAGTAGCTAGCAGTGTAAATCTATCTCTCTTAAAGGATAAGTCTAGAAGTACATTGTTTGGGAACAAAATTTTTGCTGATAGGGTGGGGTAAAAATGGCACTGAAATTTTTCAGTGGAAAGGTGATTGTTTAAAAAACTACCTTGCAACTTCTTTTTCTTTTTTTGGCATAAAAACCCCTGAGCAAATTTTAAATGATTATCACTCCCTTAAAAGGAGCAGGGGTTTTATCTCTCATCAGTACCCTTTTTTTACAGGTGTGAGGGGGGGCCCAAATTCCCCTACAGAACTTTCCCCCTTTGTTATGAAAGAGGTTGACCTGGGTTTTTCGTTAAGAGACCCTTTTAGAAGAATGTTCTTTTGAGGGAAAAAATTGGGTTTGACCATTCATTCTTTTTCTTAAAACGTTATGTATTTTTATTTTTGCATTCTAATCTAGTTTTTTCCCTTTTTTTTGGGTTTTTAAACTTTTAAAATTTTGGTTAAAATTTTTCTTTTCCCTTGCTCAAAATTTATTTTTTTTTCTGAGTTTTCCTATTTTTACCGGCCCCTGTAGATTGACCTAGGTGAAAGTCGTCACCCCTTTTTTCACGTCATCATGGGCATTGGACTATGAAAAAAGGAAAAGATGTTGGGAAACACGGGAAAAAGGGACACTGGGGAAAATTTCCCAAAAAAGGTGATGCAACGCTACCCTTTTACCCCAAATTTTTAAAGCCCCTGACATTTAATGCTTTTGGGGGGGAAACCCAAGGCGTTCCCAGGGCCCGTTGAGAGACATAATCCCTCCACATGTTCCCCGGGCCGTCCCCTGGACCCTTTCCCCCCTGGAACTTTACTGGAACCCCCTCCCCAGGAAGGCGTCAGGAGGCATCCGATATAGATCCAAAAGCCCCCAGGCTCCTTCCAGCCCCCCCCGGAAAGGGCCCAGCTTTTTCCCTATCCTTTAAGGGAGTTTCCCGGGCCCCCCTACGGAGGAAGCAATTTTAGCCGCTTGTATCCAGGTCTTGTTCTTTCGGTCCATGACCCAAAGTTCATGCCCTGGGTTTGGGGGTTTAGGAACATAAACTGACCGGTAAAATCGAAAAAGCTTGGCTTTTTCGGCTCACCCCTCTCAAAACCACAATGGGACCGGCACGGGGGGGGGCCCTCATTACTGCGGCACCCGAAAGGGATCCGTCTGTCAATCACCCCCCCAATTTTTCCCTGACTAAATGAACAAGACCCCCGAGATATTTTAACTCCCCCACTTAAAGGCCCCGGGAAACCCCCCCTCAATCGGGGGGAAAAAAGGGGGAAGGGGGGGGAAACAAGCCCCTTTTTTTTCCGGTTAAGAACTGTTAAAAAAAATTTTCTTTTATTTAAGTGCCCCAAAAGTTTTCCCAAAGAGCTGTAAAATTTCTTTTAAACCTTCCCCTTTCTGACCCCCCCAGTGGTTTTTATTGGTTGGTTTTTTTGATTTTTAGAGTAGATGGACTCAAAAACTTCCCAAAGAATTTAAAAGGGTTTTTTTTAAAACACTTCTGGGGGTTTTTGTGTCTGAGGAAGAGCAGATGGCTTTTCCTCTTTAAAAATTTGCTTCCTGGGTCCTGGGAAGGGTTTAGGGCCATAAATTTTAAACTTTTTTTGGAACTGAGAAAACCCCCTCATTCAAACTATAAATACGGCCCTGAAAACTGTTTTTGGGGGCTCGTGACGGGGTTTAAACAGGGTCTTCAAAACGCAGAAATGCCTTGAAAAAAACTTTAAAAAAAAAAGGGGCCCGGGTTTTCTCTTTTTGTGAGTTAAATTTCTCTCCACTTTGATAAAAAAAATTCTTTTAAAATTTTGGCGTCACGAACAGGATCCAAAGGCCAGAGAAACGCGGGGGGGGCAAGGACTTTGGGGCCACCTGGAGCCCAAGTGTTTTTCAGCCCTCCATTTCAGGGGAAGGAGGGTCCTGGTCCCGGCCTGGGGCCCTTTGGGGCTGATCGGATTCAAAATATTCGTTTTTAAATGAAATCTGGGGGAAAGTTGCCTCGTTGTTAAAAATGTATAAAATTTTTGTTTTGCAATTTAACCATCTTTCCCCAAATTTAAATTGATTGGGTTTTCCGGAGTTGGGAGGGGGGAAGGACATGGGTAAAGGGCCAGGTACCCTGAAAAGGATACAGGGGGGGTTTTTTTGGTTTAAAAAATAAGAAAAAGAAAAACAACGGGTTTTGCGGGGGGGTTTTTTACCCAATTTTTCTAAAACCTTATAAGGGGAGAAAGCCATTGGGCAAAAGTGCCACTAAAAGGGGGAAAAAAAAAGGCTATAGCTAAAAAGGGGTTTCCCGGGAAACCGGGGGGCCCAAATCGGGGGGCCGTCCTTCCCAAATCTGCGATTTATAAAAAAAATGAAAGGAAAAGGTGGGGATGTTTGGTGAAAAAATTTTTTTTAATTTGGGAAGATAATTTTTGGTTTTTCCCGGGGTGAAAGTTTTAGTGAAAATTGGTTAAATAGTTAAAAAAAAATAGTTTAAATATTTTAAAGTGAAACATTTTGGGAAGGAATGAGAAAAAAAAAAAAAATAAGGAAAAGATTAAAAAGCACAGAGTGCATCAAAAAAAGGGGGTTAAAGAGTTCAAAACTTTACGGGCGGGAAGTTTTTTTTGGGGGTTTAAAAATGCTGCGTTTAATTGGAAAAAAAGGAAAAAGTAAAAAGGGGGGCCATTAGAGATGGGAAAAAAAGGTTGTTTAGAAAGGGTTTTAGTAAAATTTTCGGGAAGGGAAATTAAGGAAAACTGACTGACGGGGATAAAAATTTCTGTGTGCAAAATTAAAACCCTTTATACTAAACTTTTTCTTCTGCCCTCCTCCACACACATAAAAACCAATAGGGGGATTTGGGATTTTGCAACATCTGCGTTTTGGGGTCTGGACTTTAAAAAACCGGGCCCCTTCCCAGGGGCAAACTCTCCCAAAGAGACGCTTTTTCCCGAAAACCCCTAAAAGAAAAGATGGTCTGCTGTTTCCCTGTTTGCAAATGAACAGTGAGTTTCCACCAAAACGGAACCAAAGAATTTTGGCCCCCAAACCCCCACGAAAAGGGGGACAACCGACCCCTCCCTTTTGGGCCAGAACCAGAAGAGGGGATACACGGGATTTAATTGAAAGCAATCTTATCCCGGGCGGGAAGAAAGAACACGGGCCCGGGGAAAAAAGTTCTTTCTCTTTTTAAGTTAAAGTGGAAAAGGGAAAGGATTTGAAGGGTCCCGGAAAACCTCACCGGGAAAGGGCCGGGGTTTTTTTTTTGGACGATAGGGGGGACTGGGTGCCAGGCCGGTCGACCCCGGAATCGACAGACCCGATTAAAAACTGAGGGGGGTTTAAATGTAAAAAAAACACACACATTTGCAAAAATTTTTTCCCTTTTTTCCCAAACAACGAAGAACGTTATTAACCGCTGCACATGTGAGGGCTTGTTTTGGGACTTTTTGCCCAAAGGTTTCGCGGGGAAAAAATATTATTTTGGGGTTTAAAAAATTATCTTAAAAAGGGTTTGAAAAACTTTAGCTCCTTTGATTTTTCCCCGGGGTTAAATTTTTTTAGAGAACCCAATTTATTTTTCATGTGGAATATTCAGGGGGAAATTATTCTGGGTTATTAAAATTTTAATTTGAAAAAGCAGAGAAAGAGTTTACATTTTCAAAAACTCAGCAGTTTTTTTTCCCCTGTTTTCTATGTTTTTTTTGGGGGGCCCATTCATGAAGGAGCTTTTTTTTTAAAACCCCATCATGCTAGCCCCCTTTGGGGGCCTCCAAAATTGTTTCTTTTTACCCAATTTTTTGTACCCATAAATCTAAGGGGTTTTAGGCCCTCTTTAAAAAAACAGGCTTAGTTCTACTGCAAAATGGTTTTCATACATTTCTCAAACACAGAAACTTCCCAGGGGTGCATTTTTTGTCCGCAAGGGCCTAACTTACGTTTAAGGGAAAAAGGTAAAATTTATTTTGGGGGTTTTCCCCCAAAAGCGCGCTGAGGAAGAAGGTTATTTTGGGTTTTTTTTTTTCTTCCCTCTTCGATTCATGCGGGCGTGTTTTTTAAAAACTGACCTTAATTAATAAATTTCCCCCTGACACAAAAACATGAAAGGTTTGGTTTTGCTGTTTATTTTGGTTTTCCCTGGGGAAAGGGAAAAGGGAAAATCTAACCCGTTTTGGTTTTCCCCAATAAAAATTTTAAAAACCCATTTGGGGACTTTTTGTTTTCAAAAATATCCCCAGTTTAAAAACTTTTAAAATTTTCAGAGAAATTTGGGTTTTAGTTAAACAAAATTTTTTCCTTGGCAAAAAAAAACCTTAAAAAAATGGAAGGGGAAAAAAATTGGGGGGTTATTTTTAAAGGGTTTAAGAAAAGAATCTAAATTGGCCCGGGGGGTACCCAAAAAAAACTTAAACAAAAATCTGATGCCCCCTAAAAGACTCCCAAAAGAAAAGGGCCTTCGGGGAATGTGGAATTTTTCCCCAAACCCCCAAAGTACCTTTTTTTTAACCCTTTTTTCCCTTTTTTTTAAAAAACAGATCTGTTTTTGTTTTTTTTTTTAAGGCTTGGGTTTTTTATTTTTATTTTTTTAGTATAATTTTTTGTTGAACCCTTCCCTTATGAACGGGGTTTTAGGAGAAAATATATCTGAGGAAAATTTAGGGAGCTGTGAACTAGAAATTTTTTTTTTCTGTTTATTGTCCAAGTAAAAAAATACACAAACCCGGGTTTCTGGGGAATTAACCCCAACCCTTAAATCTCTGCGAAAGTGGAAATCATTTTTTAAATGAAAGCAGTATAAACCCTGTGGTTATTTGGAACTTTTGAACCCCGTAGCCATAGATTTTGGGTCCAAAAAATTTATAATATTAAATTTAAAAAAGTAGCCCGTTTCCTTTTTAAAACAGAAAAAAAATTAGCCAATAAAGTCCATTTTCCATTGGGAAGTTTTGAAATGAAAATAAAAACTCAAAATTTCTACCGGGGGAAAAACAAAAGTTTGGGGGGCTGAAGAGTTTTGTTTTGGAGCCAAGGCTAGGTTTCCTTTATAATGGAATAAAGAAGAAAAAAAATTTTTGTTTTTAGGAAAAAAAAAAAAAATAAAAGGTTAAAAAAACCTTTTAAGAGGATGGTTTTGGCTCAAACTAAAAAGTTTCCTTGTTTAATTTTTTAGGGGTTTTAAAGTTTAAAAAGAATTTTGGGGGAAACAAAAAAGGAATTTAAAAATTTGAAAACCTTTATCACCCATTAGTTTAAAATTAAAAGGGGTTCTAGTAATAATTTTCTCCCCAACTCTAAAAATTTAAATACCTAAATTTAAAGAAAATGATTTGGTTCCCCTTTTGAAACCCAATAGGGGAAACATAGTCCCTTTGAAGTCAAGCTTTTTAACTTTAATTTCTGGTTAAGTTTAACACTGCAGTTTTTGTTTTTTCGGGTATCCCCAAAAAGTGTCAATGCCCGACTTAAAAAAAATTTTTGTTTTTAAACCCGAGCAGAAAAAATTTTTGAATACACCCTGGGGTTTAAAATTTGGAGAATAAAAAAGAAAACCCTAAAACCCAAATAACTTCAGGTTGTATTTTATTATTATTACAGAGTTCCCAGTATAAAAAAATTGGAAAGGGGGGTTTTCCCAAAAATCAAAAAATTTGGATTCATGTTAGAAAAAAACCTGGTTTGCTGGGCTTCTAGTTTTGAATCTCTTTGGACAATGGGGAAACCCCTTTTAAAAAAAGGATCCGAAGATTGCCCAAAAATAAAACTGATCAAATTACAGCATTAAGAGATTTTGGCTGAAAAAAACCATTTTTTAAAAAAGGGAGATTTTTTAAAAAAATTTCTTTGATTCTTGAAGCTTCTTTTTTGGGCCATTTGTCTGTCTTTGATTTTTTGGGTCTTTGTTTTTTTGGGACTGAAGGTTTGTTTATGGGGTTGGCATCCCCTAATTAATCCTTTTTGGGAAAAATTTTCAAAACCTAGTTTGTTAAAAACCCTTTTATTTTTTTTCAGGAGAATTAAGAACCAGCTTTTTTTTGGGGGTTTGGGTTTGTGTTGACATTTTTTGCATTTTAAGGGTCCCACTAAGAGGGGTTTGGAATGAAAAAAACTGGGGGTTGTCGGCCTTATAGGCGGGCCCAAAGAGGCAAATTTTTCTGCCTGACCCTCCCCTCTATCGGGTTTGTTCATGCCTTTGTTTTTTCAGGGTAACGCCCCAGCCCCTCCCTTCCTGAGTTTTAACACGGGTTAAGAGACAATAAATCAAAATCTTGTATGATTGTTGCCTTAACATGTTTTTTTTGAATAATAATTAAGGAGTAAATGCCCTTTAGATTATTTTGTTTTTTTGCATCCCGGATCCAAATTGGGGATTTTTTAGGGGGAAAGTTTTCCCTTTTTGGGCCCTTAAGCTAAACTGAAAGTTTTAAATATGGCCCAAAAATAAGGGGGAAAAATTTTTTGATAAAAATCTGAGTCAAAGGGCTTCATATTTTGGGGCCCTTGGATGCCATTAATCTAATAAACCCTCTTTTATACAGGACAAATCAGGATGATATGTGACTTATTTCCCAAAAGGGGACTGAGAATTGGGACAACAACTGAAAATTTGCGTTTTTTTTGTTAATGGAAATTTAAAATTTCGGTTAGAAACATTGGATTTTTTTTATTTTTGTTTGCGTTTGGTTTAATTTTCCCTAGTGTCCTTTTTGGGGCAGAATTCATTTTCTGTGGGTTTTTTGTAAAAAAAGTGATCCGGTGGATAATAAAGTTTTTTATACCCCTTTTTGCTGGATTGTCGCATGGGGGGCTTAGTGACAAAGGGGAAAGGGGACGTACTTTTTTTATATTAAAAAATTTGGGGGCATATTTTTTCCCTTTAAAAACACATTCTGAAAAACCCGTCCCGAAAGTATGGAAATTTTTATTCTTTTGGGAAAATTTTTCAAACTCCACCGATTTGACCATTTTTTTAAATTTTTTTTTGGGGATTCCCGAAAAATATGGAAATAAGAAAACCCGTAATTCCCCGGTTTTTCCTCAAACATCATATGGCACATTTTTTAATAAATTTGAAATTTATAATGGGCACTGGGTTTATAATTTGGTGAGTGAGAAGAATTTAATTTTTTCTTTATTTTGCTGATGTTTTTTATGAAGTTCATGTAATTAAAAGGAAACCCATTTTAGAAGGGGCTTTGAAATTAAAGATTAACCAAGGGTTGTGGAGGGTTTTGCTTTATTTTTTTTCCAATTTTTTTTTTTTAAATTTTTTTGTTTTGGTTTTCATTTACAAATTTAGACTTTTGAAAAATACTGGTTTGACAGGTCTCCTAAAATTTGGGAAAGGGGATATGGGTAAGAAAAATTTTTAACCCTTTCCCCATCTTTGTGTATGAGAGGATATTTTTTTTACTGTCAAAAACCCGTCCACTTGGGTTTTTCAAAGTTTCACAGATTGCAAAAGGCCCGCTTGCTGAAAAAAGCCCCTTCCAAAAATCCCACTCCTTGGGTTTTAGGAGAACACACTTTAAATCCAGATGCTGGGTGGCCCATATCAGATCCTACCCCCCCCCCCCCCTTGCCAAGGTGCAGAAAAGTGACACCTGGGTCTATGCTACATGGAAATGTTTTCAGGGAACACCAAAACCCGAGCAGCATCCGGTTCTTTAACCCTCTGGGCCCAGAGGGGCTTCCCAAAGACTGGGCCCCCCTTGGGACCAGTTGGGAACAGGGCAGCTTGAAGGGGGGCAAAAGCCACTCTGGGGAAAAGGCAGCAAGGGTTTTTAAAAATTTTTTTATGATTTGGTTTTTTTTGGGAAAAAAAAAAGTTTTTTTTCCCGGACCAGGGAAAAAAGGAAATTCCAACCCTTTAAGTTAAACGATTTCCCGCTTATGGAAAATGATCGTTTTGATGCCCGATGATTTTGGTTTTTGCCCAAATTTTTTTTTGCTCCTTTTTTATTTGGGAAAAAGGGACAGCTAAGACAAATTTTTTGGGCTAATCTGAGTAATTTCGGGAATAATACTCCCTAATTTTATTCCCAAAGGGATTCATCAATTGAAAGCAAACAAACTGGAGGAAGATAAAGGGAAAGAAATTTTCATGTTTGTTGTTTGATTCCCCGTGCTAAATTTTAAAAGATCAACCCCTTTTGGGTACCTGTTCCTATTCAGTTCAATTTTAAATTTGTTTATTTTTTATAGCGCCAATTCCCCAAAAAACATGTCGGGCTTTAAGGCCCCACAAAAACCAGTTTTCATAAAATTTCCCAAATTTAAACCAAACCAAATTTAAAAAGGGAGTTTTAAAATTTATTATTATCCTTATGCTAGGACTAAACCATTCAAAATTTAAAGACCAAAAAACCGGGCTACTCTGTAGCTCTCCCCAAAAAATCCCTTTTAGGAAACCCCCATCTCAAACAACCCCACCCCTGGAAAAACATCCTGTCAGTCAAATTTCACAAGGGATGTGCGATGAAGGGGACCTTCCGGTCGCCTTTAAGGGGACACCCGTCGAAAAAACCCCCCCGTTTTCCCAAAAGGGGGGGAAAAAAAGTCTGGAGGCCCCTAGAGGAAAACCATTCCGGCCAACTGAACAAGAGATCTCCTTTTTTAATCTAATATTTTATCATTACTCTAAATTTTTAAAGGGCCTTTCATGGGCCAAACAGGGCCTGGTTTTTCCTTTATTCCCCATTCCCCACAATAGGTAACAGAAACAATGACCCTGGTTTAAAATCTGGAGCTGAAATCACAAAAAATGGATGCCCCCATTCTATCGGAGTGCATAAAAAGCTTGAAACAGTTCGAACTTAAAAAAAACATAAAGGGCAAATTCCCATTTTTCCCAAAAGAAAAATTTTAAAAAAAATAAGGGGAATTCTCAGCAGCAAAAACAAAGTAGTTCAGTCTCTTCCCTTGGGATTCCCCGGACAAAACTGATCTCTTTGATTGGTTCTTTTCAAATTGATTGTTTTGGGGATGGCAAATTTAAACCTGGTTCAGGGTCCCCCAGAGTCTTCATGGTCTCTTTAATTTTCTAAGTCCCCGCCCAATAAGGTTACTTGTACAAACCGTTCCCGTGGGGTTTTTTTTCATCCTGAGAAGACAGAGAATACTGACCAGTACCCTTTCAAACCCCTAAAATTAAAGTAAAACCCCATTCCCCAATTAAAAATCCTTTGTCCTTTTATTATTGTATTTTTTGATGGCTCCACAGTCCGATTTTATGTTTTTTGTCCACTTTTATGTCCGTTAACTGTTCCCCCATAACCCTTCTAAACCCTTTCAAAACTCTAAAAAATTAAAGAATATGGAGACCAAAATTTAAAGTATCTTGTACAAAGCTTTAAATTTTTTTGCCCAAAGGGGGATTGTTGTAACCCCCCAGGGTCCCAAAACCCGGCCCCAAAAAAAAAACCAAAAAAAAAAGATCTGCCTTTTATTGATTAAAAAATTACCGAAAAAAAAAGAAAAATTTAAACCAAAAAAAAAATTTATCTTTCCTTCCCAAAAAATTTAAAAGAAAACCCGGGCTCAATTTTTGTTCAACAAAAAAAGGCAGTTAAACCCTTTGTAATTCCGGTTTTAATTACTAAATTTTGCGTTACCAAGAATTTGGTTGGGGGGTTGTTCGGGTCAAGTTTTTGTAACAGAAATATCATATGTAAATTGGGTTTTTGTTTTCACGTTAACATCACCTTTTGTATGTTTTTAGGGGTCCCTTTTTGTATTTCCTCAAGTCCCCCTTATCATTGTCCCAAAGCGTTTTATGACGAGAAAAAGGGTGTGATGACATTCCAGCAGTGCTAAAAATCCAGCCCCCCAGTTAAAATAGGAATCTAGGGAAAAAAAAATTTGAAAGAGAGAAAAAGAAACCCTTTAACCAAATTTTAAAAATGGGAAATCTTCTAGATTAGAATTTTCGTAAACAAAAAAAAAATAAAATTTAAAGGGTTTTTAAAAAATAGAATAAAAAGATCAAAAACCCTTTTCCTTTAGAAAGAAATTCTTCTAAAAGCTCTCCTAACGAGAAAAAACGGTCCCGCCTCCACAAACCCGCAAAGGGTAACTTTTGTAGGTTTTTTTAATTTTTCCCTCTCCCCCCACCCGTTAAAAAAAACTACGATTTGAGAGGTCTGAACTGCTCCTTATAGCAGTGATAATCAATTATATTCACTCAGGGTTTTCATTCAAAAGAAAGAAACAGAAGTTAACAAGGATAGTTCAAGCAATCACATTTTCCCCTGGAAGCATGCTTAGTGCCATTCTACCTCACCCTATCAGCACAGATATTGTTCTAAACTATGTATTGCTCAGACATTATCCTGAAAAGAGATAGACTGACATTGCTAACTACTGTGTTTTTGTACAGTAAGTCAAACTAAGTTGAACAGTCTTCAATTTGATCCAGTGCCTGAAAATAGTATGTTCGGTGCACATTGTATTATCTTACAGAAATTAGTCATCTTATAAATCCTTTTGTGAGCTCACCTCATGTGTTATTCTATTCTTACATTGATCTCATAAACGTCTGACTTAACCCCCCTTTGATCAGAAAGATACATAAGAACATTTAGATGTGTTATTCACGCTTCACAGATAAGCTCAGGTTTCCCATCTTATTCGACTTAGGACATGAGCCTTGTCACTTTTGTACTTCAAATGGTCCTCTCACTCACAGTTAAATAATGTTTCTTTTTTGATATTAGATGCTGTTTTTTAAATGAGAGGTGCATGTTTGAGATGAAAAAATCTGCAGTTTTTCAACTGCCCCTAAACTGTTACTGTGGGGCTGCCAAAGTAAATCAGGAGGATAGAGAATGGTGGCCAAAGCCAGTCTACCTCTACTGTATCTCACTCCGTCTCCTCTCTCTCTAGTTCTTTAGGTAATTTTAGTTTATTAGGTTATATTTACTTCAGTTTGCTCCAGTATCATCTAGCTCAGCTGTTCGTCTTTTAGGTTTTGTCAGTTCTTGCATTTCAGTAACTGTTTCAATAAGTTATATTGAGGTA
Organism: Crenichthys baileyi; assembly: GCA_036173005.1. NCBI lineage: Eukaryota > Metazoa > Chordata > Actinopteri > Cyprinodontiformes > Goodeidae > Crenichthys > Crenichthys baileyi. Next base: position 47,600 of record JAHHUM010000400.1, on the reverse strand, counting down.
ACTTCACCTAGTTAGCTTTTTTCCACATAGTCAGTTTCTAATGTTTCTGCTATTTTGTTAATTTATCAGATTTCAGCTGATATTCTATAGTCAACTTCATCTTGTTTCTGCAAGCTTTCAGCTGGAGAAGTCGGCTTGCAGCATTGAAAGTTTTTCTAGTTTATTTACATTCTGTGCTGTTGGATGTTTGAATAATATTGTATCTTCAAGATACTAACTTAACTTAACCACTGATTCTATACTAATATTCATATTCTATGATATTTCTTCTCTCCTGCCGGTATTTTCAGTTTTCATTCAGTTAAAAAGGCTGGCATCCAGTGCCAAGACTCTTAGCTCCGTAGTTCCTTCACACATTCTCTTATCTAAAAGATAAGTTTTAACTTCTATGCCAAGCGTTTAGCCCTTATTCGTCTGTAATCGGGGTGCGAATACTTAATGGAGTCTGCAATTTTGTGCTTTGTGCAAGGAATGTGATGTTTGGCGATGTCTCTCAGACGCCTGGAAGTTTTCAAAACAGAAGATAACCAATTCCAAGGCAGGCAGTTCATTCCTCCTTCCTATGATATAAACGTCATAGTTTGCTGACAGTCTGAGGCTTTGTTTTATACCCACGTCAAACACCGCTGCAGTTTTTCACTAACAAAGGTTATGTCAATTTATAAATGTCTGTTCACACAGTCAAAACGTTCGCCATCCAGATCACATTGTACTTTCTCTATTTGCGAAAGAGATGTCAAAATTATATTTTGCCTTAAAGAGAACATTGCTTTTTCCTAAGATCTTCCCTTCAGTGACAAACATTTATTAAAATTCATTGTTTAAGGAAGACAAGAAACCAATTTAACTATGTACACATAGACTGCCATTGTGCATCCCAAACACAAATTTATCTGTGAAAGACTTACTTGCGAAGACTTAAAATGGGATCTGGGATCTAATCCAAAAACCATTTCCTGACCCTACTTGTCTTCTGAAGAATGTTTCCTGGACTTACATTCTCAGCTAATATGTTAGAGGTTAAACTTCCCACAGAGTTTTCTTGGGATCTAGGGTAACACATTCAATCATTAAAACTGTCCTAATTTGCCATTACTATTGTTATATTAATTTCATTTGAACTTAGTTGTGCATTTGTATTCCTAGCCCTAAATTCTTTTATTTTGTCATCTGTTAGTCCTTAACATGTAGTGTATAAAGTCTAATCTCCTTAATTTTATTAACTAATTTAAAATGTATTCGTGCAAGAGGATTAGGATCAAGTTATTGTCCCTTATCAGTCGTTTTATTATAATTGTGGCTCATGGTTCTACTTCCAGATTACTAGAAGTATTGTTCTGTTGTAATTTTGAAGAAAGTAAGGTTGTTTCTTATGCAACAGTATTAAAGAGTTCTAATTCCTTGACATATTTCATGCTTTCTGTCCTAAAACACACAAAATTGAGCCAAATGCTGTCTGCTTCCAGTTGTTCTTGGATGACTTTTTTATCACAAGAATGTTCAGGATTCCTCGGAGTTCTGACTGTCTCTCTCTGTATAATAATCTGCATAATAATCCCTGAATGCCCCATGATTGGATCTCTGTTTTAATCTAACACCTTTTTATGATCATTATCCTTGAAGATGTCTTATAATCACTAACAGTTTGTTTGATTTTTTGCACAAATCATCGTACGTTCAGCTTTTTCCCAGTTCATTAATTTCTCCAAATAAGTTGCATATTAATCATATTGGTTTTGCAGTTGGTTCCAGGTGATGGTTTGTAAGTAAAGGCTTCTAAAATCTATTTTTGCCTTGCATCTGAAAATACTTTTTACCAGTCTCATGAAGATCAAATTTGAAGCTTTATTTTGTGACAACGGTAAAGCCAAATTCCTTTCCCAGCAATCCTCAACAAAAACAAAGAAATAAATACTCCTTCGACCAAAGACTCTAAACTGCCAGTTCTGTCGTTTAAAACATTTTTATGTTGAAATATATCCACTAAAAGCATACATTTAAGCAAGTCACCTCCAGTCTAACATCATAAACAACTATCTGAAGTTGTGAAATGTTTCTCAATGTTCCACAATTCTCTTCCTCAACATAATTTTTTATGTCTCTAATCCTTAGGAAAACTACTGTTTGCTAACACTGATGTTTTTCAGCAATTTTACATTCAGCACAAATACCTAAAAGGTAGAAAAGGAAGAATATTCAAAAGTATAATTCTTTGAAGAAACTTAGTAAAGTGCTCACCTGTTTTTTCCATGCATGTGTAATTCAAAGTCTTTAGAACACGTTTCCATTTGGCAACTCAACAAATATTTAATGAACTTATATTTGTGTTATCTCAAACACATTGTGTAAGTTAAGTAGGTCTGTAGTATTTGAATAATATGTATGTCGAAACTCAGTTACCTCCATTAAAGGTGATTTTCTTGCGATGCCAAGATGTTTTAATTTAATTTATGTTTACCCTATTATATACTTTCCTTTTGTAAAGGTAACTATGTCACAATCAGTCAAATATTTCAACTTGATCCATGCCTAGTTTGCTATTTAGTCTGCTTAAACAACTGAAAATAGTTTTTAAATGTCCCTGCATTTACTAGTCGTCCCAAGTGTGTGAATGCTTTACTGTTCAAATGTACTAGAAACATGGATTGTATTGTAGGAATGACTCAACAGTATCCATATGGCCACCTCTAGTTTCAATTAGATAAATCATGACGCGACATTACCGTTGTCTCTGGATCTTAACTTCCCCTATGTAACAGAGCATTTGATAACATTTGTATGTCTTCCATTGGAACAAGGTGGGTAGAATGCGAAAGATTAGCAGCTTCTGAAAAAAAGAAGACTTAAAGCAATAGTTATTTGTTAGTCAGATTTTAAATGCAACTCATGCAATCAAACCCTGGGCCTGTTTGTGTCACTTAGTAGTGAGGCTGAATCTGTTCCACGATGAAACATCTCTGGCCCCATAATGTTCATCTGTGTCACTGCACATTTCATAGTTGACACTTTCAAAGAAGGTCATGGTAACGTCGGACATGAACCTATTTCTATGCAGAAAGAACAAATTAAAGAAATTAATTAACAAATCTTTGCAGAACTTCACATTTCTTTTTATATTAAAATAAGATTCCCACGAATTAAAAAAAATGTAAACAAGCATCAAAGGATTTAAATGAAAATGAAAGTAGTAGCTTAAAATTGAATGCAAAGATATATATGAAAGTTCCAACCAACAGGTAATCTGTTTCTGATCCTGTATGGTTACTTCTTTGATTATTGTCACATAGTTTCCCTAGTCTAATCACTAAATCTGCTTCTGAACTCATAGAGACTGTTCTAATATCAGTTCTTCAGCTTTTTAAAGTCAAGACATCAACAGTGAAACATTTCTGTTGAATACCAAGTGTGTTTCGTATAGTAACCTAACCTATCTATTAACATTGTATATATATATACAGCTTCTCAGGCTCTCCTCCGGCCCCCTTTAAACATGTCTTGGTGAGTGGGGCGTGAGCCATTTTACAAATTTTGACTATGTTAAACTCCTATTTCCCATTACAGTATTTGCTCAAATGCAGTATAAATTTGTTTAAAATGTGTGGTTACTCTGAGCTTTTTAATTTGTCCCATTTTAACGTCTTCAATATCTTATCAACCTTTATAAAGGGAAATTGTATTTATCATCTAGTTGGAACTCAAAAGCCAATGAATTATTTTGCTAAGGATGGCCATCAATGCTTTGTTCAGTAGCCGTTTAATGTTGGAACTTATTCTAATTCAATTTCAGAAATACGTTATTAGTCTCCAAGTGATTAATAAATAAATTTGGCCAAATTGTTTTATCTTTATTTATTTATTTTTTGAAAGATTGAGAGATATTTGGTTATTCTATGTTTTGTAAACAAAAAAAGTGAATTTAATTGATCTAAGTGAATCTTTTTAGCACATCTTGCAATTTATCTCTACAGCCTCTGGTCTGATCTGGCTGGGCTGTTCAGTGAGGCTTTGTGCTGCTCTGTCCAAAGCCTTGTTGACGTGCGTGAAGACCATTCCTTTGCTCCGCATTTTATTTTGTCGGCTCCAGCATTCTTCTCTGTCATCTGATGTCTGAGCAGGCCTTGCGCCAGTGCTCTGTTGTCCACGCAGGCTCTGCTATGGACGATGAGTTTGGTTCTCCATGATAACAGGCTGTAATCGGCTGAGTAATCAGCCAGAAAATCACAAAATACCAGGCAGCTTCCTTCATGAGCCTAGATACGACAGACACAATATTTTCAACCCTTCTGCCATAACAGAACATTTCCATTCTTTAATGGCTGCATTATTGTTATTGCAAGATGAGTTCATTTGTTTGTTTATTTATTATTTAAGCATAAAAACTTTGTATTTGTAAATTTTCTGATATTAATTTTGTTTAGGCACTTGGCAAAAAAGTTCTCCCAATAGCAAAATCCATAACATTACCATTGTAATTTTTAAATTATAAGGCGATTTAACTGCTCCTTATTTTTTTATTATTATTTTTTTTTCTTTAAGTCATTGTATCACTCTGTCCCTTAATGTTTAATCTAAAGAAAAGACAAGTCTGGCATGGACCAACTAAAATCTCTAGTAAAATCTTTTTCTTCCTACAATAAATTGATTCCTGTTAAATCAAAAGTCCTTTCTCTTCACCTGTCAGTCTGATATTGAACATTAAATCAAGCTGTATTCTCTATTTTTCATTTCTTCCTCTTGGTTTGTTACACCTCTCACTTTCTGACTTTTACATTGTTTGACATAATAAAATAACAAAACCTTATATTACATTAAAAACACATTTGCATTCTAAATAAGCAAGGAGAAACCATAGACAGTCATATTGTATTTTCCCACCATTCTGGTTAATGAAATAGTTTGAGCCTGATCCAAGAATTTGTTCCACCCAAAAGAATATTTTTAAAGTTGATGCTTTCTATGGTGTTTTTAAAATCTAAGAACTCAAAATATGCAAAAAAAGGAATATACCTTGATAGAGATTAATTTCTGATTCTGTATATTTAGAGAATTTATTTCCATCAAATTTCTCCAAAATATGTGATAAATTGCATGATTAAACTTTCCTTATTCTTTATAGAAAGCAAATCAAAATGATATGTGACCCATTTTATCAGTAAAACATTAATGAACTACAGTAAAATGAAAAGTAGACAGTAGAAGCTCTGGGTCCGGCCCCCTTTGAGCACCGCCTCTGTATAGGGTAACAGGGAGCCCCCGTTCTGCTGTTCTCTGAGGCGACTGTGACTCAGTAGGAAGAGTAGTCGTCTTGCAATCAGAAGGTTGTGGGCTCGATTCCAGCTTCCTCCTGCCATATGTCGATGTGCCCCTGGGCAAGGCACTTAACCTCAAGTTGCCTACCAATCTGCGTATCGGTGTATGAATGTGTGAGCGTTAGTGAGTGCGATTTGGTTTGTGGGATTGTGGCTCTGGTGTAATGCGCTTTGAGTGTCTGTATGAGTGGAAAGGTGCTATATAAGTTCAGTCCATTTACCATTCTCCCAACACACTCACATGCTTAATCCCATACTGACTTTCACAGATGTGCAACTCTTTCCTCCATTTCAGAAACGTTCTTCAGTTAAACCCCATACAGACTTAAACATACCAGTTTTCCTTTGATGGTAAAGAAAATATAAACACTTTACTTTGTATTTACACAAGAGCCTGCCTGCATCAGGCAGTTAACATTTGAGCTTCGACTAGAAAAGAGAAAAAAAAAAATGTAGATAAAACCTGGTTTCTCACTTCAATTATGAACATTCTATCAATTTTCTTGCACATTTGTGAAGTTAATTTAGACTCCAAGGTAAATGCAGACCACTTGAATTTAAACTATTTAGTTATTCAATCATAAGTCCGGACTTTGTGAGCACGAGCAAGAGGTCCGCACGCAAGGAGTTCCTCAAAACCTGTCTTACTTCTGTGAATAAATTGCCATAAATAAAGAAAAAAAATTGAATAAACAAACATTAATGACAATAATCCCACATGTATGACAGATGGATTCAACACTTGGATGAACACTTAGACGAACACATGGATAGACATTTAGACAAACATTTAGACAGACATATGCCGGCATTTGACATTCATACTTTTTACATCATATATACATTTTGCTCCCCACATTTGTGTGTGTCTGTTTCTTGGTTCTGTGTGTGCGCTCGTGTATATGTGTTGTATGTTTGTGTGCTATGCATGTTTACGTGTTCGTGCGTGGGTGCTGTGTGTCACACAAGCACACTCTTTTCGTCATACGCTGGTGGAAAGCAAGACACAGCGTGTGTGCAGGCGCACACACACACAAATTGCAACTGGAAATTCCATGTTCCAACACAACATTATGGGTGACATACCAGAGTTCAAAAGAGGACAAATTGTTGGTGCACGTCTTGCTGACGCATCTGTGACCAAGACTGCAGTCTTTGGTGATGTATCAAGAGCCACGGTATCCAGGTGAATTTCAGCATACCCCAAGAAGGATGAACCATCTAACAGGATTAACTGTGGACGCAAGAGGAAGCTGTCTAAAGGAATTTTGGGTGCTACCCAGGATTGGGATCCAAAAAAACATAAACCACCTGCTTGCCCAAATCACGGCAAGAATTAAATGTGCACGCTCAACTCTCCTGTTTCCCACAGAACTGCGCGTCGGGAGCTCCACATGGTCAATATACACGCGGGCTGCTATATCCAAACCTTTGGTCACTCATGCCAATGCAACGTCGGTTTCAGTGCAATGGAGCGCAATCTTGGGGTGTGGACAATGTGAAACATGTATGTTTTCCTCTGATGAGTCCAACACTTTACATGTTTTCCCACACATCCGGGAGAGTTATGGTGTGGAGAAGCCCCCAAGAAGCGTACCACCCAAAGACTGTTTCATGCCCTAGAGTGGAAGCATTGGGGGGTAATACATGATGTTTGGGCTGCCATATCATGGCATTCCCTTGTCCCAATACTTTGTGCTAGATGGTCGCGTCACTGCAAGGACTACCGAACCATTCTTGAGGACCATGTGCATCAATGGTTTCAAACATTGTATCCTGAGGCGGTGCCCTGTATCAGGATAGACAATGCACCAATACCACGCAAGACTGGTGAAAGATGGTTTTGATGAACATGAAAGTGAGTGAACATCTTCCCATGGCTGCACGAGTCACCAGGTCTAAATATTATTGAGCCACGTTGGGTGTTTGATTGAGGCGAGTCAGGAAACGTTTTCCTCCACCAGTATCACGTAGTGACCTGGCCACTATCCTGCAAGAAGAATTGCTTAAAATCCCTCTGACCACTGTGGTGCAGGACTTGTATATGTCATTCCCAAGACGAATTGACAGCTGTATTGCCGCATAAAGTGGCCCTACACCATACTAATAAATTATGGTGGTCTAAAACCAGTGTTTCAGTTTCATTTTGATCCAACCCTGTACATTTGACTTTGGGCATACCTTACCCATAGGAACCATAACCAAATCAAAGCAAAGCGTCTGGTGCCACCACAAAAGCTCATTTGTTGTTTTAACACAGCAAATAAAACTTAGAAAGCATATAAGGTAATCAAAATCAAGACATGCAGTTTTGGTCTCTCATCACATGCAACTTGCTTCAATTGCCACACTCATACAGATTTCAGTCTGACATTGCATACAGCTCACATGAATGCAAAACACTATCATTCATACGCCATTCAAAGATTCACCCATTCATTCATACATCTCTCATCCACGGCTTTTTCATCCTTTTCATGCGGCTTCATGCCCTCCCACCCACCCCCCCCCCCCGGTTTACTGACCTGACTAATAATTTGTTGATGGTCAATTTGAAAATTTTTTATGTGGGCACACATTAGATTATTGACTCCAATTCCTTTAAGAGGATTAATTTAACATCTCTGCAGAACACCAATCTCTAACAGGATCACAAACAGCTTTCTCACATCAACTTCATACGTCTTTCACACTCTCATACTCACACCTAAGGTCTTCCCCAGGGAGTTCAAACCTAATTTAGAGTATTGTTGATGTCCCAATTGATCAGTTCTCTTACTTTGTGTAAGCTCACGAGTTAATTGTTTGCTTAACTCACTTTGGTCTTTTTAATAAGATCAAATTATTACTTCTGCAGAACACCGATCACCAATGCTCACCATAGAGATCACAAACAGGAAAAAAGATAAACTGCAGCCATAACCTCCAGTCATATACATAAAATTTCAACAGCTGTGGCCTTTTCCAGCGCTTTTTGCCAGGCATCACAACGAGTATAGGAGTCTAGTATGTGTTATATTTTCTGTTGTTCACTAGATGGCACTGTAGGCTCAAGTATATGAGCCAAGAGTTAACAGGTAGTAGGCAGGTGTTGAACCCGGAAGGGCATACAAGTTTTTGATCGCTGTTGCGGAGTCCGTTAAGAATTCTGTTGTCGTGTATATTGGAGTTACTGGATTTGTACACTGATTACCCGTTGGGATAAATAAATCATGAAGCTGCAATCCAAAGGGATCTTTGGGATCGACTCTTTTACACACATAAGGTGGGAAAACAACAGGTCTAACAATGAGCCGCCTACCACGTCATAACAAGCATCCAAGGATTAACACTTCAGTACAGTACTAGGCTGACTGGTATAATGTCAAAAACTTGCCTTTTTCTTTTGGACTTTGATGAACTTCGATGCCGTTCAGAGCGGATCGCAGCGCGGAGCTATCAGGGAAGAAGCGAGGAGGCGGAATCTGCTTTTATATAAACGAAGCTTGGTGCAGAGACATAAAAGTGCTGGGGAAAACATGTAGTCTGGATCTGGAGTCATTTTCCATAATCTGTAAACCGTTTTACTCACCGAGAGTTTTCCTCGTTCATAATAATCGGCTCATATTTTCCTCCGCATGGCTGCACTTCTGCCGCGGAAAAACATCTTGTTGAGCTGATTACAGACGTGGAGAAAAAATACACTGACTCTTTCATCATAATACTGGGAGATTTTAACAGGGCAGATCTTTCTAATGAGCTCCCACAATACAGACAGCATATTAAGTGTCCCACCAGAGACAAAAACACACTGGACCACTGTTACACAGCTTTTAAGGACTCATACCATGCTGTTACCAGGGCTGCTCTGGGACTTTCGGATCATTGCCTTATCCACCTCATCCCAACTTACAGACAGAAACTAAGAGCTTCCAAACCCATGGTTCACACTGTTAAAAAGTGGACTGAGGAATCGAAGCAGATGCTACAGGCCTGCTTTGAATGCACAGACTGGACTGTTTTTGAAACCTCAGCCACTGATTTAAACGAACAAACTGATGTGGTGACATCATACATCAGTTTCTGTGAGAACATGTGTGTGCAGACCAAGACCTTCTGCACCTTTGGGAACAACAAGCCATGGTTTAAACCCCCACCTCAGGAATCTGCGCAGGGACAAGAGAAGCATCACAGCAGTGAAGATTGGGCGCGGTACAGGCAGGCCAGGAAAAAGACTTACAAAGGAGATCAAAGCAGCCAGAGAAGCTACAGTGAGAAGCTGAAAAAACAGCCTTTCTACTGGTGACACTTCGGCTGTATGGACTGGTCTGAGAAACCTGACTGCCTATAGAAGCCCCACCACCTTCCTGAAAAAAAGTCCTCGCCTGGCTAACCGTCTGAATGGCTTCTATGGCAGACATGACCAGAAGCCATTCACACCTCAAACCAACTCCCCCACATCCCATTCAGGAACAAATTCGACCAGTAAAGCAAACAACCCCCTACCTTCAGATCCTCTGCCTGCACTAAAGATCTCTGAGGATGATGTAAATAGGCTCTTTCAGCGCATGAAAACAAAGAAAGCTGGAGGACCTGATAACGTCTCCCCATCATGCCTGAAAACCTGTGCCCCAAACTTGGCTCAATCTTCACCCCGGATCTTCAACAAGTCACTGGAGAAGTGTGAGGTCCCCTCCTGCTTCAAACGATCCACTATCATCCCAGTGCCCAAGAAACCCACCATCCTAGGATTAAATGACTACAGGCCTGTAGCCCTGACGTCTGTGGTCATGAAATCCTTTGAGCGGCTGGTGTTGAAGCACCTGAAAGACATCACAGGCCCTCTACTGGACGCCCTGCAGTTTGCTTACCGAGCAAACAGGTCGGTAGATGATGCTGATAACTTAGGTCTACACTTCATCCTGCAACACCTCGACCGCCCAGGGACCTACGCCAGGATCCTGTTTGTAGACTTCTGCTCGGCCTTCAACACTATCATACCAGACATCCTCCACCAGAAGCTCATTCAGCTCAATGTCCCAGCCTCCACCTGTCAGTGGATCAACAGCTTCCTGACGGACCGACAGCAGCCGGTGAGACTGGGGGGCATCTTCTCCCGAACCAGATCAATAAGTACTGGTGCCCCCCAGGGGTGTGTTCTATCCCCACTCCTCTTCTCCCTGTACACAAATGACTGCACCTCAGTGGATTCGTCCGTGAAACTCCTTAAGTTTGCAGACGACACAACTGTCATTGGACTGATCCAGGACGGTGATGAGTCTGCATACAGGCAGGAGGTGGATCGCCTGATACACTGGTGTAGTCAGAACTGCCTGGAACTAAACCCCCTCAAGACTGTGGAGATGGTGGTGGACTTTCTGAAAACAGCACCTCCATACACCCCCCTCACCATCCTCAACAACACCGTGTCGGCTGTGGATCACTTCAGGTTCTTAGGAACCAGCATCTCTGAGGACCTGAGATGTTCTTCACACATAGACACTGTTCGAAAGAAGGCCCAGCAGAGACTGTACTTCCTGAGGCAACTCAAGAAGTACAACCTTCCACAGGAGCTGCTGGTCATCTTCTACACTGCCATCATTCAGTCTGCCCTGTCTTCATCCATCTCAGTGTGGTTTGGTTCATCCACAAAACAGGACAGGTCCAGACTGCAACGAATAATCAGGACTGCAGAGAGAATCATCAGGGCTGACCTTCCCTCCATCCAGGACTTATACAAGTCAAGGGTCAGGAAAAGAGCTGCTAAAATCTTTGCAGACCCCACACACCCTGCACATAAACTGTTTAGAGTTCTGCCTTCAGGCCGACGCTACAGGGCGCTGTTCACTAAAACCAGCCGCCACAGAGACAGTTTCTTCCCCCAGGCTGTTTCTCTGTTGAACATTCAATAGAGTACAAAACAACAGCAGACAGATGTTGCAAATGCACCTTTTTATTTATTTATATATGTGTATATTGTACATTGTAGATATGTATATTCTGTAGTGAAAAAAACAAAAACCAAAGAGCAAAGTGTACCGGAGTCAAATTCCTTGTTTGTATGTACAAACTTGGCAATAAAGCTGATTCTGATTCTGATTCTGGTTTATATGAACATGTCGTGGGATGCTAGTGAGGCATGACAATCTGAGCCTGTTTTGAGCTGTAATAAGCTGTATAGGTGTCTGCTACCTGGGCTAGCGCTACAGAACTGGAGCATCAGGCTGTGGACCACAGCAGCAAAGGATCAGAAGGACGTGGCGGATGCCAGGATTCGAAGAACGTGTACCAGACTGCGGTGGGGGCCAGGGAGTCAAGCTGGAGTTCCGCGGGGTTTTGTTTTTGCTGCCCATTGTGGACTACGGCAATTCAGTTTGGCGCCCAGCGAGGTATGTGTAGCGCTACACCTGTTAATGGCCATATATATATATATATATATATATTTTTTTGTGGTGCACACATTAAATCCAATGCATTGGTATCTGTGGGGTTTAGAAAATATACTTGGACATTGCCTTTTTGCGTTTGAATCTCATTAGTAGCGTTTATTTGCGCGTTTTGTCCATGAGAAGTAAACTGGCGCTATGGAGATGGACAAAAAGGCTGAGACTGAACACATGGCTAGTGGTGGGGAAACTCAAAAACTTACTGTTAAGTTAACAGAAAAGGCCTTGGCCGAAAAACGTGAAAATTTACAAAAGGAAAGAAAGTTAAAAATTGAACAAAACAGGTAATATAAGGCATGAAATTCATGACTTAATGTCTAAAGGTGAAAGGGTAAAGGTTTTAAGTGTTCTTGATATGTTGATTAAGGTGTGTGATGATGCCAAATGTTTGCACAAGTCTTTTATGGGTTTGTTACCATGTGATGAAAAGGAAAATCATGAAATATGGTTTAAAGCTAAAATGATTCCCAATAATGAGTGTATTTCAAGAGTAAATAAGTGGCTCTCTCAAATTGATGCTAGCAAACCTGATGATGATATTGATAATGGTATAAATCCTGCTGACAGTGTGTCAAATGTTGGCAGTGGAAGTTCACAAAGGAGTGTTAAATCCGTTAAGATGAAAGTAGCAGCTAAAAGGGCCTCAGTTTTGGCCCGTGTGAAGGCTGTAAAAGAAAGGCATGCTATAGAAGAGGAAGAGGAGAAGCTGAGAAAAAGGAAGGAGATGCTTGCACTGGAGACTGAGTAGGCTGAATTTGATTTTCAGATAGAAATGTGTAATGCAAAGCTGGAATCCACATCACAAGCAAAGTCAAATACAATGAGCTCATATTATAAAAGAAGAACAGAGGAAGAATTAACGCAAAATCTGAATCCCTCTACTAAAGAGTTTATTCCTGGAAATGATATTGAAACTCAAACAACTCAGTATAATGGAAATCAGACTCAACAAAGAAACAAATTAAAGATTGCATCAATGAAAAATGGATCTGCTGATGTTAGACCAAAGAAAACTCTAGCATCAGAACAGCAGCACCTTGTGGTGGAACAACATAAATCCAGTGAAACTAATTTGCAATTGAAATAGCATTATACACACAAGGAGAATGCCGCTCAATCACCAAGCAGTCTACAGTTACCTGGAGAACTTCTGACCATTATGAGCAGACAAACTGAAATCACAGCAACCTTGGTAAAGCATCAACAGTCTATGACTCTCCCACCATGTGACATTCCTGTGTTTGATGGTGATCCTCTGCAGTACAGAGCCTTTATTAAAGCCTTTGAACAAGGAGTTGAAATCAAAGCAACTAAAGCGGACAGTCTATACTACCTGGAACAGTTTACTAGAGGCCAACCTCGTGAGTTGGTGCGCAGCTGTCAGCATATGGATCCAGATCATGGTTATACTGGAGCAAAGACTTTGTTACAAGAACACTTTGGAAACCCTTACAAAGTTGCAACTGCATATACAGGGGTTGGACAATGAAACTGAAACACCTGTCACTGTAGTGTGGGAGGTTTCATGGCTAAATTGGACCAGCCTGGTGGCCAGTCTTCATTGATTGCATATTGCACCAGTAAGAGCAGAGTGTGAAGGTTCAATTAGCAGGGTAGGAGCACAGTTTTGCTCAAAACATTGAAATGCACACAACATTATGGGTGACATACCAGAGTTCAAAAGAGGACAAATTGTTGGTGCACGTCTTGCTGGCGCATCTGTGTCCAAGACTGCATGTCTTTGTGATGTATCAAGAGCCACGGTATCCAGGGTAATGTCAGCATACCACCAAGAAGGACGAACCACATCCAACAGGATTAACTGTGGACGCAAGAGGAAGCTGTCTGAAAGGGATTTTGGGTGCTAACCCGGATTGTATCCAAAAAACATAAAACCACGGCTGCCCAAATCACGGCAGAATTAAATGTGCACCTCAGCTCTCCTGTTTCCACCAGAACTGTCCGTCGGGAGCTCCACAGGGTCAATATACACGGCCGGGCTGCTATAGCCAAACCTTTGGTCACTCATGCCAATGCCAAACGTCGGTTTCAATGGTGCAAGGAGCGCAAATCTTGGGCTGTGGACAATGTGAAACATGTATTGTTCTCTGATGAGTCCACCTTTACTGTTTTCCTCACATCCGGGAGAGTTACGGTGTGGAGAAGCCCCAAAGAAGTGTACCACCCAGAAAGTTGCATGCCAAGAGTGAAGCACGGGGGTGGATCATTGATGGTTGGGCTGCCATATCATTGCATTTCCCTTGGCCCAATACTTGTGCTAGATGGGCGCGTCACTGCCAAGGACTACCGAACCATTCTTGAGGACCATGTGCATCCAATGGTTCAAAAATTGTATGCTGAAGGCGGTGCCGTGTATCAGGATGACAATGCACCAATACACACAGCAAGACTGGTGAAAGATTGGTTTGATGAGCATGAAAGTGAAGTTGAACATCTCCCATGGCCTGTACAGTCACCAGATCTAAATATTCTTGAGCCACTTTGGGGTGTTTTGGAGGAGCGAGTCAGGAAACGTTTTCCTCCACCAGAATCACGTGATGACCTGGCCACTGTCCTGCAAGAAGAATGGCTTAAAATCCCTCCGACCACTGTGCAGGACTTGTATATGTCATTCCCAAGACGAATTGACGCTGTATTGGCCGCAAAAGGAGGCCCTACACCATACTAATAAATTATTGTGGTCTAAAACCAGGTGTTTCAGTTTCATTGTCCAACCCCTGTATTAACAAGGCTATGTCCTGGCCAACAATAAGAACTGAGGACATAAGGGCACTACAGAGTTATTCATTATTTTTGCGTGGTTGCTGTAATGTAATGGATGAGCTGGAGTATATGCAGGAGCTGGACATGCCTGTGAATATAAGAGCAATCCTCACAAAACTACCATAGAAGTTACGAGAATGCTGGAGGAGCAAAGCTTATGACATAATGGAGACAACTGGATACAGGGCATGATTTAGTGATGTGGTTGCATTTATCGAGCGACAGGTCACGATTTTATCAGACCCCTTTTTCGGTGATTTACAAGACTACAGTTCCAGTACAACACCCCTCAGTTGTCAAAGGCCACAGTCTGGAGGCTAAGATTAAGGGAAATGTAGTGGCCAGTACTGTAGTATCTGTGAGTGCGTCTGGAGAGGTCGAACAGCCATATTCTGCAGCTAGAGGAAGTTATAGCTGCTGTGTTTGTTGTTCACAAGCTCACTCACTTGAAGAATATAAACAATTTGGAAGAAAACTGCATAAGGACAAAGTGTTTTTGTTAAGGAGAAAAGGTTTGCGTTTTGGCTGTTTGCAGTGGGGTCATATCAGCAGGAATTGTGAAGCACGGTTAACGTGTGAGATTTGCAATGAAACCCATCCAACTGTGCTACATAAAAGAAGACAAGAGACTTCTCCTGAGTGTGAAATAGTAACTCCAGAGCCTCTGGAAATTGTGAATGCAGCATGCGGCCATATAGGGGCTGGTAAGGATCATGGAATGCTGTCAGTGCTTCCTGTAAAGATAAAAGCAATGAAAGGGCAATGTATTATACAAACATATGCCTTCTTAGATCCAGGCAGCACCGGAACATTTTGTTCTGAAAGGCTGATGCATCAACTGAACCTCACTGGAACGCGAACACATGTCCTTATTCGAACAATGGGTCAATCTAAGATAAGTCCAGCATTTTCACTGTGTAATCTTGAGGTGGCTGGTCTGGAAAGCAATACATTCTATCCTCTGCCAGAAGTTATTACACAAAGACAAATGCCTGTCACCAAGGATGATATTGTAACATCTGAAGATCTAATAAGGTGGCCATACTTGTCAAGGATTCACATGCCATCCATACACGCTGAGGTTGATTTGTTGATTAGTACTAACGCTCCCAGGTTGTTGGAACCTTGGGAGGGCATTAACAGCAAAGACAATGGTCCATATGCAGTCAGAACTGTGCTTGGCTGGGTGGTTAATGGGCCATTGGATAGTAAAGGTGCTCAGGAAGTCTCATCTGTAACCGTGAACAGAATCTCAGTGAGCAAGCTGGAGGAACTTCTCAAGACCCAGTATAACCATGATTTCTGTGAAGGACCAACCAACAAACAGGAAATGTCTAGAGAAGATCAACGGTTTCTCAATATTATGGAAACATCTGCAGTAATGCAGGAAGGAAAGTACTGTTTAAACCTGCCCTTCAAAAGGACGGATGTCTGTTTACCAAACAACCTCACTGTAGCCAAACAGCGATTCAAAGCCTCAGGAAAAGATTCAAGTTCAATCAGCACTTTCATCAGGAGTATCTGGAGTATATGAACAACATCATCTCGTGCAGGTATGCAGAACGTATACCGGAGCATTTCTTACAATGTGACAATGGAAAAATCTGGTATATTCCCCATCATGGGGTTTATCATCCCAGAAAAGGCTGTTTACGTGTGATGTTTGACTGTGCTGCAGCATTTAAAGGAATGTCTCTGAATAGTGAGTTGCTCCCAGGCCCTAATCTCACTAACACCAGGAAAAAAAATGAAAAGTGGCCTAAAGGTGTGATTGGTTTAACTTTGGACGCTGGAGACAAAGAGGTCAGGAAGGAGGCTGCAGTCAACACGATTAACTTCGACACTCCTGCACCTACTGACCAGCTTATTGTACATTTTTCAGACTGGAGAAGGCTTAAAAAAGCAGTGGCCTGGTACCTGAGACTAAAGTGTGCGTTGAAAGAGAAATCTCGAAGGTGAAAACAGCTAGATTTGTCGCTGGATAAGAAACCAGTTGTGCACCAAATGAACACCAGAGGGCGCCAAAGGACCATCAATATCCCAAAACCTAGACGTCTGTCATTGGCAGAGCTGCAGAGAGCAGAGTTATTTATCATTTTGTACTGCCAGCGGCAAAGGTTCCAGCATGAGATTACTGCTCTGTCACAAAACTCTAAAGTGAGCCACCTGAGTCCCATCTATGTGTTGGATCCTGTGTTGGAAGATGAAATTTTGAGAGTTGAAGGCAGGCTTCATAGAAGTGCAATGCCAGAAGAAGCTAAGCACCCGATAATCCTTGCTAAAGAACAACACATCTCCAAATTAATCATGAAATATTATCACCAAACTCTTGGACATGCAGGACGAGCTCACACACTGTCTGTTGTAAGGAAAAAGTTCTGGATTACTAAAGGGAGTTCTGCTGTGAGAAAAGTCATTGGCAAGTGCAGCATCTGCAGGCGGTACAACAGTTGACCCTTGGTGCAGAAAATGGCTGACTTACGTGTCGCAAGGATTGTCCCAGACCATCCCCCGTTTTTTAATACTGGGGTTGATTATTTTAAGTTAAAAGAGGAAGAACATACTGCAGAAGATATGGTGTTCTGTTTACTTGTATGGCAAGTCGAGCCATTCATTTGGAAGCAGCAGCTACACTTGACACAGATTCCTGCATCAATGCAATGAGGCGGTTCGTTAGCCGAAGAGGACAAGTGAAACACTTATGGTCTGACAATGGAACAAACTTTGTTGGTGCAGAGAGAGAACTGAAAGAAGCCCTTGTCAAACTGGACCAGGACAAAATAAGGTCATTCTTTGCACAGGTAGAAATTAATTGGGATTTTAATCCACCTGCTGCCTCCCATTTTGGTGGTGTTTGGGAGAGAATGATTCGCCTAGTGAGAAGGGTGCTCAATTCAGTGTTGCGTCAACAAACCCTTGATGATGATGGGCTAAATACAGTCTTGTGTGAAGCTGAAGCCATTTTAAATGATCGTCCTATTACAACTCTTTCAGATGATCCAAATGACTTGGAGGCACTTACGCCTAATCATTTGCTTTTGCTCCGAGGAAAACCATAATTTCCCCCTGGAATTTTTAAGCCAGAGGATCAGTATGGAAGAAGGCGATGGAAACAGGTACAATACCTTGCTGACCTTTCCTGGAAGAGATGGGTTCGAGAATATTTGCCTTTGCTTCAAAAAAGGCAGAAATGGAACGAGAAGAGGAAAAATCTTGCTGTTGGAGACACTGTGGTCATAATGGATCCATCTACCCTTTGAGGATCCTGGCCTCTTGGGAAGGTTTTGGAAGTGTTTCCAGATGGTCATGGTTTAGTGAGGTCTGTGAAATTAAAAACTAAGTCCAGTATTATTGAGAGACCAATTTCTAAACTTTGTATGGTCTATGGCGTTTAAATCAATGTGTTAAAGTTATATTTATGTCACATATTGTTTCCCTTGTTATCACTGTTTGGGGAATTGGCATGTTTGTTTAACGTCCCAATTAGGGGCTGGTGTATAGGAGCCTAGTATGTGTTATATTTTCTGTTGTTCACTAGATGGCACTGTAGGCTCAAGTATATGAGCCAAGAGTTAACAGGTAGTAGGCAGGTGTTGAACCCGGAAGGGCATACAAGTTTTTGACCGCTGTTGCGGAGTCCGTTAAGAATTCTGTTGTCGTGTATATTGGAGTTACTGGATTTGTACACTGATTACCCATTGGGATAAATAAATCATGAAGCTGCAATCCAAAGGGATCTTTGGGATCGACTCTTTTACACGCATAAGGTGGGAAAACAACAGGTCTAATGATGAGCCGCCTACCGCGTCATAACAAGCATCCAAGGATTAACACTTCAGTACAGTACTAGGCTGGCTGGTATAACGAGGCACTCTCTTTCCTCGACTTAAATCCACCGGCTACTTAATCTCAAGGTCTCTTACGTACCTTTTCTAACAGATTATTTTATATATGAAATAGCTGTCTCTCTGCAAGGAGGCTTAATTCTCAGAGAGAAATCAGTATTACACCAAGCACTCTATCATATAGGACTATTCCTATCTTGGTACCACGACAAAAGCCGGGGGTGCGCAATACTCATTTTAAGACTGCCTTTAGCCAATTCCAACTTTATGTTTTTTGGCAGTCTTCCTGCATGCAGGAAACCGTGGAGACTGTGAGAAGAGAGTAAAAGAGAGACGAAGCCTCTATTTACTCCCCTCCAGTTGAGGGTCCGGGCAGCTGAAATTCTGTCAACAAGAAAAGAGACAAGAACTCACCTCCTCCTGTTGTGGGCCCCAAACCACAGCTACCCAGGTCCTGCTCCCCAGAGGGGAACCGCAAACCTCTCCCTGTAGATTGAATCGTGACAACACAACATTGGTTCTCTATCACTTTTCCGGGAATACACTCCAGCCAAACATCTGGACAAGATCAGATTGGCCTACGTGGCAGCTTACAATAACATTCTCATTATTTATCTGGATACTGGACAATAATGTCGAGGTGACCTGGCAGCACTTAGATGTATCACAACTTTCCCACTTGAAACACAATAACAAGCTCTTATCATTCCTTATTCTTGAGCTCAACTGGACCCTTGTTATATCCTTTTTTGGCTGTACAGGAATTTAGGTCCAGGAATAGTCTGCCTGAGACACGCAAACACTTTTTAACCACACAAAATGCTTCCACATATATCCCCCCTTTAATTAGGTTTTCAATCTAATTAACAGCTGAGAGAGATTTTATATTCATATTGTAAATATCGTGTGAGTATAAGTGATGTTTATGAGTAAATAAAAGGAAAAGTGTGACCGATTATGAAAGGAAGTGAAATTACTTTATGTACAAAATTAATAAGACAAAATAACACAAAATGCTTCCACAACATGAGAGTTCAGCGGTTCAGATAGGCTAATGAAATTGTTATGGTACAACTGTCACGTAGACCAGTTTGATTTCCTGCAGATGTTTTGCTGGTCCTGTATTCCTAGAACTGCGCTTGATAATCAATGTAGTGAGTGCCAGACGTTTTACATAAGTAAAAGGGTACATCTGATTGGTCAAAAAGTCTCACATACACAACAATGATATGACTGTTGTATATATATCTTGACTCATGTAAGGGATTTTGGGATTCTTTGGGATTTTGTATGAAGATGTATTCAGAGATGTATTCTGAATAAAAGGTCTCCCGCGTCGGCTTTGAGAGGAAACCAGTTGTCTCTTCATCATTTTTTAAATTAGTAAACTTTCTTCTCCCACACCAGCAGTAGCAAGTAGGACTGGGGAGAATCTTCTCTTGCACATGATCAATATTCTGGTGCCCCCCAGAGCTGTGTTTGCAGGTGACACCACTGTCATTGGTCTGATCCAGGACAGTGATGACTCCTCATACCAACAGAAGGTGGATCGGCTGGTACACTGATCTGGTCAGAACCACCTTGAACTTAACCCACTAGAGATGATGGTGGACTTTCGGAGAACAACACCCCATCACACCGCCCTCACAATCCTCAACAACACTGGATTGTCGGAGCCTGGGAGTTTCATGTATTGTTTTTACCTGCTGCAAACACTTACTCACCACTAGATGCCGCCAAGATCCCCTGGTGTGGTGGGTAACAGGTGTGCCGCATTTCCATCACCTGCTGGAGTATAAGAAGGTGGAGCTGTCAGCACATCAGTGCCTGAGTGTTAACCTCTGTGGTAACTTCTTATGGCCAAGCCTTTTATTCTCAGTCCAGAGTTTATGCTCAAAGTCTCTTACCTTTTTTGTGCTCCTTCCTTAGGAATCTTCAAGTCCTGGTTTCATGCTCTTGCAACCTTCAGCTCTGGCTCAAAGTCCTCAGTGTTGGATCCTGCCTCAGCCTAAGAATTCTCAAGTCCTGATTTCATGCTCTTGCAACCTTCAGCTCTGGCTCAAAGTCCTCAGTGTTGGATCCTGCCTCAGCCTAAGAATTCTCAAGTCCTGATTTCATGCTCTTGCAACCCTCAGCTCTGGCTCAAAGTCCTCAGTGTTGGATTCCGCCTGAGCCTAAGTATTCAAACCTCAGAAGAATCCAAGTTTGGTTCAATCTCCAGCTGACAGCTCAATACCAATTCCTCCAGACAAGCGAACCCTGCTCACCCTCCACCACCAAAGACTCACCAGGTAAATTCTTCTGAAATTTATTAATATGGATATCAATTGTCTATACTCGCCAAAGCCTCCGCAGCAAGAACTCACCGTCATCCTGGACAATTCACCTGTGCCGCAGCAGCGTCTGTTCAGTCCTCCCAGGCTTCGTATCATTCCTCCACACCACCCCCTTTTCATCAAAGACAGTAAGCTCAAGTCTCAGTTAATTCCCAGTACTCCGTTTAGCTTCAGAGAACTTACATGTCCTCCTTTCCCATACAGCGCTGTGCCTCCAGTTCCGGTTCCAGTCCAGTTTACATATCCTGTCAAATAAACTCGTTAAACTTTTCTCCTGCCTCCTGAGTGTCATTCTGCATGTGGGTCAAATCTATAAAGAACACTATGACAGAACACTCAGGCCAATCTGACCCAGCAGAGAAACTCAGGAGGACTTTAACCAAACATAGCCTCCAAATACAATCACACGGATCTACACTTCATACCCTCCTGGAGCAACAACGGCATTCCAGTCAACAATTGGATCAAATGGCCTCACTCCTGCAACACGCCCTGAACATCCGGACATCCCAGTCACCAGAGGGGTCTGCGGAGTCATCTGCTTCACCTCCAGTGTCTCAACAACTTCCGTACTCTTGTGACGTCACCCCCCAAACCCAGAAAAATACTCAGTAATTATGGAGGATTCTTGTTACAATGTTCGTTGGTGTTTAACTGTTCACCTCAGTCTTTCCCCCATGACGATGTTAAAATTGCATTCATTATAGGATTGTTAACTAGAAGAGCGCTTCGTTGGGTGGAAGCCAGCTTTGCAGACTGTAGTCAATTCGGTTGCTCTTTCGATGAATTTATTCTCTTCTGAATTAGATCAAACTAATGTGGCCTAGCGCCTCATGGTGCTAAAACAAGGAAATAGACCTGTGTCAGAATTTTCCATTGAATTTCGTACTTTGGCAGCAGCATCTGGCTGGAACTCCTTTGCTCTTAAATCTGCCTTTTTTCAGTCTCTGAATAAACACTTGAAGGATGAATTAACCTTGGTTGAAGAACCAAAGACTTTAAATGACTATATAACCCTGGCCACTCGAATGGACAATCACATAAGAAAAAGAAAGCATTCTAGACAAGAGCAGTTTGTTGATAAGACCTGTCCATCAGTCCAATCACAATTTACACTCCCACAGATGAGTGTAAAGTCCCCAGAACCAGAACCCATGCAGTTGGGGCGCACCCGGTTAACTCTGGAAGAGAAACAGCACCGCAGGCAGTCTAATCTAAAACTTTCCTTTTTGATAAAGCTTATAGTTAGAGTGGCTTAGATTATCCTGAGCTATCTCTGTAGTTATGCTGCTATAGGCTTAGGCTGCTGGAGGAGATAATGACCACTTTCACCCTCTTCACTACATTCTCACACTACTCTCCAATTTTGCATTATTTGCTGTTATTTCAGCTTTTATTTTGTTCTCTCTCTTTTTTCTTCCTGGCCTGCCTCTATGTCTACCTGTGACACCTTTCTGGAGAGGGGCAGAGCTGGCTCAGAGTTTATCTGTTCTTTCTTTCTAGGTGAAACGACTAAAGGAGTTACATCCATTAACATTTACTTTTCCTTCTCATAGAAAGTACTCCTAGACCAGTGCTTCTTTGTGTCTCTGCTCTGTTCTCTCAAACCCCCAGTCGGTCATGGCAGATGGCCGCTCACACTGAGCCTGGTTCTACTGGAGGTTTCTTCCTGTTAAAAGGGAGTTTTTCCTCTCCACTGTCGCTACATGCATGCTCAGTATCAGGGATTGCTGCAAAGTAGAGACCTGCATCGGGCGGGAAGTCCCGCGGATTCCGCGGGACCCGACACAAATGTCTGGGGGGATTTACGTAGTCTCGGGCGGGATTCGGCGATCAGACCAAAACACATCGGTCCCGACTCCCGAGTGAGAATGAGGCAACATAACAACAAAGCATGGAGAGTGGTAAGGAGACAGTGGCTTCTGTGGAAAAGAAAATTAGAGAAGGGCAATACAACCTACTGAATAAAGCAGGGAAGTCAGACATTTGGACCCGCTTCAAAATTCAAAAATAAGTAATAATTACCACTGTAATGATTAACTATCACCATTGTAAAAAAAATGTTTTATAAACAGCCCAATAAACACCATAACCTGATCTACTTATTCACCTACTTTTCCTCTCGCGTGCGTCAAGTGACATACTGCGGCCTTTCAGCGCCTGTCAGTCTAGTCTCGCTCGGCCTCGGAGCGCTGAAGAAAAGGTAGGGGGATGGGGGTTCTCGGGATCGGGCGGGAGCGGTCAGAAAAGCCTCGGGATCGGGCGGGACCGGGATTGAAAACTCAGTCCCATGCAGGTCTCTACTGCAAAGTCAACGCCAGTGACTGTCCATTGTCTCTACATGCTCATCCAGGAGGAGTGAATGCTACAAATCTCTGACTGGATGCAATCTGCTGGTTTCCTTAATTAGAAAAACTTTTTATCCAATTTGAATAAATAACTGAATCTGACTGCACTGTTCAATGATTAGGATTAATTGGAATGTATGTACCTGACTTTTGTGAAGTGCCTTGAGACGGCGTGTTGTGAATTGGCGCTATATAAATAAACTGAATTGAATTGAATTGGAATTGAATTAATCAGTGTTTATACTGTTGTTCTCCAGATCACTTTGTTATAGTTTTTCCAGTCCGGCCAAAAGAGAAGGTCCGCCACCTTTAAAGGGGGAGATGGTGGACCAAAAAAAACCTAGACTGACCTTGTCAGCAACCCTCCTGCTTCATCAAGATCAGTTAAACCTGTCTGCTCTCATAGACTCTGGGTGGGAACAAAACTTAATTGACTTGTCACTTGTACAGCAAGCAAAGATAGCAGTAGAACCCCTGGATCCACGCCATCAAGTCCTTGCCCTGGATGGGAAAACCCTTCACCAAGTAACTCACCACACTTTACCTCTAGAACTAATCATTTCTGGCAATCACCGTGAAAAAATAGCTTTTTTTGTCTTTCCCATCTCTCAAAGTTTTCTGGTTTTAGGTTTTCCCTGGTTTTTCAAACACAACCCCCATCTAAACTGGTCTGAGGGTCGTATCGAAGCCTGGTCCACACATTGTTAATCTGTTTGCTTATAGTCAGCCACTCCATCAAGTTCCACTCCGGTCAGTTCAGAGGAGACCGAATCATCAGATTTGTCATAAGTTCCCAAAGAATAACTGGACTTAAAACAAGTATTCAGTAAATCAAAAGCCACATCACTTCCACCCCATCGCTGATTGTGCTATTGACCTTCTTCTTGGGGCACCACTCCCATCCAGCCGTCTTTACAATATTTCCCAACCTGAAAGACAAACAATGGAAAAGTACATCTCTGAGTCTCTTGCTGCAGGAATCATCCGTCAGTCATCCTCTCCTTTAGGAGCAGGGTTTTTCTTCGTGAGCGTGAACTTTTCTCCTGCCTCCTGAGTGTCATTCTGCATGTGGGGTCAAATCTATAAAGAACACTATGACATGGATCTGCTGTGGACCACTTTCGGTTCCTAGGAAACACCATTTCTCAAGACCTTAGATGGTCCTCACACATAGACAATGTTCCGAAGAAGGCTCAGCAGAGACTGTACAACCTTCCACAGGAGCTGCTGGTCTTCTTCTACACTTCAGTAATTTAGTCTGACCTGTCTTTGTCCATTTCAGTGTGGTTTGGCTTATCCACAAAACAGGAGAGATCCTGACTGCAACAAACGATCAGTTATGCAGGGCTGACCTTCCCTCCATCCTGGACTTACAGGTCTAGGGTCAGGAAAAGGGCAGCTAAAATCCCTGCAAAACTGACACCCTGTACATAAATTCAATTCAATTCAATTCAATTCAGTTTAATTTATATTGCGCCAATTCACAACACATGTTGTCTCAAGGCACTTCACAAAAGTCAGATACATACATTACAATTAATCCTAATCATTGAACAGGGCAGTCAGATTCAGTTATTTATTCAAATTGGATAAAAAGTTTTTCTGTCTAAGAAAAGGAAACCCAGCAGATTGCATTCAGTCAGTGACTTGCAGCATTCCCTCCTCCTGGACGAGCATGTAGAGACAGTGAAGAGGAAAAACTCCCTTTTAAAAGGAAGAAACCTCTAGCAGAATCAGGCTCAGTGTGAGCGGCCATCTGCCACGAGAACAGAGCAGAGACACAAAGAGAACAAAGAAGCACTGATCCAGGAGTACTTTCTATGGGAAGGAAAAGTAAATGTTAATGGATGTAGCTCCTTTAGTCGTTTCATCTAGAAAGAAAGAACAGATAAACTCTGAGCAAGTTTTCAAGGTTAGAGTCTGAAAGAGAGCACATAGAGTTAGTCACAATAAAAGCTCAGCCAGTAGCCAT
Organism: Crenichthys baileyi; assembly: GCA_036173005.1. NCBI lineage: Eukaryota > Metazoa > Chordata > Actinopteri > Cyprinodontiformes > Goodeidae > Crenichthys > Crenichthys baileyi. Next base: position 22,581 of record JAHHUM010000400.1, on the reverse strand, counting down.
GTCTAGGAGAGAGAAAGGGTTAAACACTAAAAGGATCATCAGTAGAGGGTGAGCATGAAGTTGTTGCCAGCAGAAGCTCGGATGATTCCCCTCTCCAGAAAGGTGTCACAGGTAGACACAGAGTTGGGCCAGGTGTAGCTTTTAGGAAGAGAAAAGAGAGAACAAAGTTAAAGCTGAAATAACAGCAAATAATGCAAAATTGGAGAGTAGTGTGAGAATGTAGCGAAGAGGGTGAAAGTGGTCATTACGTCCTCCAGCAGCCTAAGCCTATAGCAGCATAACTACAGATAGTTTCAGTTAAGATTATTTAGTTAGACGGCGCTTTTTACAACAATGTCGTCTCAAGGCACCCCACAAAGGGTCCCACTGATGGTCATTGTTATACTAAAAACTACAAGGACTGGGATACCTTACTCTGTCAGACTGATTATAACCATTGGAAAAGAGAGGGGGTCGTACAGGTAGCAGAAATGGAGGGTGTGTTTGCACCTCAACCATAACTGAGCCGGTTTAGGCTAAACCTGACTCCCCCTTACTCCATCCAACAGGGAGGGAGGAAGGCTCCCTCTCTGATAAACTAAGCCACTCTAACTATAAGCTTTATCAAAAAGGAAAATTTTAAGCCTAGCCTTAAAAGTAGACAGGGTGTCCGCCTCACGGACCAAAACCGGGAGCTGGTTCCACAGGAGAGGAGCCTGATAACTAAAGGATCTGCCTCCCATTCTACTTCTAGAGACTCTAGGAATCACCAGTAAACCTGCAGTCTGAGAACGACGTGCTCTGTTAGGAACATATGGAACAATCAGATCTCTGATGTATGATGGAGCTAAATCATTAAGGGATTTATATGTGAGGAGGAGAATTTTAAATTCTATTCTGGATTTAACAGGGAGCCAATGAAGGGAAGCTAAAGTAGGGGAAATATGATCTCTCTTTTTAATTTACATCAAAACTCTTGCTGCAGCATTTTGAATCAGCTGAAGGCTTTTAACTGCATTTTGTGGACATCCTGATAGTAAAGAATTACAATAGTCCAGCCTTGAAGTAACAAATGCATGGACTAGTTTTTCAGCGTCACTCCTGGATAGGATATTTCTAATTTTGGCAATGTTCCGGAGGTGAAAGAAGAAAATACTACAAACCTGTTTAACATGGGGTTTAAATGACATGTCCTGGTCAAAAGTAACACCAAGGTTTTTTTACTTTATTACCGGAGGTCAATTTAATGCCGTCCAGGTTAAGTAATTGACTAAGCAGTTTCTTTTTTAAAGACTCCGGTCCAAAGACGACAACTTCTGCCTTGTCTGAATTTAGAAGCAAAAAATTTAAAGTCATCCAAGTTTTTATACCGTCCAGACATGCTTGTAGTCTATCTAACTGGTTGGGTTCATCAGGATTTATGGATAAGTAAAGCTGAGTATCATCAGCGTAACAGTGAAAATTTATCCTATGCTGCCTGATAATTTGACCTATTGGAAGCATATACTGTATATAGTAAAGAGAATTGGCCCAAGTACTGAACCCTGTGATACTCCACAATTAACCCTGGAGTTTAAAGATGATTTATCATTTACATGAACAAACTGGAATTCATCAGACAAATAAGAATTAAACACGCCTAGCGCTGTTCCCCTGACCCCTACAGCATATTCCAGCCTTTTTAAGAGAATATTGTGATCCACTGTATCAAATGCAGCACTGAGATCTAAGAGGACAAGTACAAACACAAGTCTGTCCATTATCTGAGGCAATAAGAATATCATTAGTGACTTTCAGCAGAGCTGTTTTAGTGCTATGATGAGCTCTGAAGCCTGACTGAAACTCTTCAAACAGGTCATTGCTGTGTAAATGCTCACACATTTGATTAGCAGCTATTTTCTCAAGAATTTTGATAAGAATGGAAGATTGGATATAGGTCTGTAATTTTTCAAGTCATCTCGATCAAGCGGAGGTTTCTTAAGTAAAGGTTTAATTACAGCTACCTTAAAAGCCTGTGGTACCTATCCATTTACTAAAGATAGATTAATCATATCTAAAATGGGGCTGGTAATCAGAGGGAACACTTCCTTAAATAATTTGGTTGGGATTGGGTCTAACATACAAGTTGATGGTTAAGATGAAGCTAATATTTCTGATAACTCAGGAAGCTCCACAGGATCAAAACAGTCAAACCACAGATCAGGTTCTACAGTTATTTCCAATGTTGTTTCAGTTGCTCAGGATGAAGTAATCATCTTCGGGAGTATTTCAAAGATTTTTGATAGAATCAATTTTATTTAAGAAGAATCCCATAAAGTCATGACTGCTAAGAGCTAAGGGAATGGATGGCTCAACAGAGCTATGACTCTGTGTAAGTTTAGCAACTGTACTAAAGAGAAACCTAGGATTATTCTTGTTCTCTTCTATTAATGATGAGAAATAAGCTGTTCTTGCTTGGCGAAGTGTCTTTTTATACAACAGTAGGCTATTTTTCCAGATTAAGTAGGAATCCTCTAGGTGTGTAGAGCACCATTTTCTCTCCAATTTTCTAACTTTGTGCTTTAAAGTACGCAGATCTGAATTAAACCAGGGAGTCCGCCTCCTATGAATGATTACCTTCTTTTTCAAGGGGGCTGCATTGTCTAATTCCTTCTTGTATTAGACAATGCCTTCTTGCCTTCCTCCAGATGCGCTGACAGCCCCCTTCTAACTGTTTAGACTTTTACCTTCAGGTTGGCGCTACAGAGCACTGTTTGCTAAAACCTGCCGCAACAGAGAGTTTCTTCCTCCAGGCTTTCTCTGATGAACATTTGACAGTCAGGGTGAACCCTCAATTCAATTCAGTTTATTTATATAGTGCCAATTCACAACACGCCGTCTCAAGGCACTTCACAAAAGTCAGGTACATACATTTCAATTAATCCTAATCATTGAACAGTGCAGTCAGATTCAGTTATTTATTCAAATTGGATAAAAGGTTTTTCTGTCCAAGGAAACCCAGCAGATTGCATCCAGTCAGAGATTTGTAGCATTTCCTCCTCCTGGATGAGCATGTAGAGGCAGTGGACAGTCACTGGTGTTGACTTTGCAGCAATCCCTCATACTGAGCATGCATGTAGCAACAGTGGAGAGGAAAAACTCACTTTTAACAGGAAGAAACCTCCAGCAGAAGCACTGATTATCACGACCAGAGACAGAGAACCCAAATTCAGCCAAACACAAAGTGATAAGTAAAAAGGTTTATTTAGTAACTCAGGATCAGAAAGCAGGGGAACAGCAGTCAGCTTCCAGGAACCACTGAGGACAGAGAGACTAGTTAGTGGCTGAATAAAACTCAGGATTTGCAAAGAGTTAGATAAAGCCACTAACCTTCTCAGTCTGGGGATGAGGCACAGAATACAGAGGAGGAAGTGATCCAGACAGTTAATGAGGAAGCGTCCAACAGACTGAAGTTGGATTGCTGACTGATCCAAATCCTCAGCTGAAGCTGTGACAGGAACACAGAGAGCTGTGATTGTCCTCTTGACAATAATTCCAAGCAGACTTGAGAGCCAGGCGGGCTCAGGCTGAATAAACCAGTGGCTTGGCTGAGGCGTATATCCAGGGACAGAAACGGGGTCGAATTCCAGGGCTAGAGGCGTCAGACAAGGGGCGGCAGAGGCATAAAACCAGAGGCATAAAACAGAGTCGAAATCCAGAAATCCAATCCGTCAGACAAGGAGCAGGCAGGCAGGCAAAATCCGTGAGGCAAGGCAAGGTCAGAGAACAAGATCAGTCAGGAAGGAACGCTGGATAACTACTCACAAATGTTTTCGAAAATCTGGCACCGTCTGGGGGCTGTATATAACTACGAGATGGGACACCACATAGGGCTTGATCCGGGACACGTGGAAAGTAGGGTGAACTCTTATGGCACGAGGCAGACGTAAACGAACAGCCACAGGATTGATGATCTTGGATATGGGAAAGGGTCCCACAAAACGAGGTGCCAGCTTACAGGAGTCAACCAGAAGCGGGAGGTCCTTGGTGGACAGCCAAACCTGTCCCACCTGGTAGCTTGGAGCAGGGATTCTCTGACGATTTGCTGTACGTGCCTGCACCTACGACATTCTGATCATAGACTTTCTTGCCTTCCTCCAGATGCGCTGACATTTTAAGGCTGCGGCCTGAGCAGAAGGAACCTCAGCTTCTTTCTCCTGGACTGTGAACAAGGGTGGCTGAAAGCCAAACACAACTTGGAAAGGGGATAACCCCGTGGCACTAGCCGGGAGGGTGTTGACAGCATATCCAACCCAGGGTAAATTTTGAGACCATTTTCTTGCGTCTGACTGACATAGTGCGCAAAGTTTGGTCTCCACCTCCTGGTTGGCCCTCTCAGTCTGTCCATCCGACTGTGGGTGAAATCCTGAGGACAAACTAATAGTAATCCCCAGCAAGGAACAAAAATCTTTCCAGAAACGTGACACAAACTGGGGCCCTCTGTCTGAGACAATGGCAGTCAGGCAGACAGGCCAGAATCATAACACTGATCTAGAAGTACTTTCTATGGGAAGGAAAAGTAAATGTTAATGGATGTAGCTCCTTTTGTCGTTTCATCTATAAATAAAGAACGGATATACTCTGAGCCAGTTTTCAAGGTTAGAGTCTGAAAGAAAGCACATAAAATTAGTCACAGTAGAAGCTCAGTCAGTAGCTATGTCTAGGAGAGAGAAAGGGTTAAACACTGAAAGACCAAGGGCCAAGTGGATCGTCATTATGTCCTCAAGCAGCCTAAGCCTATGGCAGCATAACTACAGAGATAGCTCAGGATAACCTAAGCCACTTTAACTATAAGCTTTATCAAAAAGGAAAGTTTTAAGCCTAGCCTTAAAAGTAGACAGGGTGTCTGCCTCACGGACTAAAACTGGGAGCTGGTTCCACAGGAGAGGAGCCTGATAACTAAAGGATCTGCCTCCCATTCTACGTATAGAGACTCTAGGAACCACCAGTAAACCTGCATTCTGAGAACGAAGTGCTCTGTTCCAGAACAACATCATGCATACTTGGACTGATCTCACATTATCTTCTCTTGTACAGTCACTTGTGTATATACACCTTTTCCATCTCTCAGTGAACCTCTGGGAAGTCCTTTAAGGGCTCTTTGGAAATCATTTATGGTGACCACCTCATGAAGCTCATGGAGAGAATGCCAAGAGAGCAGAGCAGTAATCAAAGCAAAGGGTGGCTATTTTGAAGAATTTCAAAAAATAAAAATGTTTAGAGTTATTTCAATCCTGTAAAGACTCACAATAAAAACACAAAGATGCCGATTAGAGAAGTTAAATAGCAGATGTTTATTTCTTTGGCGCCCGGACCCCGGAGGAAGACATGAATGCTATGAATGACATGCGCTTGAATGGATGATTTAGGATTAGGATTAGAGATGTCTTCCCCCCTGGGATCCGATACTGGTGATGGAGTGGAGGCCCGATAATAAGGGAGTTGGAAGGACCTAGGAAGCCAGATGGTGTTGATGCTTTAGAGGAGGGTCGAAGCTCGGCGGGAGAGCAGGGGGATCCAGGGTTGGAGATCCTTAAAAGCGAAGCCTTGAAGGGTGATTGGCTGAGGAGGAATACAGACTTGACGCTGATTGGTTGGAGCTGAGACGCATGATGGAGTCATAGTACAGAGCCGGTGGTGGAGGTGAGTCTTCCAGATAGAATTTTCGTCAGAACTCCATTTCACACTATATACAGTATAATTCCATGTGTGTTCATTCAGAGTTTTGTTATTTTTGGTGACAATCTACAATGTAAATAGTCATGAAAATAAAAATACACATTCCTTGTTTGTGTGCACAAACTTGGCAATAAAGCAGATTGTGATATTAATAATATAAGCCATAATTAATAATAATAAGCCATCTGCTTTCCTATAATCATAGCCCACCACAGACAATTCTAAACAGATATCCCTTATAACGGCACGTTGACCATTTTGAATATTTAGGCATTGTTTTACCTTCAAAACCATTTGAATATAATTGTATCCCATTAAAAAAAGAAAAAAAAAAAAGAAATCTTAGTGTCTGAATAAAATTAAAATGAACCTTCGATCAAGATTGCTGTACTTATTTTAGACTTTAATCAAGTAATCAAGACCCAGAATTGGTTTTAAAATTTTGAATCTGAAAATGATGCCCAATGGAAAAATATTGAACCATATGTACTTTCTATGCATTTCCAAGCAGTCTTGGTTGATGGAAATCTACATAATTACTAATTACTAAATTAATAATATTATTAACACTTGGATGGAAACGATTCTCAATGTATGGAACACCATCGCAAACGAAAATAAATTGGAGGGAGTTATTATAATTTTAAAATGGTGACATTTTAAGATGTCGCCCCAAATAAACTTGATACAAGGTTTAGAGACTGGACACTCGGGGAATTCTGCCTTTTGCACAATAATAAAACGAAGGACTTTATCTGACTTTGAATCAATGAAAAGGAGATATTCCCTTGACAAGCAAGATTTTTATCAGTACTTGCAATTAAGAAATTTTGTAAATAAAACAAAACGAAATGCATTTCTGACAAAATGCACATTTGACTGAAATATTTCCAAAAGCACACAGTATCAAAAATAAAAGCAAAACCATCTCATCTCTAAAAGTCAGTTTTTTGCTAAAAAACTCAGCTCTTCATTTTAAAGCAAAGTGGATCAAAGAAGGTGGCATAGTGATTACTGAGGAGGAGTGGACAGTGAATCGGACGTACCAATGGACAGGTAGGAATTTAAGATGGTAAGAATTTGGGACAGAGTTTATACTATGTACCAATCATAATGAAATAGTACATTGTCACACCTACTCAATGTTATAGTTAACATAATGTTTTGGTGAAAGATTTCTCTATTTTTCTACTTATTGTTAGTAATATCACAAGTACAAGGATCTAAGCAACTATCTGTTATTGTTTCCTCCATAAACTATACATATATCATGATGCCAACTAGAAATTCTCTCCTCACTGTTTGAGGGGTTAAAAATTAAATAAATACAAGTTTTTGCAGTTCTGAGAAGTAAACTTTCTTTTTCATATCTTGTCACTATTGTCTAAGATGGAAACTATTTCTTCAGCCAGAGCAGTTTTTTGTAAACTCAGTAATCAGTGTAAAATGTCACACCAACTCATTTTTGAAGAGGAAACATTAACATCAGTAAGCGCTGGGGAAGCCCATTTACATTCTTTGACATTCTAACAGGTGTCAACAGCGATTTCTGAGGTTATTTTTTCTGCAAAGGTCATCTCACCTAAGAAAATGCCACTGAAACAGAAGCACAAAGCTTATGTTTCTTCATAAGTTTTGAAATAAGACAAAGTTCTCCACGTTTGTTCTCGTCTATGTCTACATCCTACCACAGGCCTGCACATGCAAAGCTGAAAAACAGCTCACCGAGCTGATGACAGAAGTGGAGGAAAAACACCCAGACTTTCTCATCATTGTTTTGGGGTTTTTTTAACAGTGCAAACCTCTCAAATGAACTACCATAATGCAAACAGCATTAAAAGTGTCCCACCAGGGATAAAAAAGCACACTGGACCACTGTTACACAGTCATAAAAGAAGCATTTTGCGCACTCCCCGTAAAACTTTAGGACTCCCCGATCACTGTCTGCTTCATCTTATTCAGATTTAAGGGCACAAATTGAAAACCTTTAGGTTTGAGGTTCACATTGTTAGGAAATGGACTGATAAGTCAGAGCAGATGCTACAGGCCTGCTGTGACTGCACAGATTGGAGTGTTTTTGAAGCTTCAACTACTGACCTGAATGAACTTACTGAAACTGTGACATCATACCTCAGTTTTTGTGAGGGCATGCTAAATGGTAAATGGCCTGCACTTCTATAGCGCTTTATCAAGTACCCAGAGAACCCAAAGCACTTTACAGTACCTTCACCCATTCATTCACATGTGCACACACTGACAACGGTAAGCTACACTGTAACCACTGCTGCCCTGAGACACACTGACAGAAGTGAGGCTGCTATACACAGGTGCCACTGAGCCCTCTGACCACCATCAGCAGGCAAGGAGGGTGAAATGTCTTGCCCAAGGACACAATCACTGAGGCACATGTGACATAAGCAGCACAATGCATTGCCGGAGCATGGGATACTGAGGTTAGTAGAAGCAGACATCTTGTTGGAGTGGTGAGGTTTTGTTTTGATTAAACATACTAAAAAAACGATACAATGGCAAATGGTTGTAGTGTTATTAACTGCCGCAATCGGACTCATGACCAGAGAGCAAAACGGATCCCAAATGGAGTGCGTTTTTTCCATTTTCCAGCGTGGAAGCAACACAATGGAGCACAGGTGGCAGAGCTAACAAAGAGGTGTTGGATTGCATGGGTGGCGGCTCTAAGGTTATATTAATCACCTTCACCAACATTTTACCGAAGCATGTTTGTGTATTCACGGCATTTCCACTCAGGTTGGCATGATTTGAGGGTGTTTGGGTTTTGGTTTTGGTTCTAGTTATTCTTGTTTTCAGTTTACATTTTGGATCTTGTTTCTGTTTATTATTTTCCTGGTTGTGCTTTAGTTTCTTGTGTTCTAGTTCATGTTCTGTTCGTTATGATTCCTGATTAGTTTGTATCCTTGAATTTCTGTTTTGATCCAGGCACGTTTTGTTCTCTCCTGTCTGTTTGCAGTTAGCCTTATTCGGTCCACCTGTACCATGTTAATCAGTTTTGTTTTCCACCTGTATCATACAGGCAGGTGGAGGCCACACACAATACTAAGCTTCATTTTGACTTGTTTTAAGGACATTACATCAAAGTTGGATCAGCCTGTAGTGTGTTTTTTCACAAATTTTGTGTGTGACTCCAAATCCAGGCCTCCATTGGTTAATAAATTTGATTTCCATTGATGATTTTTTTGTGATTTTGTTGCCAGCTCATTCAACTTTGTACAGAACAAAGTATTCAATGAGAATATTTCATTCATTTAGATCTAGGATGTGTCCTGCTGAAATTTCAGCTTCTCAGAACTACCCGTTACAGCCTTCAAATGTGAGCACCAGGTAAGCGAGCTACCCATCTTATGTAGTACACGAGACAAATCCAGCAGTAATGCCAAAGAAGACAACATACACCAAAAAAGGAAGTCGACGTGTTGCCTGTGGTTACGCAGACGCAAAGCGCGATATTGCAGGAAATTCGATGTTTTCAAATCACATATACTCCCATTAGTCTTGAGTATGATAAGAGAACATGTTTGTTTTTGGTAATAAACTGTCACCATGTCCCGTTTGGTGAAACAGCACAGTACAGTAACAGCCACCTCTAAGGTTGGAAATAATTATTCATGATATCATTTGTCAAAGGCTGTCAGATATTTGTTTCTTAGATAACGCAGCATGACTTTTTGTATGATTATTCAAAGCTTACACAACATGCAATGCTGTGGCTGTTTGTCAAAAATCATGGGAGTGAAACAACATTGTATTTTAGGTCTATCTTTTCAATTTATGTGAACATTGTCATCAACTGAAACTAAAATTCTGAGTAAGAATTGACTCTGTCGCAAGCTTATGTAACAACTGTGTGTTAACATGTTTTTATATATGCAACAATTCATTTGTATGTGTTTATGTATGTGTGTGGTAAGCTATTGTCAAAATGAGGTGAGATCCTTCCATGTATCCATGCAGAAATTAATTAAAAAACCCTCATGACTAGATCAATGAGAAATACAGCAGTATTATGATTGGGGGGGCCTTTTTGGTTTTGTTTTTAAATTCTTTTTCTTTTGCAGAAGGTATCACTATGATTGAGTTTACAACACTCACATATAATGAAATGAGAGCATCTTTTGAGTATCAAATAAAAAGATCAAATTACATGGATAAGATGTATGAAACAGTAAAAATGAGAGAAGACCCCTGTAGGAGTCAACATTAAGTGACCCCTTACTTTTTCAGAAGTCTTAGCGTCTTATTTTTTTAAAATAAAAAAATACAGGTTAATAAAAGAAAAATGTAATGTTTTCTATTTTTTAAATTATTAAATGTAATGAATTTGGGTAATTTTAATCAATTGTGATGTACAATAAAAAAGTGATGTTTTTTTTAGTGTAACGAGGAGGCAAGAGGCAGTATAACATTAGGAAGGGAGGGGGCAGAGGAGAGCCAGCTTCAAGGGAACTGGCATGGTGGAAAGGGCAACGAGCAAGCTAAGTCATAAAAAGCATGGGAGCGAGAAACGAGAACCGGTGCACGCGTTTTTCACATCTGAAGTTCGAAAAAAAAAGGCAAAAGTCGTGGCACCAGGACAGAAGGGGGGAGTCGGAGGGTCGAAAAAACAGGCAAAAGTCATAACAAGGGGGCCCCTAGGGGTGTTTTCGACTCTTTTACGGAGGCGGGAGACAGACCGAAAAGTCAGAAGTCAAGCACCGAAGAGTCAAATAACCAATGATGGGAAAAACTTGCCGGCAAAAGGGGATGGCAGTGAAGATCTGCAATATAAAAACTGTGCCAAAGAAAGAAACAGGGGTTTTTTCCTCGAGAAGACCAGCGAAAAAGAAAAGGACGAAGAAAGAACTACTGATGAATAGAAGACCCAGAGCGCCCGTGACAAATTTTGCATTATAAAGAGGATAACCCGGTGCCCTGAGAAGAGCTGCAACTCCCAAATTTAGAATCTGAATTTCATCTGTTTCATTTTTACCAAACAACTGGTGAAACTTTGGGCGTGAAAACTGATTGCTTAAGTTTTGACTCTGGGAAGCCTGAACCAATTCAATTTTCACCTCAAAAGGTTTTCCCGTAACCTTTAGCCTCTGGACGCTACCGACTTTGAAAGAATGCCACAAAGTTTTGTTTTTTTTTAATTTTTAAAAAAATTTAAATTTTTTTTTTTCCCAAATTGACCATCGAAAACCTGAGCATAAACGCCGTCCCCTTTGAGGAAGAGAAAAAAAGATTTGCCTTTCCCCCAAGAAGAAAATCACCTTTGTACTAAAGAAAACATTCCGTTCGGATCCATGGTGAGCCTCCGTCTCCAAAACCTCTTCAAAATTACAGTTTCAGCATTACGGAAAAGGTTTGGTNNGATCTTTAGATCTTTTTCCTTTCTTTTCTTATGACCAGAAATGTACAGCAAGGGGGAGACCCGACATTAAAAAAATTAAAAAAACTCTGATTAAAAAGTCGTGAAGTTTATGCCTTCATAATTTTGGTGAGTTTAGGACCTATCATGGTGAGACACATATGGTTCTGTTCAGGGGAGCCAGTACTTTTCTGATGGAACCAGTTTGAGATCTTTAGATATTTTTCCCTTTTTATTTTTAAAACCAAAATGTAAAAAAAAAACCGGGAGACCCGCTTTTAACTTGGAAAATACTCTGATTAAAGTCTTGAAGTTAAAAACCTTTTCATAACTTGGTGAGTTTAGGACCTATCAGGGTGGAAACCATATGGTTCTTTTCAGGGGAATCAGTACTTTTCTGATGGGAAAAACCCGGGGGTTTGAGATCTTTAGATTTTCCTTTTTCTTTAGTTATGACCAAAAATGTACAGCAACGGGGAACCCGACATTAAAATATTACAATACTATGATTAAAATCTTGAATTTTTAGGGGCCCTTTTTTAACTTGGGGAGTTTAGGACCTATCATGGTGGGACACAAAATTTTTTTTTCGGGTTTTGGGGGAAACCAGTACTTTCTGATTGGGGACCCATTTTGAGATCTTTAGATATTTCCTTTCTATATTTATGAACCAGAAATGTACAGCAACGGGGAGACCCCACATTAAAATTTTTAAAATACTCTGATTAAACTCTTGAAGTTTAAGCCCTTCATAACTTGGTGAGTTTAGGACCTATCATGTTGAGAGACATTTGGTTCTGTTCAGGGGAACCCCCTACTTTTTCGATTGGGGAAACAGTTTTGATAACTTCAGATTTTTCCCCTTGGTTTTTTGGGTTTTTGGATGAAAAATGTACAGCAATTGGGGGAAACCCGACATTAACTTTTTTAAAATACTCTTTTAAAAATTTTGAAGTTTTAAAAAACCTTTTAAAAACTTGGTGAGTTTAGGGGACCTATCAGGGGGGGGAACCCCATATGGTTTATTCAAGGGGGAACCACTACTTTTCTTTTGAATCAGTTTGAATTTTTTAAAAATTTTTTTCCCTTTCTTTAAACTTATGACCCAAAATTTTCCAGCAAAGGGAGACCCGAACATTAAAAAATTTAAAAAATACTCTGATTAAATTCTTGACGTTTAATGCCCTTCATAACTTGGTGAGTTTAGGACCTATCATGGGTGAGACACATATGGTCTGTTTTCAGGGGAGCCCAGTACTTTCTGATGACTCAGTTTTGAGATCTTTAGATATTTCCTTTCTTTTACTATAAAAGAAATGTACAGCAACGGGAGACCCGCTTTAACTTTGGTAAAATACTCTGATTAAAGTCTTGAAGTTTAAACCTTCATAACTTGGTGAGTTTAGGACCTATCAGGGTGAGGACATATGGTTCTGTTCATGGGAATCAGTACTTTCTGATGGAACCCGTTTGAGATCTTTAGATGTTTCCTTTATTTACTTATGACCAGAAATGTACAGCAACGGGAGACCCGACATTAAAATATTACAATACTATGATTAAAGTCTTGAACTTTAAGCCTTCATAACTTGGTGAGTTTAGGACCTATCATGGTGAGACACATATGGTTCTGTTTAGGGGAACCAGTACTTTCTGATGGAACCAGTTTGAGATCTTTAGATATTTCCTTTCTTTAGTTATGACCAGAAATGTACAGCAACGGGAGACCCGACATTAAAATGTTAAAATACTCTGATTAAACTCTTGAAGTTTAAGCCTTCATAACTTGGTGAGTTTAGGACCTATCAGGGTGAGACACATATGGTTCTGTTCAGGGGACACACTACTTTCTGATGGAACCAGTTTGATAACTTCAGATCTTTCCCTTCTTTAGTTATGATGAGAAATGTACAGCAATGGGAGACCCGACATTAACTTGTTAAAATACTCTGATTAAAATCTTGAAGTTTAAACCTTTATAACTTGGTGAGTTTAGGACCTATCAGGGTGGGACACATATGGTTCTGTTCAGGGGAACCACTACTTTCTGATGGAATCAGTTTGAGATCTTTAGATCTTCCCTTTCTTTACTTATGACCAGAAATGTACAGCAACGGGAGACCCGACATTAAAAAATTAAAATACTCTGATTAAAGTCTTGACGTTTATGCCTTCATAACTTGGTGAGTTTAGGACCTATCATGGTGAGACACATATGGTTCTGTTCAGGGGAGCCAGTACTTTCTGATGGAACCAGTTTGAGATCTTTAGATATTTCCTTTCTTTACTTATGAAAAGAAATGTACAGCAACGGGAGACCCGCTATTAATTGGTAAATACTCTGTTTAAAGTCTTGAAGTTTAAACCTTCATAACTTGGTGAGTTTAGGACCTATCAGGGTGAGACACATATGGTTCTGTTCAGGGGAATCAGTACTTTCTGAAGGAACCAGTTTGAGATCTTTAGATGTTTCCTTTACTTACTTATGACCAGAAATGTACAACAACAAGAGACCCGACATTAACTTGTTAAAATACTCTGATTAAAGTCTTGAAGTTTAAGCCTTCATAACTTGGTGAGTTTAGGACCTATCAGGGTGAGACACATATGGTTCTGTTCAGGGGACACACTACTTTCTGATGGAACCAGTTTGAGATCTTTAGATATTTCCTTTCTTTAGTTATGACCAGAAATGTACAGCAACGGGAGACCCGACATTAAAATGTTAAAATACTCTGATTAAACTCTTGAAGTTTAAGCCTTCATAACTTGGTGAGTTTAGGACCTATCAGGGTGAGACACATATGGTTCTGTTCAGGGGACACACTACTTTCTGATGGAACCAGTTTGATAACTTCAGATCTTTCCCTTCTTTAGTTATGATGAGAAATGTACAGCAATGGGAGACCCGACATTACTTGTTAAAATACTCTGATTAAAATCTTGAAGTTTAAACCTTTATAACTTGGTGAGTTTAGGACCTATCAGGGTGGGACACATATGGTTCTATTCAGGGGAACCACTACTTTCTGATGGAATCAGTTTGAGATCTTTAGATCTTCCCTTTCTTTACTTATGACCAGAAATGTACAGCAACGGGAGACCGACATTAAAAAATTAAAATACTCTGATTAAAGTCTTGACGTTTTATGCCTTCATAACTTGGAGTTTAGGACCTATCATGGTGGACACATATGGTTCTGTTCAGGGGAGCCAGTACTTTCTGATGGAACCATTTGAGATCTTTAGATATTTTCCTTTCTTTACTTATGAAAGAATGTACAGCACGGGAGACCCCTATTAACTTGGTAAAATAACTCTGTTTAAGTCTTGAAGTTTAAATAACCTTCATAACTTGGTGAGTTTAGGACCTATCAGGGTGAAGACACATATGGTTCTGTTTCAGGGGGAATCAGTACTTTCTGAAGGAACAGTTTGAGATCTTTAGTTTTCCTTTACTTACTTATGACCTGGAAATGTCACAACAAGAGACCCGACATTACTCTTTAAATACTCTGATTAAAGTCTTGAAGTTTAGTCCTTCATAACTTGGGTGAGTTTTGGACCTATCAGGGTGAGACACATATGGTTCTGTTCAGGGTGAACACACTACTTTCTGATTGGAACCAGTTTGATATCTTTAGATATTTCTTTCTTTAGTTATGACCAGAAATGTACAGCAACGGGAGACCCGACATTAAAATGTTAAAATACTCTGATTTAAACTCTTGAATTTAAGCTTCATAACTTGGTGAGTTTAGGACCTATCAGGGTGGGACACATATGGTTCTTTTCAGGGGAAACCAGTACTTTTCTGATGGAACCAGTTGAGATTCTTTAGATATTTCCTTTCTTTAGTTATGACCAAAATTACAGCAACAGGAGACCCGACATTAAAATGTTAAAATACTCTGTTTACAATATGAAGTTTAAAACCTTCATAACTTGGTGAGTTTAAGGACCTATCATGGTGAGACACATCAAAAAAAATTTTTTGGGGTTTTTTCTGTTCAGGGAACAGTACTTTCTGATGCAACCAAGTTTGATAACTTCAGATCTTTCCCTTCTTTAGTATTATGAGAAATGTACATCAATGGAGACCCGACATTAACTTGTTAAAATACTCTGATTAGAAATCTTGAAGTTTAAACCTTTATAAAACTTGGTGAGTTTAGGACCTATCAGGATGGGACACATATGGTTCTGTTCAGGGGGAACACTACATTTTCTGATGGAATCAGTTTAGATCTTTAGATCTTTCTCTTTCTTTACTTATGACCAGAAATGTACAGCAAAGGGAGACCCGCTATTAACCTGATAAAAAAAAACTACTCTGATTAAAGTTCTTGAAGTTTAAACCTTCATAACTTGGTGAGTTTAGACCTATCATGGTGAGACACATATGGTTCTGATTTCAGGGAATCAGTACTTTCTAAAGGAACCAGTTTGAGATCTTTAGATGTTTCCTTCTTTAACTTATGACCAGAAATGTACCACAACAAGAGGCCCGACATTAAAATTATTAAAATTACTATGATTAAGTCTTGAAGTTTAGCCTTCATAACTTGGTGAGTTTAGGACCTATCAGGTGAGACACATATGGTTCTGTTTCAGGGGACCACACTAACTTTCTGATGGACAACCATTTGAGATCTTTAGATCTTCCTTTCTTTAGTTATGACCATAATGTACAGCAACGGGAACCCAACATGAAAATATTAAAATACTCTGATTAAGTCTTGAAGTTTTAAGCCTTCAAACTTGGTGAGTTTAGGACCTATCAGGGTGGAGACACATATGGTTCTGTTCAGGGAACCAGGACCTTTCTGATGAAACAGTTTGATAACTTCAGATCCTTTTCCCTTCTTTAGTTATGATGAGAAAATGTACATCAATGGGAGACCCCGACATTAACTTGTTTAAAATACTCTGATTAAAATCTTGAAGTTTTAAACCTTTATAACTTGGTGAGTTTTAGGACCTATCAGGGTGGGACAACATATTATGGTTCTGTTCAGGGGGAACCAGTACTTTTCTGATGGAATCAAGTTTTGAGATTTTTTTAGATCTTTCCTTTGTGTACTTATGACCAGAAATGTACAGCAACGGGAGACCCGACATTAAAATATTAAAAAACTCTGATTAATGTCTTGAAGTTCAAACCTTCATAACTTGGAGAGTTTAGGGACCTATCATGGTGAGACACATATGGTTTTCTGTTCAGGGGAACCAGTACTTTCTGATGGAACCAGTTTGAGATCTTTAGATCTTTTCCTTCTTAGTTATGACCAGAAATGTGTACAGCAACGGGAGACCCGATAATTAAAATTTAAAATACTATGATTAAAGTCTTGAAGTTTAAGCCTTCATACTTGGTGAGTTTTGGACCTATCAGGGTGGAGACACATATGGTTCTTTACAGGGACACCCTTACTTTTCTGATGGAACCAGTTTGAGATCTTGTAGATCTTTTCCTTTCTTACTTATGACCAGAAATGTACAACACAAGAGACCCGACATTAAAATATTAAAATACTATTATTAAAGTCTTGAAGTTAAGCCTTCATACTTGGTGAGTTTAGGACCTATCAGGGTAGACACATATGGTTCTGTTCAGGGGCACACACTACTTTCTGATGGAACCAGTTTGAGATCTTTACATATTTCCTTTCTTTAGTTATGACCAGAAATGTACAGCAACGGGAGAACCCGACATGAAAATATTAAATACTCTGATTAAAGTCTTGAAGTTTAGCCTTCATAACTGGTGAGTTTTAGGACCTATCATGGTGAGACACATATGGTTCTTTTCAGGGAACCAGTACTTTCTGATGAAACCAGTTTGGGATAACTTCAGATCTTTCCCTTCTTAGTTATGATGAGAAATTGTTACATCATGGAGACGCCGACAGTTAACTTGTTAAAATACTCTGATTAAAATCTTATAGTTTTTAAACCTTTATAACTTGGTGAGTTTAGGACCTATCATGGTGAGACACATATGGTTCTGTTCAGGAACCAGTACTTTCTGATGAAACCAGTTTGATAACTTCAGATCTTTCCCTTCTTTAGTTATGATGAAAATGTTACAGCACTGGAGACCCTGACATTACTTTGTTTAAAATACTCTGATTAAAAATCTTGGAAGTTTAAACCTTTATAACTTGGTGAGTTTTAGGACCTATCAGGGTGGGACACATATGGTTCTGTTCAGGGAACCAGTACTTTCTGATGGAATCAGTTTGAGTTTTTAGATGCTTTCCATTTCTTTACTTATGACAGAAATGTACAGGCAACGGGAGACCCGACATTAAAATATTTAAAAACTCTGATTAATGTCTTGAAGTTCAAACCTTCATAACTTGGTGAGTTTAGGGACCTATCATGGTGAGACACATATGGTTCTGTTCCGGGACCATTCTTTCTGATGGAACCAGTTTTGAGATCTTTAGATATTTCCTTTCTTAGTTATGACCAGAAAATGTACAGCACGGGAGCCCGACATTAAAACTTTAAAAATACTATGATTAAAGTCTTGAAGTTTAAGCCCTTCATAACTTGGTGAGTTTAGGACCTATCAGGGTGAGACACATATGGTTCTTTACAGGGGCACACTACTTTCTGATGGAACCAGTTTTGAGATCTTTAGATCTTTCTTTTCTTTACTTATGACCAGAAATTGTACAACAACAAGAGACCGACATTAAATATTAAAATACTATTATTAAAGTCTTGAAGTTTAAGCCTTCATAACTTGGTGAGTTTAGGACCTATCAGGGGTGAGACCACATATGGTTTATGTTCAGGGACAACACTACTTTCTGATGGAACCAGTTTGAGATCTTTACATATTCTTTCCTTTAGTTATGACCAGAAATGTACAGCAACGGGAAGACACCCGACATGAAAATATTAAATACTCTGATTAAAGTCTTGAATTTAAGCCTTCATAACTTGGTGAGTTTAGGACCTATCATGGTGAGACACATATGGTTCTGTTCAGGGAACCAGTACTTTCTTTTCTGATGAAACTCAGTTTTGATAACTTTCAGATCTTTCCTTTCTTTAGTTATGATGAAAATGTACATCAATGGGAGGACCCGACATTAACTTTTAAAATACTCTGATTAAAGTCTTTGAGTTAACCTTTGATAACTTGGGTGAGTTTAGGACCTATCAGGGTGGACACATATGGTTCTGTTCAGGGAACCCGTACTTTCTGATGGAACCAGTTTGAGATCTTTAGATTTTCCTTTCTTTAGTATGAGACCAGAATGTACAGCAACGGGAAGACCCGACATTAAAAAATTAAAATACTCTGATTAAAGTCTTGCTGTTATGCCTTCATAACTTGGTGAGTTTTAGACTATCATGGTGAGACACATTATGGTTCAGTCAGGGAACCAGTACTTTCTGATGAAACCCAGTTTTGATAACTTCAGATCTTTCCCTTCTTTAGTTATGATGAGAAATGTACATCAATGGGAGACCCGACATTAACTTGTTAAAATACTCTGATTAAAATCTTGAAGTTTAAACCTTTATAACTTGGTGAGTTTTAGGACCTATCAGGGTGGGCACATATGGGTTCTGTTCAGGGGACCCTACTTTCTGATGGAATCAGTTTAAGATCTTTAGATCTTTCCTTCTTTTACTTATGAACCAAAATGTACAGCAACGGGGGGGGACAAACCCCCGCATTCAAAAATTAAAATACTCTGATTAAAGTCTTGACGTTTATGCCTTCATAACTTGGTGAGATTAGGACCTATCATGGTGAGACACATATGGTTCTGTTCAGGGGAGCCAGTACTTTCTGATGGAACCAGTTTGAGATCTTTAGATATTTCCTTTCTTTACTTATGAACAGAAATGTACAGCAACGGGAGACCCGCTATTAACTTGGTAAATACTCTGGAAAAATTAAAGTCTTGAAGTTAACCTTCATAACTTGGTGAGTTTAGGACCTATCAGGGTGAGACACATATGGTTCTTTTCAGGGGAATCAGTACTTTCTGATGGAACCCGTTTGAGATCTTTAGATATTTCCTTTCTTTAGTTATGAACAGAAATGTACAGCAACGGGAGACCCGACATTAAAATATTAAAATACTATGATTAAAGTCTTGAAGTTTAAGCCTTCATAACTTGGTGAGTTTAGGACCTATCATGGTGAGACACATATGGTTTCTGTTCAGGGAACCAGTACTTTCTGATGAAACCAGTTTGATAACTTTAGATCTTTCCCTTCTTTAGTTTATGATGAGAAATGTACAGCAATGGGAGACCCGACATTAAACTTGTTTAAAATACTCTGATTAAAATCTGAAGTTTAAACCTTTATAACTTGGTGAGTTTAGGACCTATCAGGGTGGGACACATATGGTTCTGTTCAGGTGGAGCCAGTACTTTCTGATGGAATCAGTTTTTGAGATTTTTAGATCTTTCCTTTCTGTACTTATGACCAGAAATGTACAGCAACGGGAGACCCGACATTAAAATATTAAAAACTCTGATTAAAGTCTTGAAGTTTGAAACCTTCATAACTTGGGAGAGTTTAGGACCTATCATGGTGAGACACATATGGTTCTGTTCAGGGGACCAGTACTTTCTGATGGACACAGTTTTGAGATCTTTAGATCTTTTCCTTTCTTTAGTTATGACAGAATGTACAGCAACGGGAGACCCGACATTAAAATATTAAAATACTCTGATTAAAGTCTTGAAGTTTAAACCTTCATAACTTGGTGAGTTTAGGACCTATCATGGTGAGACACATATGGTTCTGTTCAGGGAATCAGTACTTTCTGAGGAACCAGTTTGAGATCTTTAGATTTTTCCTTTCTTTAGTTATGACCAGAAATGTACAGCAACGGGAGACCCGACATTAAAATATTAAAATACTATGATTAAAGTCTTGAAGTTTAAGCCTTCATAACTTGGTGAGTTTAGGACCTATCAGGGTGAGACACATATGGTTCTTTACAGGGGACACACTACTTTCTGATGGAACCAGTTTGAGATCTTTAGATCTTTCCTTTCTTTACTTATGACCAGAAATGTACAACAACAAGAGACCCGACATTAAAATATTAAAATACTATGATTAAAGTCTTGAAGTTTAAGCCTTCATAACTTGGTGAGTTTAGGACCTATCAGGGTGAGACACATATGGTTCTGTTCAGGGGACACACTACTTTCTGATGGAACCAGTTTGAGATCTTTACATATTTCCTTTCTTTAGTTATGACCAGAAATGTACAGCAACGGGAGACCCGCTATTAACTTGTTAAAATACTCTGATTAAAGTCTTGAAGTTTAAGCCTTCATAACTTGGTGAGTTTAGGACCTATCATGGTGAGACACATATGGTTCTGTTCAGGGAACCAGTACTTTCTGATGAAACCAGTTTGATAACTTCAGATCTTTCCCTTCTTTAGTTATGATGAGAAATGTACATCAATGGGAGACCCGACATTAACTTGTTAAAATACTCTGATTAAAATCTTGAAGTTTAAACCTTTATAACTTGGTGAGTTTAGGACCTATCAGGGTGGGACACATATGGTTCTGTTCAGGGGAACCACTACTTTCTGATGGAATCAGTTTGAGATCTTTAGATCTTTCCTTTCTTTACTTATGACCAGAAATGTACAGCAACGGGAGACCCGACATTAAAAAATTAAAATACTCTGATTAAAGTCTTGACGTTTATGCCTTCATAACTTGGTGAGTTTAGGACCTATCATGGTGAGACACATATGGTTCTGTTCAGGGGAGCCAGTACTTTCTGATGGAACCAGTTTGAGATCTTTAGATATTTCCTTTCTTTACTTATGAACAGAAATGTACAGCAACGGGAGACCCGCTATTAACTTGGTAAAATACTCTGATTAAAGTCTTGAAGTTAAAACCTTCATAACTTGGTGAGTTTAGGACCTATCAGGGTGAGACACATATGGTTCTGTTCAGGGGAACCAGTACTTTCTGATGGAACCAGTTTGAGATCTTTAGATATTTCCTTTCTTTAGTTATGACCAGAAATGTACAGCAACGGGACCCGACATAAAATGTTAAAATACTCTGATTAAACTCTTGAAGTTTAAGCTTCATAACTTGGTGGTTTTAGGACCTATCAGGTGAGACACATATGGTTTCTGTTTCAGGGGGACCACACTACTTCTGATGGGAACCAGTTGATAACTTCAGATCTTTCCTTCTTTAGTTTATGATGAGAAATTGTAACGCACTGGGAGACCCGACATTAACTTGTTAAAATACTCGGGGGGGGGGGGGGGGGGGGGGGGGGGGGGGGTGATTAAAATCTTGAGTTTAAACCCTTATAACTTGGTGAGTTTAGGACCTTATCAGGGTGGGACACATATGGTTGTTCAGGGGAACCACTACTTTCTGATGGAATCCAGTTTTGAGATCTTTAGATCTTCCTTTCTTTACTTATGACCAGAAATGTACAGCAAACGGGAGACCGACATTAAAAATTAAAATACTCTGATTAAAGTCTTGACGTTTAATGCCTTCATAACTTGGTGAGTTTAGGACCTATCATGGTGAGACACATATGGTTCTGTTCAGGGGAACCAGTACTTTCTGATGAAACCAGTTTGATAACTTCAGATATCTTTCCCTTCTTTAGTTATGATCAGAAATGTACTGCAATGGGGAACCCGACATTAACTTGTTAAAAATACTCTGATTAAAATCTTGAAGTTTAACCTTTATAACTTGGTGAGTTTTGGGACCTATCAGGGGGGCCATATGGGTTCTGTCCGGGGAACCAGTACTTTTCTGATGGAACCAGTTTGAGATTTTAGATTTTCCCTTTTCTTTATTTATGACCAAAATTAAAAACGGGAACCCGACATTAAAAAATTAAAATACTCTGATTAAAGTCTTGAAGTTTATCCTTCATAACTTGGGTGATTTTGGACCTATCTGGTGAGACACATATGGTTCTGTTCAGGGGACCAGTACTTTCTGATGGAACTTTGAGATCTTTAGATTTTTCCCCTTTCTTTACTTATGACCAGAAATGTACAGCAACGGGAGACCCGCTATTAACTTGAAAATCCTGATTAAAGTCTTGAAGTTAAACCTTCATAACTTGGTGAGTTTAGGACCTATCAGGGGAGACCCATATGGTTTTTTTGGGGGAACAGTACTTTCTGATGAACAGTTTGAGATCTTTAGATTTTCCTTTCTTTTTTATGACCCAAAAAATTACAGCAAGGGACCGACATTAAAATTTAAAATCTCTGATTAAATCTTAAAGTTTAACTCATAACTTGGTGAGTTTAGGACCTATCAGGGTGAGACACATATGGTTCTGTTCAGGGGAAACCCATACTTTCTGAGGAAACCCATTTAGATCTTCAGATTTTTTCCTTTTCTTTTATTTGAAAAAATGTACAGCAAGGGGAGACCCCCATTAAACTTTAAATACTCTGATTAAAGTCTTGAAGTTTAAACCTTAAAACTTGGTG